>JAIXMQ010000030.1:0-356832 GCA_025716855.1 Pilaira anomala
GAATAAACTAATTAGAGCCTCCAGGTTAGCTTTCTCATATTTACATTTTATATTATACAGTAATTTTATTTTGTAAAAAATAACCTAACATTTGACTTAATTTTTTGTCTATAGTGAATTCAGGAAGATACTGGATCCAGGAACAAAACAATGTTGTCATTATACTAATACGGATTGTTCTCCTCATAAACTTCCCACTGATGAGGCCATTTTCCATGTATGTATTTCTTATTTAGTTATGCTATATATAACATCTAATTTACTGAACTCATTATGTGCATTTTAGGTTCTTTTCCACTGGGGGAGTGATCATAACTCAAGAAAGTTTAAGGTAAAATGTTTGACGGGTGGTGCATTAATTTTTAATGGTACCCGGGAAGTGCATAGTGCTTATTGCTTAAATGAAAAAGGTGATATGCATTATCGTTACGTGTATGTTTTAAATTCGAAAAATAAAACCTAATGATTTAAAAAAGCACAATAAGCATTAGAGAGTAAACTTTAAATATTTACACTTAAAAGTCTCAAAAAGCTACATAACTATGTACATTATGAATCTTGCTTATTTTTTTTTGGAAAAGAAAAGAGTTCTACACATAACCAAAATAACTGTAACGAAATACAGTCCCTTATAATATACGAGAAAGTTTTATAAACAACAATAACTACTTTATTTTTTCAATTAGAGCAAAGATATTCAAGGAGTAAAAAAGGACATTATTAATTACAATTTACAAAATTTTAATACGCAACGTACATACAAATGCCAAAAACTAATGTCCTCTTCCAATATTCTCAAAGACTACAGGTTCGTATGATTTATAAGATGATATTAAAGAGAGCCGGAAACTACTCTGAGTCTAACTAGAAACTCATATGTATTCGTTTACCTAAACATTTTTTAAGCCATGTCATCTGTGTAGATTACTACTGTAAAAATATAAGTAAAGGTTCTTATATCGTTTACTATAAGTGTAAAAAATGTATCGTAAACTATTCTTAGATAATAATCACAAGTACCTAGTGTTCACTATCACTCGGATTATATTCTGTGAAATTGATAATAAAATATATTATACTGCCTTCGGCTTCACGTATATACTTGAACGAATGTCTAAAATAACTAACTAACCATACTCAAGTGCTAATAAATAGCGCTTTTATCTGTTTATATCTTGTTATAAGTGCTATTTAACTTTTCTTAGACTTAGTTAATCTCTTCTAATTACTTGCGATGTCTCGTTTTTATACTATCAACTGACAAAGTCCTTCGGACTATCAATCCGACGGATATAGGTTGTGTCGGATTATCCTTGCCGTTAAACAGGCCACATAGTCTGGTCAGTATTTTTTATAGCACTATGGTACCTAATGGTACTCATGGTAACTAAATGGTACCCTGTAAATTTCTTGACAGACTAAATTGATTGCAAATCAATGAAGTCAATTTTGATCTGCATCAAAGATAAAGTCTATACGCTCAATAAAAAAAAAATTATCCACAGTTGTATCTAGTACTCTTCATTATTTCTCTATATATAATATGTCGAGCACCTATAGAAGAACCTTAAAAGGTTTTAATTTACATATAAAAATAAAATATTTGTACTCAAAGTATTTAAAGGAATAATAAAAAATACATATAAAAAAAAACAAGAGAAAGGAAAAGACGGAAGGGAAGTGCATCAAGTATATATATATATACACGGAGAAGAAGAAAAAGGCAGAAGAAAAATATGTTAAATGTTAATTATATCTTTCAAAACTTCCTTGATAATTCTCTGTGAAATTGATAATTTGTAAGATTCTAAAAGGTTTATATTTCGCAAGACTTATTACTTCAGTTCTTTTCAACACGGAATAAATTTTTGGAAGACAATGAAATTCACAATTGTTGTCTGACACTACGAACGAGGATAACCGAACCATTTTAAAATTATTAGTTTCACCTACTTTGTAAAAAAAAAAATATAAATAATGATATACTGGCCTTGGAAAACTTAAAGTCAATTAAACAGTTAGATCAGGGTAAAAATTTAATACTTAGTTAGCTAACGTAATACTCAGTAGAGCTCAGGTAAGAAAAGACTTACAATATTTCCAAAAAAAATTCAAGATATACTCTTGATTTAAAAGTTTTTTGTTATATAATAGTTCATTATGTATTTTGGTATCATTAATACGTGCTAAAACTTACTTTAATAAAAGCATTTATAACTTTTAATTCTTCATCAAAAATTTTATTTTGATAATGTATGCTTTTGTATACAGTTATACCCTGATCGATAAAAGTTATATTTTCTTTAGACCTATTATAGATTGAAAAATTAATTAAGTACTAAGCAGTTGTTCCCTTTATTTATAGTTTATACACAAAACTTTATAAAAAGACTTGGAACATCCTTTCATCATACGTCTTGAACGGAATTTTTCTCATTAATTTCTAATAAAAGTGTATTCCATTCCTTGGTACTATACTTCAGTTTTAAGATTTTCAAGAAGCTATGCAGAATATATATCAAAGAAAATAGACAGAAAGATGAAAAGGGCTATACTACACTTCAAAAAGTAAAGTCTTGTTTTGTGACTGTAGCCAAGTCTTATTCGTTAAAAGCGTTCTTTAATAGTGCGAATAATTAAGATAATTTTATTCTTGGTTTCTTTTTTTTTTTTTTTTTTTTTTTTTTTTATAATATATATTTTAAACTAGGGATCAAGCGATAGAATGACAACTGTTACAAAGAAGCCAGTTCTGACAGGAAGTCGAGATCTATTGTCCTATTTTAATCTTATACCCATTTACAATAAAGTCGTGAAACCATTTGAACCGCCAGATAGAGCTGCAGGTCTAGATCCTTCACTATTCCCATATATTTCAGATTTACCTGGTAAATTCGAAACCATGTTTTTAGAAAAAAGTCTCTCTTTTTATATATTAACGAAATGACAAACAAAAAATAAAGGCAGAACTAGTATTGATTTCGATGGCTATTTATTAAATTTATTAAAAGATCCACAAGCAGTTGAATCTGGACCCCAAATAAGACCTTTAGATGGAGAGACCTTAAAGGACGCGTTCTCATTAAAAGAAGGACCAGTACCAGGAGTACGATTTTATGAGAAAAAGGAGAAAGAGAGAGAAGACAGTTTATTAATTTTCATATTAGTTTGATGCTTCTGTTTTAGGAACTGATGACGGTAATGGTTCCTCCTCCAACTCAATGCACTATATGGCCGAAAAAAACACTTATATATCAGGTGAGGGTGAGAGTGAACGAAGACATAAGAAAAAGGTAAATGTGTTCTTCGTTATTTTTTTTTTTTTATATATATGTGTTCGAAAAAACTAAACTTTAAAATAGAAGAAGAAGAGAAAGCACGAACACGACGAAGAAGGTCACTCACACGACCACAAAAAGAAAAAGAAGAAGAAGAAGGTAACATAAAAAAAAACCTGTATTATCGATCTACACTTTTTCTAACTTTAAATACAGGATAGAGAACGTAGAGACGAATCTCTCATTATTGATTAAAATAAATAAAATCATTTTTTTATTACTATCATGAACAAAATGCAATCTAAAGGTATAAACATCTATAAAAGTGTGGGTGTGGGTGTGTTTGGGTTTGTGCGTGTGTGCGTGTGTATATGTTTGTTTGTGTGTGTGTGTGTGTGTGTGTGTGCTTGTGTATGTGAGAAAAAAAAATATGTATGTATGTATAGATGGAATTTTTCTTATGCAGTAATTCCAAGAGGAGCATCAGGTAAGTTAGCAACGACTGCATTTCGACGTCTAAGAGCATAAATGGGTAAGTTTACAGTATCACCACCATCCAAAGTTAAAGTAGCCTTTGCGCTTGGTCTTTGTTGAACCCATTGAGCGATACAAGCAGCAGAAAGATATTGAACAGCAGATTCTAAGGAAGATTGATCTTCATTATCAGAAATGATAGAAAGACGATGGTTATAATAATTTGAAGAAGAGTTCATTTTGAAATGTTAATAAAGAAAAGGAGTGAAAAAAAAAAAAAAAAAAGAAGGGAAAGGTATTTATATTCTATTGCTTCTCTTGTATCACACTTGAATTTCCATTTTTGTATTTATTTCACACATGGAAAGTAAAAGAGCACGTTTTATTTTAACTAACATTCTTTTCGTTAATATCTTTTTCTTTAAAAGCTCTCTGCCCCCCCTTTCATTCATTAAAAAATAGTCTTATTTCGTCATTCAAAGAAAATCGGGTCTTTCCCTTCTTTATTTATGAATTTTTTTAGATACTAGTTTTTATGTAACCAATCATATCATATGATCCCTAACGAATTAGGTTTTTTGTTTGGGGGGAGATAAAGAGGGAAAAGAGAGAGATAATGTTATACACTATTAACTTCTTTTTTTGCCAACTATGCCTAAAAGAGTAATTGAGAAACAAGCTACTTTGTCAAACAACAAGAAACGAACAGACCCACTAAGACAGCTAAAGAACAAGTTTGAAGCTATAAACACTTTTTATGCTTTCTGTAACGCAAACTCTAGTACTTTTGCCGTTACCTTAAACTCATTACAAAGAGTGGTCCCAGACCTAACTTGTCAAGATTTAGCCGCCATCAATGTCATCTTGCCAAACTTTGTAAAATTTAATTATATCTCTGCCGAAATACTTGAAATAGAATTTGGATACCCTGTGAGTAAGAAAGGGTCAAAACCGGTTGCTGTTAAACGGTTAATAGACCAACAAAACAACTTATTTAACAAGGCTATACCCACCTTTTTAAAGCTTTGTAAACAAAAAAAAGTAGATCCAGATGATCATATATTATATGAACTTGAAAAACATATGCCTTTGCCTAACATTTCTGATGATGATGATGATGATAATCAAGTTGTAGAAGAGGTAGTACAACCTCAAAAAACAATAACACAAGTCATTGAAGGCTTAAAACAAACTTCTTTCTATGGCGGACAATTAGAATCAATTGAGAATATTAAATCATTTGACTCTAAATCGCCCATATATGGTGAATTAGATTTATCCCAAGAGATACAGACTGCATTGCAGGAGCGAGGGATCGATCGTTTATATATTCATCAGGCTGAGGCAATACAAGGTTTATTTGACCAACAACATGTTATTGTATCTACCTCAACTGCAAGGTATTACATACTTTTTTTTTATGTTGTGGTCATAAAATGAGTGAAAGTAGAAGTATTAATAGGCTCACTTTTTTTTTTCTTTCTAGTGGAAAATCCTTAATTTACCAAATACCTGTATTAGAAAGTTTATTAAAAGACCAAAATAGTAAGGCCATGTATATTTTTCCCACAAAGGCCTTAGCCCAGGATCAAAAACGTGCACTGGAAGCAATCATGCATCAAATACCAAATTTAGAACAGATCATGGTACTTTAATAACGCATAATACTGTAAATCTTTTTCATAATTAAAAAAAAAAGAACGCTGTTTTTTTTATGTTAGATTTCAACTTTTGATGGGGATACACCACATGATCAACGTGCATACATAAGAACGAATGCAAGTGTCATTTTCACAAATCCTGATATGCTTCATCATGCCATTTTACCTCATTCGAAATTATGGGGCCCCTTTTTAACTACACTCAAGTATTTAGTGGTTGATGGTAATGTTTCTTTTATTATTTAATGTGAAAATCAAGTATATTGATTATAATAAATATAGAATTACACGTTTATAATGGCCTTTTTGGTACCCATATGGCTTTGATTATGCGTAGACTAAGAAGGCTATGTAGTTATTATAATAATCCAAATGTGCAATTTATATCATGCAGTGCAACTATTAATGAACCGGACAAGGTAACAGAAAAAATATATACACATAATTAACATCTAGTATTTTAAACAACAAAACAAAAACAAAAAAATTATGTACAGCACATGAAAACAATGTTTGGTATAGAGAATGTGAAATTAGTAGATCAAGATGGGTCGCCTCATGGTAAAAAAGAATTCATTATCTGGAATCCTAGCCTGATAAATCCGCACGATAAATTATCAGAGCGTAAAAGTGCACTGATGGAAGGTGCTGATCTATTTGAATATCTACTGGGTAACACAATTCGTACCATTGCCTTTTGTAAAGTACGCAAGACATGCGAGTTATTAATGAAACAACTGCGAGAGAATTTACTACTGAAACAAAAACGAAATATGATGAATCGTATTATGAGTTATCGGGGTGGTTATACCCCGCATGATAGAAGAAAAATTGAATCTCAAATGTTTAATGGAGAATTGATGGGAATTATAGCTACAAATGCTTTGGAGTTAGGCATTGATATTGGTTCTTTGGGTATTTATGTGATCATATAGAATTATTTTTTTTTAACTTATTAAAATTTTTATTCATATATTAGATGCTGTATTAATGATTGGTGTTCCCTGGTCTAAATCTGCATTGGTAAAACGGGAGAGAAAGATGGGTAGTAATTGAATATTGACAGACTATTCTATATATAGTGGCAACAATCAGGCCGGTCAGGAAGAAGAAATGCTGATTCACTATCACTTATTGTTTGTGATAACAACCCTCTAGATCAGTTCTACGCCGTAAATTATATATAAATTCTATACATACATAAACTCGTCATGACTCAACATATCTTTTAGAGAAATCCCTCACTCTTATTCGAGAAAACACCAGACATTTTAACAATTGATATTGATAATTCAATCATTTTAGAAGGTCATATTCAATGCGCTGCTGAAGAATTACCAATCAACATAGCACAGGATGAAAGTTATTTTGGTCCTCAACTTGCAACTGTATGTGAACAACATCTTGCAAAAATTGATAATGGAGTAAGTTGTAATTTAAATATTTTACTACAATCCAACTCAAGATATAATATAATATAGTTATATAGACCAGCCTCTAGATTCAGACCTTACCCATCCAAATTTGTTAATATTAGAAATATTAATGATGATACTTTCGCTGTTGTGGATGTAACTGATCAAAAGAATGTCATTATGGAAGAAATTGAAGTGAACCGAGCCGCATTTGAAATTTATGAAGGTGCAATCTTCATTCATCAAGGTAGACCTTATTTAGTACAAGAGTGTCATATCGATAAGCGCTTTGCAAAAGTACATTTAACCCATGTGGATTGGACTACAAGTCCAAGAGACTATACGGATGTAGATGCAATAAGTACAGATGAAAGTAAACATATCTTGAACACAAGGAATTTTGTTTGCTTTGGAAAGGTGAAAGGTATCTTCCTTTTTTTTTTTTTTTTTTGAAAGAGTATCAAACACTAACATTTTATTTTTTGTTTTACATAGTAACTACAGTGGTGTTTGGCTACTTTCGCTTAGATAAAAGGAAAAGAATAATAGACGCACATGATGTCTATATGGATCCCATTATCACACAATCAATTGGTCTATGGGCAGATGCACCGGGATCTTCTATAGCTGAACTAAATGCATTAGATATAGATCCGATGGCCGCTATTCATGCAGCTTGTAAAGTTCTTCTTTCGTAAAATGACAGAATTTCTTGTAACTTAAACACTTACGTATTTTATAGCTCATTGTCTCATTTCTTTATTGCCTCGGTTCTCATCTGTTACTGCAAATGATGTAAGAACCGAATGTAAAAATGCAAATGCAACACGTTCAAGACCTGCTAGGTAAATTGGGGAGGGGGAGAAATATTTAGTAACCTCGAAAGTAAATTAAGTAACACAAAAAAAATTGATTTTGTTTTAGAGTGGCATTATATGAAACGCAACCATGTGGTATAGTAAGACAAGCGTATAAATATTTTGATCAGTTGATTGAAACATGTATACAACAAATTAACGATTGTCAATGTAATGACGGTTGTCCTTCATGTAAAGTTTTCAAGTGATTACATTTGACCGTATATTAAATTTGTTTCATGTAGGTGTACATTGGGCTCAGTGTTCAGAAAATAACCAAGTATGTTCAAAACAAGGTGCTATGATTGTACTTTGCGCCATGCGAGACTGTCGTGACCTCATTTCGATCGGTCAGGTTTCAATAAAGTTTTAAACACCAAAAAGCACTCAAATTGTTTCAAAGATACGAGTATTATTTTTCCCTGCTTATTGTTTACAATTATTGAGGTTCAAAAAAATATATGTTTTTATAAACGATTAAGAAAACAAAAAACAAAAAAATGCGCAAAAAAAAAAAAGATGTGGGAATAACTTACTGGATACGTATACTCATAGATATATGATAAAACAAAGCTGATAATATCTATTAATATTAGGCGAATTTACACACTCTTGTTTCAATTTTGTGTCAGATTTTTGTTGATTCAAAGATAAATGTAAGGGTTTAAGAAAAAAAAAATATAAATAAAGAATAAATGAAGCCTGAGTCTTTGTTTATTTAGATTACAATATCGAGTAATAAAGTAATAAATAATGGATACAATTAGAGATCCTGCTGAAACTACTATTGAAGCTTTTCTTGAAGATTGGCATGTACGTGTTACTTGGATCGGCTTCGCTACACTTTGGGTATTCTGGGGCTTCGCTTGGTTTATCCGTAATGCGTTTGGTAGCGATGCAGACGAACAAGTAGTCCAAGCAAATACGCAGGTGTCGCATGACGTTGAAGGAGGAACACAACAACACCAAACGACTGTAAACAAGAATCCATTACTCTCTTCGGCTCCTGCATGGTCTGTTAATATTTTCGTAAGTTTATTCGATACTTCACAAAACAATTATACTAGTTTATTTACTTGTTTATATTTGAGTAGAATCGACTTAACCGTGCTCACAATATGCTTCGTGATCAAGTGCTCTTGTTACTCTCTGTTCTCACAGTTAACACATTTGCTCGTGCTTCCCGTCGTGGTGTTATGATTGTGACTTGGCTGTAAGTTCATGTTAATTAATTTACTTTTTGACATTAATATATCATTTGACAAATATCTATTTTGTTATTTGTATGCTATTTGTCTGTGTCATAGAACATGTGTACTAAAATCAGTTCATTAAAAAACTAGTTTCCTTGCCTTTTCCGTCGTTTATTTTGTGGTCGAAGCTACCTATGAACATCGTTATCTTCGCTTGTTTTACTCTATTACATTCTATACACTTGGATTAGCTATCCTTGGTCTTGCATTTAAAGATGGTTTCTACAACTAATTAATATAAACTACTACTACTACTACTAATACTTTCCAACTTAATCATTTCATATGTAATTGTCTTTTTTAAATAAACATCTAATAATTGCTAAACGAAACCTACAACAACAGTCCCAGAATGAAACAATTCAATATTTTTCGTACCGATTTTTTTCTTCTTCTTATTCTTTAAGTTATTTCACTCATCATGTCAGACTGGTCTGTTGATTACGCGTCGCTCAACGCTACCTCGAGGTGAGGCATGAAAGATAATCCTTTTTCTTAAACAAGCTGCTTAATTTTCTTTTTAAATGAAACTTCAATAGTTCAAAACTTCCTAACCCAGTTGGATTCGAAGCATCTGCTTTACAAAAGCAATCTAAATCAGATGTGAGTAATAATTTGCGTTCTAAACCATTCCTTTACTAATTTTAATTCTGAATGATAGAAATCAAACCGTCAAGTAGGCGATGCTGATAAAGATGATCAACACCAAGTTGCCCTTAAAGTCAAGGTAACATAAAATCCGAAAAAAAAACAAATTGCAAATATGTATTGATATCACTATATAAAGAGAGCTTGGGATGTTGCTATGGGTCCAGCCAAGAGTATACCTATGAATGCTATTATGATTTATATGTCTGGTACTAGTCTTCAAATTTTCACAGTGGTAGTGACGGCTATGCTTTTCTTTAATCCTGTGAAGGCCATGATGCAAGTGCAACAAAGTAAGTCTGTAGTATATATTCTTTTGAGGTTGAAAGTAAACTAACTATACAACCCCCCCCCCCCCAATTAGCTTTTAGTCGATTTGAAAGTACAGGAAGTGCTAGATCTCAACCTGGTGCTGATTTATTAACAGCCAAGTTGGCTTTTATTGGCCTTCATTTTATCACTATCCTTTTAGGTGTTTACAAAGTCAATGCAATGGGATTATTACCCAACACAACTTCTGATTGGTTAGCTTTTATCAAACCCAAAGAAATACTTGAATATGCAGCATAAAAAAATATAGTTTTATTATAATTTACAAACTTGCAAAGAGAAAAAGAAAAAAAAAATCAAGAAAAAACTAAAAAAATTAAATAAAAAAGGATAAAAAAAAAAGAATAAGGATGAATAAAAAAAAAAAAAGAATAGAATAAATGGAAGGTATTTTTTTTTGAAGAGAGAGAGCGAAAAAAAAAGAAGTGAGTAAATATAAAAATGTTTGTTAAAAATAACAGTAAAGAATTGTGAGGGTTTAGGAGGAAGGGAAATATATTCTATTTCTTTTTTTTTTTTTTTGAGTGATCCTTTTTTTTTTAAATATATATACATGCATAAGTCTTGTTTTTTTTATGTTGATGATTCTTCTGTTGTATCTGTAATCCAAGCAAGTTGAAGTGTTCCTTTCGTGAAGTTAGTTCCTGCCTTCATAGCTTTTTCAGCTTCAAATCTTTGTCCATATTGAACTAAAACTTCAGCATCCTTTTGTTCGAAAGAAGTGATAGCACCGAATTGCTACAAAAAAAAAAAAAAAAAAAAGGAAACAATTAGTAACTATCCAAACACACAAGCATTATTAAATAAAAATACCTCAAAATGTTGACGTAATTCAGCTTCAGTAGACTCTTGAGGGATATCTTTAACAACAATCTTGGTAGGACGGTTATCTAAACTCATTCTAGTTGCACCGCCTCTCATACCTGGCCAACTACCACGTCCTCTACCGAAATAACCACCACGTCCGCCACGGAAGCCTGGACCACTCATACCAAGAATAGCTGCCTATAAATAAATAAAAATATAAATGTAAGCGATTTGAATAGCAATCAGTTAAATTATATTATTGCTATTACCTCAGCCTCTAAACGGGCAAGCTTCTTTTTGAGTTCTTCAGAGGTTTCAGCACCCTCTTTCACTTCCGCACCAGATTCGGATGTGGCGGCGTCACTAGGAGCAGCAGTGGTAGACTCGGTTGCGCCAGCGGCAGCAGCATTTTTAGAGGTATTAATATCATTTTGGATACTTTTAAGAGCTTTTAAAAGGTCAGCCTTTTCAGCTTGAGTCATGCCAGTACTGTTAGTAAGTTTAGCTAATAATCTCTTTTGTTCATCAATTTGATGTTGAAGTTGAAGTTCTCGCTTCTTTTGAATCTCTAAAATAGTCTTCATATGTTCTTGGTGTTTCTTTTGCTTTTCCTCTCTTTCCTTTGCGAGCTCAGCAGCGCGTGCAGCGACTAATTCTGGGTCAGGTTCGTTGGATTTAGGTGCAACAGGTTGAGGAGGTTCAACAGGGGCATTTGTAGCGGGCTCATCCTTATGCCAATATACTTTAACAAAACGATTATCAAAGATGGCATCAGGAGAATTGTAAGCGTTTTCTGCTTCAGCACGCGTACTATATTGAATAACAGCCTTTTGAGCATGTGGTTGAACACTAATGTTTGTAATTGTACCAAACTTTGCAAAGAAATCGTTCACAGTAGAAATTTGACAGAATTCGGCAGGAATCTTTTCAACATTTAATGTTGTGTTCTGAGGATTATTGTTTTGATTACGATGACCTTGATATCCACCACGTCCGCCTCTACCTCCACGTCCACGACGCATACCATTTCCACGCATCATACCGTTATTATTCATCATCATCTCATTAGGGTTCATCATGTTGGGAATACCGGGGAAACCACCCAATTCATTGTTCATTAAACTAGCTCTTTCAGGATCATACGCGTCGGGCATTCCATAAAATGGTTGAGGAGGTACAGTACGAACGCCCATAGGAGGAATAGGTCCACCAGGGGGGAAAGGACCAGGATAAGCTCCAACATTTTCATCTACAATAATTCTATCCATACCATGATCATATGGACACATGTCACCTCGCATACAGAATCCCTTTTCTATTATAAAACACATTAATACACTTAATTCTATAAACAAAAGCATATATATATATATATATATATATATATATGCGTGTTCTTTTCTTACCGTTATAATCCCTACATTGAGGTCTACCTTGGCGACCCATAGCATTATTACCGCCACGACCACCACGACCTCCTCTATTTCCACCTCTACCTCTATTACTATCGTAGCTGCCATTGTAGCCAGTAACAGGTATACTATTGGGATTATGCATAGATCTTCTATCTTCACTTGCACGATAATACTTGTTTGATCCACCATTTTGACTATCGTCTGGATTTCTACGCTTGTTGGAACGGTCTTGTTCTTCCTGAGACTCGGATCGTTGACGTCTATGTTTGAAATTACGATCTCCATCATCTTCGTCATCAGAGAATTCATTATATCGGTCAATAGAAGTAGGCGCGTCATTTTGACCATTTATTTTTGCAAATAAACGGTTAATAAAAGGCATGGTTTCTAAATAGATTAGAACAAAAAAAAAATTAGTTTTTGTTTTGTTTAATGTATAGGGAGTACATATATATTTTAAAATTACTTACGGTCATCAAAGAATTCGTTAAGCTTTTCTTGAAGACTTGCTTTTAAGGCATCGTCTAAATTTTCGTTGCCAATAAGAGCAATAATATATTGAGCTAATACAGTGGGATCAGCATCACAACTGTTTTTTATTAAAATAAATAAATAAATGACGTTAGTTACAAATATACTATCATTTATAAATAGTCATTATCTTACAGTGAGGAAACTTCGTTACTAACAAAAGCTTCTAAATCAGAAGGTAATTTATTTGCCATTTTCTTTTTTCTTTAGTATTACTTTTGTATGAATTCAACTGTGAAAAAAGAATCGAAAAGAAGTTTTTTTTTTTTTTTTTTTTTTTTTTTTTTTAGAAAAATTGTTTGGTGTGACCACTTTTTCTGTTAAAAGTATTTGTAATGCTGAAGAAGTTACATGCTTGATTAAAAAATATATCTGAATGATGGTTCTCAATTATCATTATCCCACTTTTAACTTTATTAACGGTCATATTTTACAAGCACTGTTCCAATTACAAATTACTTCTCCTGCAAGATCCAACGAAGTCACTCCTTTTTTCGTATTCTTATCTACAACCCAATATTATATCTGGTATTCCTACTGGCAAATGAGAATTAAAGAGGTACCTTTTCGTCCTGAACACATCTTCAAAAACATCAACCATCAAGTCTCTATTCTACTGAACAGTCCTTCTACAATCGACTAAAAATTCTCTCATTTTATTTTTCTGTTATCACTAAAACAGGGTATTTTAATATTAAATCAAGTCCCATCTCGCGTATGTGTGACTCTTTAGTGTAATAAGAAACTTTTTAAAAAAAAATGAATAGACATTTTACTTTTTCTTGTAAAGAATACCAAAGATGTCATTCAATATTAATAGTTCGTTCGTATCTCGTGCTGTGGTAGAAGACAATAAACAAGTTGATGCAGCAGAAGATAATAAGGATGAAGGTACAGAGAAAAAAAATATAAAGAAGAAAAAAATTATAATAATAAATGTGTGAATGCATACATTTAGTTGTTATTCAAGAAGAATATGACCCAAGAACATTATTTGAACGTTTACAAGAACAAAAAAATTTAAAGGAAGAAAAATTTGCAGAAGAATCACGTTTATCGAATCAAATTAAACGTGTAGACGAAGAAGAAGCAGAGTTTTTTAGGATTTTATCAGACGAAAAGGAAAAGTTAGAATATGAGAGAAAAATTAAGGAACAATTAGAGTTGGAAGAATATAGACAGGCAGTAGAAGCAAGAGCTGCACCGATCGGACCTGCAGTGACAACAGCAAATGCCGTGGTAGCCTCGTCGTTGTCATCATCGTCTTCATCATCTAAACCTAAACCAATCATAAAAACTAATAAGTTATCAAAACAATCTATTAAAGGTGCATTATTTATTAAAAAGAAGAAACGCGGCAGTGATTCAGATTCAGAGGAAGAAGAAGAGGAAGAGAAGAAAAAAGAGACTGAGCCAAAAACAAAAAAACAAAAGACTTCATTATCATTATTAGCAGATTATGGTGACATAAGTAGTAGTAGTAGTAGCGATAGTGAGAATGAAGCGTGATCTTGATACTATCTTCTTTTTTCTTAAAAAAAAAAGTTTAGTAATTTAGAGGTTATTATCTTATAATAAAAAGAGATATTACAAGAAATGTTGTAATTATTTTATTTATTTAAAGCATGCATCGTATCAAATTTTGGCGCCATTTCTTATTATTATTTTCAATTAATGCAACTTACTAAGCTAACTGTAATAAATGTCAACACGGAAAATTAATATGATATATATATATAATAAGAATGTTACAAGAAATATAAACTATATTATTATCAAATCCTCATCTACTTTTAAACTATACATAGTTCTTTTTGAAATCTTTAGAACTGTATGTAGACTATTATTATTATTTTTACAAATGGAATGAATAAAAATATGAGGTCACAATAAAGTATGAATCGTCAAGTAGATAAAATAAAATAAAAAGAAGATATTATGTAACTCTACAGTCATCAATAACCTGTTGGATGCATTTATTATTGGACGAGGTATGCATTCTTCTTCCTCATTGTCCTTTTTTTTCTGTATTATGCACTTGACTATTATAACTATTTATGAAGGATTTGAAGGCGTTCTTTATTCATGTATAACTGTAAATTCATGTTTATTTGATCATAAAATAACTTGGCTAAAGCAATATTAATTGACAATAAAAGATCTACAAAACCAAAATAAACTTCACGATTAAAAGAAAAAAGTAAAAAGAGAGAGAGAGAGAGAGAGCCTATGATATTTAGGACTTAAGAATGCAATCGGTGCTATATATTTTGGACAGAATTCGTTTCACTTTCAATCTTTATTCCCCATTCCTTTCGTTTTTTTTTTCTTTAACCTCTTTTTTTTTTTCTCGAAAGAAAAAAATATAGGTATAATAATCATGGATACAAATTACAGCTACCCTCAATTATTTGATATGGATGATACTGATTTGTTTCATGGTCTCAATCTATCAGATAATGTAACAGTGATATCTTCTTCAAATCAATTGTACAATACTACAACTAATTTCGATAAAAAATTAAATCAACAATCTAACAATAATAATCAAGATATTTATAATTCACTTGCTTCTGCATCTAATAATACAAATTCCTACTTACACTATCTCCAATCAAATAATACTAACAACAATAATAATGACAATCACAATAATGATTTTTACTATGAAACACAATCACAAGCCATGCTAATGGTACCACCTACTATGGATTTAACTGATTACGATTACTTTAATCAGCAAACAACAGAACAAAAACAACAATATAATTGGTTATACGATCCTATGGACACATTCTTACCAAATCAATCCAATTTATTCTGTGATAATTCAATGCCTAATCCTCCACTTGATTCAGTCATGACAGAAAACATGGATGAAAGCATTACTGTAGAAGGTGGAATGTCTCGCGGATACGTCAGTCTCAGTGTAAGTTGAAATATTTCTTTTTTTAAAAAAAAAAAAAAATCTCAAAGTTAACAAAAATACATATAGGACGTCAATTCTTTTGTAGCAAAAGCAGACTCTAAGCATTCCTGTTTATTACAAGTACCTAATAATGATTTCAATAACCAACGAAGAAATGAATTCTCTTCATCCGAATCTACCATTAACGATGACAGTGAAGATGACTACTCGGATAGTGAAAACGAAATGCATTGGCCTTCATTGAATTCTTCTTTCAGTACACCGACTATACATAACAAACAAAAGTTGATGATAAAGATCAAGAAACCAAGTTCAAACAGTACTTTGCCTAGTCCTTACGGTGAACACCCGACCTGGAGTGGTCTTATCTCTCCCAAGCTCAGTAAATCTGCCAACACATATAGAAATAAATATAGAAAATCTGCATCCAATATATATAATATGACAACCAAGAGGAAGAATAAGCTATTAGACAATACAAAACGACGTGGTAGTGCTCCTCAACGATTAACACATAACCATAGTACAAGTAGCGTAAATAGTATACATTCTTCATCTTCTCTTTCGTCTTTATCAAACACACTACAACGATCCATGCGTGTATCGGATAGCATGAACTTTTTAACTAGACATTCATCGGATGAAGAAGAGGAGATTATCGAAGACGAGGAAGAAGAAGATGAAGACGATGATGAATATCAAATACGAACAGCGCATGCCTCAAGCCAGTTACCAACAAAGAAGGGTAGAAATGTAGATAAAGCATGTAATCATTGTAAACGTTCGCATTTAAGATGTGATGATATGAGACCCTGTCGCCGTTGTGTAGCTACTGGTAAAACTGGTTGTAAAGATGTTCAACATAAACCAAGAGGAAGACCAAAACTTCATAAGAAATAAAAATCCATTTAAACAGTCCTTTGTGACTGGGACACATGAAAAAAAAAAATTTCAAAATCCATATAAGCAGTTTAAAGAAAAAGCCTTTCTTTTTTTCTTTTTTTTTCTTTTTACATATCACATATATAATTATAATGGTTGCCACTGAAAGTGAAAAGATCCGCAAGCAAGTCGAGTTCTACTTCTCCGACTCTAACTTGCCTTATGATAAGTTCTTATGGAGTCTTCGCGATAACACTCCTGAAGGATGTAAATAGACTGACTTTATTTAATACCTAGAATAATAACTAACTGACAGGTGTTTTTTATTAATCGTAGGGATCCCCATTGAGACTATTGCTGGTTTCAAGAAAATGAAGATGATTACTGAAGATTTAGATACTGTAGTCAAGGCTTTGAAGGAAGTTGAGAGCGACATCTATGAACTCGATGCTGAAGCTAAGAATATTAGAAGAAAATCTGAAGTAGTTCAACAAAACCATATGGAACGTTCTATCTACATCAAGGGTTTGCCTTTAGTTGATGTTGACGCCAAGGACCCTGTTGCTGAACTCTTCAACCTTCAAGATAAAATTGATGATCTTTTCAGTCAACACGGTAAAGTTCTCTGTGTTCGTTTCAAGAAGACTGACGATCGTCCCAAGAAGTTCAAGGTAGATTTATAATTGTTTAAAAACGCGCTTTTTTTCTTATTAACTGAAAATAACTATATAGGGTTCCGGTTATATTGAATTCGAAAGCCCTGAGGTAGCCAAGAAGGTTGCTGAATTAAAGGAAATCGACTTTGATGGTAATAAGATTGAGATTTTATATAAGCCTGAATATATTAATATGAAGAGCGAGCAATACAAGGATGCTCCCCAAAGAAAGAGAAAATTCGGTTTCAATGCTTTCAAGACCCAATATGATAACAACAACAAAAACAACAAGAGAAAGAACAATGGTTTTTCTAAGGCCCCCGAGACTAAGAAGGTCAAGTCTTCTGAAGAGAAGCCTGTTGCTGTTGAAGCAGAGAAGCCTGCTGTTGTTGAGGCAGAGAAGCCTGCTGTTGTTGAGGCAGAGAAGCCCGCTGTTGTTGAGGAAGAAAAGCCTAAGGTCAATGCAGAGTAAATAATATTCAAATGTAAAAAATTGTGCGTAGAAATGTAATAATAATAAAAAAACATGAAAAAAAACATGAAAAAATATTTATTATGATTGAGGAATCGTGATCAACCATCTTTGAATAATCCTTTTTACAACTGCTCCTCCACTTGGATCCAATTTTTCCAAGAATCGGATGGTAATTGCATGTTCTGAAGCCAATGTTTGGCTTAAGACTTGAATTGGTCTTTTTAAAGGGGATATTGTCATTATAAGTACTTCTCTTATATTAATTGGTTCTCCTTCTTGTGAAATATTAAATTGCGCATCTGCTAAATCACTCTTCTCAAGGTTAATTAAGGTTTGTTCCCCTGTTTCTGTACATAATCGAATATGGAAATGACCATCAAGTAATGTTACTGCACAGTTGGGGTGTGAGAATAATAAACCATCTCCAAAATCAATTAAAAGTGTAGGTAATGGTATACCTCCTTGACTATAGAGAAAGAATGAATTATTTTGTTGCGATTGTAATTCCGGTTGTTGTGTTTGAGGCACTTGTTGTTGTTGTGCTTGTGTCGTCTGCTGCTGTTTAACTTGTGGAGTTTGTTCGTTAGGTTGTATCTGAACTGGTTCTACCGCGGACACTGTGTTACTCTTTTCAGCAGCTTTTCCTTTTGCTGTAATCTTCTTCTTATCTTCAGTAGCAGAAGATTCAGACGTAATTTCATTGGGTATATTATTAGTAGTAGTTTTTGGTTGTCTTTGTTTTGATGCGGGAGTTGTGGTTGTCTTTTTGGTGGGTAGATCCGCTTCACGCTCAACTTTCTTTTGAACTCTTTTGTTTTCTCGTTCTATTTCAAGTAGTTCCGCCATTCTTTCACGTTCCTTCTTTTCTTTGATTAATCTCTTTTCTTCCTCGGGACTTATAACAGGCGCATCTTTCAGAATCTCGCCTTGTTTCCATTGGATGCCACAACTGTTACAAAGTGTACCGTGTCCTCCGGGACCGGGACGCCACATAGCAGTGTGCCGTGTACTACAATAAGCGCATTTTAATAACCCATCCTCTTTTGCTACTGCATTGTTATATTTGTTCTTGGGTACTAAAGTCGTGGTTAAATATAAATTTCTAAATTCGATCTTTTTTTTTTTTTTTTTTTTTTTTTTTTTTTTACTTACATTCTGCTTCAAATTTCTCATCTCTTGGACGTTTACCTAATCGAATTGCATTCAATATTTCATTTCTCTTCTTTTCGGCCATAATTGGGCCGGTTGTAATATCAGGTACAGTCAACGCTCTCTTTAATAACTCTTGTACCTCGTTATCGCTTGTTGGATCTTGTGATAGGTCGTACTTTATATATTTCTTTTTAGGAAATGTCTTCATCTTAAAAAAAGCAATCATTAAAAAAAGGGTATTCATTAATTGCTTAGTTGCTTAAAATTTACCTTGATACATAAATTTTGTTTGACTTGATCTGGATTATTTACACTATCTTCAATAGCATCAATCGTAGTTTGATTAAGGAGTGAAATACGGATATTAGCAGGTTGATATATTGTTGTATCCTCTGTGTTTTTCTCTTCTTTACTTAAAAACTCTTGTATGCACGGTAATTGACAAGATTTTCCCCATTTTAAAATTTGATCTTTGGGCTTTTCAAAGAAACCGTCTGTTGTATCTAAAGGTAATGCAAAAGATGTATGTACCTACAACAATGTAAGTGCTTTGGGCCGTTTTTGTTCTCTATTTAAAACCTTACCACAATAGGACCCTCTTCTACTGATAAACTGATTAAAGCTTCTTTAGGGAATATGAATCGTTCATTTGGTATTTCGGCTAGCTCAAACACAATGTCATTAAATTGTAAAAGCCGTGAAGGGTCATCGGTTTTGTCTCCATTACTCTCGCTCATAACTGAATCTTCCTCTACTACGTTTAATCCTTGTTTTTTTGCTATGTCTATCCAAGGTATTGAACGAGTTGCTTCATAGAAAGTTGTGTTCGAAAAGAGATGAGGACCAAGTTCCAAGGTACCGGTTCCTAAATACTTCATATTGGGCCATTTTTTACGTGTATTGTTACTTCGTTTCGGTTGTTGTACAGGATCTGCTTTATACTTTGTAAATATAGAGTTTGTCCAGTTGAGACGTGATTGTAATAATGAAAGTAAAAGTACACCACTATATAATCTACATGTCAGATTTCTTTTGCATAATTTTTATTTTATCCTTTGTTCCCCCAACTCTAGTATTCGTACCTCTCACAGGATTCTTGGCGATTTACTTTTTCAACTGTAGGTATTTGATATTTCTTTAATGAGTTTTCAAGTCTTTTTTTCGCAGCTATTAAGGCAGAACTAGACATGATATGAAACGAAGTAAAGGAAAGGGTAAAAGAAGTGTATGTTTAGAGAAATAAAGGTCGATAACGTGACTGCTTTATTGGGATTTGCGGGCGGTGCGGGGCGCTTTACAGTTTCCCTGTGTATTCGGGGTATTCAAAGTGTTGCAGTAGACAAAGGTGAATCTTTCTCTTTATAGTTTGAACGGAAGGACAACATGGTTTGCAGAGTAAGCATTCTTTAATTAATAGAAGGAAAGAGATAGATTCAGCAAAACTAGAAAGAAAAGGGAACTTTGGATGGATGATCATTTACAACAACTTTATAAAAAAAATCAGAAAATCATTTTACTTCAATTTTGGATGCATTAGAACTTAGAATTATGATATCGTTAATAAGTAACACGTTACGGATAGATGGATGAAATGGATGGATATGGATTTTATTTTATTTTGCATGGATATTTCTGTTTTTCAAATTGATAATGTCGACTTGACTTGAATTCAACATTAATTTGACCCTGAACATCATTCCCGACATTTCAATTTCAATGTTCCCTTTTCTGTTTTAAACTTGTTGAATTTTACTTTCCTGACCTCAATTTTAGTAAACTAATGCATATTTTTCTTTTTTACTTTTCTATTGTCCTTAGTTAAACGAATATCAGGTAAGAACTTTAAAAATGTAATTACTGAATGAATTTAAACTGACAACGCAACGAATTATCTAGGTAGTTGGCCGTAAGCTCCCCTCAGCTCAAGAAGTTGCCCCCAAGCTCTTCCGTATGAGAATCTTTGCCCCTAATGACGTTGTTGCCAAGTCTCGTTTCTGGTACTTCTTAAAGAAGCTCCGTAAGGTCAAGAAGGCTGCTGGTGAAATTGTCGCTATTAACAAGGTACATTTTAAACTACATTATTCTTTTGTCTATGCCGCAACAACAAAGAACTCGCATACTCACATTTAAATAATTTTAGATTTCTGAAAAGCGTCCCGAACAAGTCAAGAACTTTGGTGTCTGGATCCGTTACGATTCTCGTTCCGGTACCCACAACATGTACAAGGAGTACCGTGAATTGACCCGTTGTGAAGCTGTTGAACACTGTTGTAAGTATATCATGTAATGTATATGCAAAGATCAGTTAAATTGAATCTCCACCCTTTTTTTTTATAGATCAAGATATGGCTTCTCGTCATCGTGCTCGTTTCAGATCTGTTCAAATCATTCGTGTCGCTGAAGTCAAGGACGCCGATGTTCGTCGTCCTTACATCAAGCAACTTATGACTCCCAAGCTCGCTTTCCCCTTGCCTCATCGTCTTGCCAACGTCGAGAAGAAGCACCGTGCTCTTTTCATTGCCAAGCGTCCCACTACCTTCTATTAAATCTTTTTTTTTTCTCTCTTTATAAAATAATATTTTTAAAGTAAATATTCTGTTTAAAAATGATGATATTAAAGTTTCATGTAAAGGGTTTATTAAATGATCTCAGAATGATCTGCTTACTTTTTTTTTTTAATGTGCATTTATAGTGTGGCCTAGAAGCTATGAAAGACTGTATGTAGATGAAAGATATAGAGGCGTACATAATAATAAAAATTAAAGGGAGAAAATGGCCACATGAGACCATTCTGCAGGGTGGTACTTAGAGAAATTCTAAACATAATTTTACAACATTCGATTTTAACAATTGAATTCTACCCGGTATCACTTCAAATCATATAATTCTTTTTTTAAATACATTTTCAAGAGTAAGCAACATAAATATAGCAAGGAAAAACATATGATGATATAATTGCCTTCTATATATGCTTAAATTTCCCACCCAAAAAAATATATCATGTAAAGTTCAATTTGAAATAAAATTGTTTTAGTTACATGCAAAAAGATAACTTAGTATACCTACATCTTTCTTGGGTTTCGTACTTTTTTATCTTTTTTGACAAGCAAAAAAAGTAAAATGTCTTTTTTTAAACTTGATTAAAATTCTGACTCTCTTGATCTATTTATGTGTAAATGTTTATAGGGAGATATTATTTATCGTAACAATTGTTATTAATAGAAAAAAAGAGCTTCTTTTCATATAGAAGTGTAACAACAACTTTCCTTTTATATGTTCTCTGCTGGTGTCAAGTGCTGCCTTTACTTTTATATCATGATTGGCTGCTTGACGCGAAAAGGGAGTTTTAACAAAAAAAAAAAAACTGTATAAATAGTGTGATGCACTTTCCTTGATTCCCTTTTTTTTTTCTTGTAATTTTTTTTTTATTTTTTTTATAATAATCCCTCTTTACTTATTACATTATTGCATGACTTCTGGCTCACAAAAAATTAACGAAGTAGACTCGATATCCCTTACTGATTCATCAGCATTTAAGTCTGTTTGGAGTAGACTATCACATTTGTTTCATTCAACAGAAGACAATAACAGAAGATTATCTACCTCTTCTAGCGAAAGCGATTCTTCTAATACATCATCATCATTAAAAACAGAATCACTATCACCTAGAACAAGGCGACACAGGGCTTATCATCGTAAAAATAGAATGCTATCAAAGCAGCTCGATAACACTGATTTGTCACGACCACCTGTACATTTAGTGCTACCGCCGTTCAGTCCTACTTACTGTAAAGCAAACGAGTTTCCTTATTCAAACTTCTATGTTAAACTTCCAAACGGAAAATGGATGATTAGATATAGATCTGGGAATCGTGATATTCTTGGTACTGATGAATTCGAAGGTTATATGATTTAAACAATTTTCTTTTTTCATAATTTTATTAGTCCCTATTTTTATATACACATTAGACACACACACATACACTCATATTTTTCTTCTTACATATCATCATTAATCACACTTTTTCTCCTATTCTCATCGTTTACAAAAAAAAGCTACTCCTCTACTGTTTTATCCTCCCTTTTTTTATTTCCCTTTTCTGTAATATATACATACACACATAACAACAATAATTATAATAATAAATCTATTAGCATCAACTAAAATAAAAATAAATGTATGCAAACAGATCAATATTTTATATTAGCTAGATATGACAAAGAAGAGAAAGAAGGATTGTGCGACATTAATAGTCTTTTTTTGTAAACTAACACATGGAAATTATAAAAGTGATCTTCCTCAGATTAGTTGGTATTCAAGAAAAACCTTCTAGAATTAGGAGGACACGCTCAAACTAAATTGGTTCTTCACCAGCATTTGGGCTATTGACAATAGAGTATATTTTTGTATTATAGGATTAATCTATTCCCTCCCATTCAACTGCTTTTTTCGTAAATCTCTTTACTCTCAGAATATATATACGACGAGGAATAAAATCTTTTTAAAAACTTAAAGATATTAAGCGAACAGAGTTCTATTTAAAGACATTTTAAATTTCAAGCAGCAAAGCCTCCAGGTAATTTGTGATGTATCAACTAAAATGGAAATTTTACTTGACATTGATACAGATCAACTGAGGGAAAAAAATAATAATGTCCCTTGTAAACGAAAAGATTAAATGCAAAGATATATCCAAACAGAGCCATCTTCATTGTTATCTTCACTGGCCTAATTCAAAAAATCTTAACCAATTAATTGTGTCCAAAAAAAAAACTTGCTGAAACAAACGCAAGTAAAAAATCTTCCAATATATTCTTGATATAAAGGTAAACAAGCGCGTAGCTCTTTCTCGATACTTATGATCCCTTTATTTAGCTATTTAATAGCACGTCTATATCATGATTTAAAAATTCAGTAATACAAAATGCATAATTATTAATCAGCTTAGGTTATAAATAGATCGTATGGGTCTCGCAACGTCTTTGATAATATCTGGCATATCCTATGCGGTATATTTAATATTCGTTTGATTTGCTGTCTTTTTAATAGAATTTCCAGATGTTTTTATGTAGCAAGCGCTCATTGATCTACATCAGATTTTCCATACATAAACCACACCTAATGATTGTCTGTCCTTCTTATCCCCTCCTTTTTCTTTCTTTGCATTTACACTTTTTTAGCATCTACCGTGATGTGTAATAGATATATATATCTATAAATGTATTAAAAAAAAGAAATTACATTTCGTCTACTAGTAACAAAATTAGCAAAGGAGGTACTCTTCTGCTGCTTGACTATAAAACTCTTAAATTTTTCTTTTTAAGAAAGTGTAATAAAAAGAGGCCTTATTCAACCTCCCAGAAATCAATTCTTTTTTCCCTTCTAATCTTTTAAAAACAAAGAGACATAAGGAGCTTTACGTTCAATGATATATAAACTAGGAGGTTTCATCACTAATTTCTACAAGAAATAAAAGCTGTAGCAGTCCTTTAATGTCATCTATAATAGGAAATAGTTATCAAGCATATATAGATGTCACTCAAGTGTTGTCTCGAATGATTTTTAATTTCGCGTACACTTCTGCATCAAGAAGTGTTTTTATCTAATTTGTTAAGTAGCCACCAAAGGTACTCACTATGTAACTAAAAAAAAAATTCATTCATACATATTTTTCTTCTGATAAAGAGAATAAAAAATGACTAGTTGCAGCCCGACATAAAAATGAAACAGAAATTTAGAGACATCCTTCAAAAACTATGAGGAGAATCAAATAACATATAATGAAACTTACTGATACTGTGCTATAAATACGGCAACTAATTAACTCTAACTTTCGTATCAAATCTAAATAAATATAACACTAAGGTTATATAAATATATTGTACTCATCTAATAAATAATGCATACCCACTTAAATTTTTTTAATTTATAGCATAACATTCAAGCATTACAATCTTTACGCACATTTATTTTATTCAGAAAAAAAGTACATATATTGCATAAAATAAAGTAAGTAAAATGTATCAATTTGATTTATTTCGCTTCTTGGACAACGGCTGGCTTTTGTCCACTAAGGGCCCATATTTTGACTCTCCAAGCTGCTTCCATGATTGCTTGAATATACTCCTCTACAATAGAAGGATATAACTCTTGATTAGACGTGAGGCGATGTGCTAGTAATGGTTTTAATGATAACATTGCATTTCGCCAATTTATTAACATTTCTCTGGCAATGGGAGTTAATGGTAAGCCTATAAATAAAATGAGTTGATATGCTAAAAAAAAATCCTTCTGATGGTTACTATTTCGTTTACCATAACATAGAAATTTTTCTTGTGAATCAATAACATCAAAATTTGCCTCTGTCAATAATGTTCCTAGTTTGGATCCAACAAATGGATCTTGTCCTATACCTGCCATTGCTTTGAAAACTAATATATAACATGCATAAAACATCAGTACAAATACATGCCTTTTCGGTACTTTCATTTAAACTTACATTCGCTATTAAATTTTTCAATAACAGGCTTATCTGTTTGTTCCTAAAATGTATATATTCGGTTATTACTACGATTTCACATGTTTTAAAAATACACGCATACAGTAAAATCTGATTCAACAAGCGATATAAGACCACCAGGTTTAAGTACCCGATATGCTTCTTTCAACACTTGTGGCCATTCATTTGCTCGAAGGGCAACAATCATTAATCGCATATGGACAAAATCAAATGAATTATCTGGAAAAGGAAGACCTGCTATTACATCACATAATTCAAATTTGACATTTTCTGGTCTTATTGTTGTCGGAAACATATCTGCCATATCAACACCTGTCACCTCAAATTCAGGATGCTCGATAGCCATTTCCTAAATAAAAAACTTAATTATAAAAAAAAAAAAAAAAAAAAAGCTTATTTTTATTTTCTTGCTCATTGTTACCATGACCCAACATCCTGATCCACAACCAATATCAAGTACTCGGGCATTCCTAGGTAATTTACTTTCTACTAATGGGAAGAGATTGCTAATGAGGTAACTGTGAGTATTTTTTTTTTTTTTTTTTTTTTTTTTTTATATATATATATATAAAATGGAAGTCTAAATTTACCCCCCTATTAAAGCTTTTAGTGAAAAGTGTTGCTTTTTAAAATGAGAAAAAAAAAGTAAATTAAGATACAAATATAGCAATAGTATAATTTGCATATCTTACCGAATTTAGCCTGTCTTGTTCTAACTCATCCCGCGGTAAAAAATAACTTGAACCTTCCATTCTATGATATTGCCGTCCTTCGATCATAACTGAGTTTGCCGATTGTGATATTGAAGAAGAAGTTCCTGTGTCTATATTGTTTGAATCCTTGGTAGAATGCACACGAGCGCTTCCTTTTCTGCTGTTTGTCGAGATACTATTTCGAGAATTTTTGTTTCCCATATTCAGTTAATTTATTCTAAAAGATATTTACACGCATAAAATAAAACGTAAGATAAAAAGAAGAGAAAAGGAAAAGGAAGCAGAAAAAGAATCGTGAGAGAGGAAGAAAGAAAAAGAAGAGAAAAGGAATGCGTGCCTTTTTTCTTGTCCAACATCTATAATTTTCTGGTAGACTTTTTAGGTTAGTCCTACGTTGTGCAAACACACATTGTTTGACAGTAAATTATATGAAGATGAAAAAAAAAAAAAATTACGTCCATGGTAACTGCAGTTTAGCAATATATATATATTTTCATGTTCTGTTTTTTTTTTGTATGCCCTGGATACACTTTTAGATATCTTCGGGTTTTCAACTAGAAAACAAGTTCACCCATAATGAAAAAAAAAAAACTATTCTGGCTGCACTGTATTTTTTGTACTACATTTTTTTTACCACTTTTTTTACCACTTTTTCCCCCGACCTCAATGTCAAAACTAAGAAACAGCACTGATCTTACTCACAAACGAAATCGATTACGGTGTTATCAGGTGCAGACATCTACTTGATTTTATTAATTATTTTATGATAGCTTTTTTTTTACAAAAAAAATCCATTTATTTTGAAATAGTAAATGATCAAGTTAAGAGTGAGATCCGTAACTATTAATCTTGGCACGAGCTTCACAGCAAACACCAGATCTTTTTTTTTTTCTTCTTCCGCAAAGCCAAGTCTTTCAAATCTTTTTCAGGACAACCGAAGGCTAATTAACAAAATGATATGATAGTTGCCCTGTTTATCATACGAATGATAGGTAAATGTCAAGTGAATAAAAATCTATCAGTCAGCAAAAATACTTGGTCATTACATAGTTCGCTACAA
The DNA here is from genome assembly GCA_025716855.1 of Pilaira anomala. Taxonomy (NCBI): domain Eukaryota; kingdom Fungi; phylum Mucoromycota; class Mucoromycetes; order Mucorales; family Mucoraceae; genus Pilaira; species Pilaira anomala. The sequence goes on from JAIXMQ010000030.1 coordinate 27,058, forward strand.
TAAAACTTTTTTTTTTTTTTTAGATTACAGTCCTACTCATTTAATCCCCTTTCTTTAATACTATACATGTATATCAAATTCATAAAATGCCTTGTGATTATGCTGTAGAAAGATTGGCTTACTTAAGTCCAGTAGATCTCCTTTCATAAACCCTATACGCATTTTATTCTCTTGGGATTAGTTAAAATCAATCTGGGCTTTTATGGCATCTATTGGTGATGTAGAGCCTAGAATTATATAAGATAAATAATAGTTGTATTGAGGTTTTGTTTCTAATATGTATTTAACTGCATAGAAGTAATGCATGGTCACTATTGCATTTATCAAAATTAAGGGTTCGTTAATAAAGGCAGTTACAGTTATTGAAGGAGAATCTTATCAAGTTGATTTTGTTATGACTGAACGGCATAGCACTCACTTTAATTTGACAAGTGACAGTCTTAAACCATGACTCTGTCAAGACATGCAATTCATTAAATTCAATTTCCTGGTTCATTTTATAGATTGACTAAAGTAATTTCTCTATATGATTCGTTCTTTAGAAAGTGTAATGATATATGCGTAGGAAGCAAAGGGAGTATAAATAATGGTTAAAAAAACTTGGATGTATTAGGCTTTTTCCCGGTATAGAGAAGTTTATGTTTCATAAATTCGAAGGAGTACAACGATTATTGGCTTTATAGAAAAATAAATATTTCTACAAATAAGAACTTCTATCGATAGTTATTTGAGTAAATTATCATAGGTATAAATTTCTAATGGTATGAAAATGTTGTAGCTGATGCAGCACAACACTCATATTATTTTTTGCTTAAATTATTATCGATGTTAAAAGTTTTCATGTATAATCATAGCTATCTATGTTTTTTTTTTGTAATCGATTTTTTTTTTTTTTTTTTTTTTTTTTTTATGTAATCGATTTTTTTTTTTGTAATCAATTTTTTTTTTTGTAATCATTTTTTTTTTTTTTTTTTTTTTTTTTTTGTAATTGATGTTGATGCTTTCATGTAAAATTAAGGTAGCTAATTACATTAAATTAGCTATCTATCATATACATAAATGTCAAAATAAAAAGCTGCTATCTAGTCATAATATCTTATTTTTCAGTATCAAATCGACAATTTTGAAGTTATATAAGACCGCTACTCACAAGATCAACAAAAAAAGCTTATCTCATGTTACTTGAAAAAAAAAAAACCATTGAGCCCAGGGTTAAATTGACTCACATAGCACGGCCAGTTAAAAACGAGGAGGAATATAATATCTCAGGTAATAGATCGAGCTGCGAACGTTAGACAAAGACGACGTTTTTATGCTAATACACTTCTAAAAGATGTTGTAAAACGGTAGCACAAAACACTAATTTATTTGAAAATCTGAGCCAAAAATCTCGGAAAAGGGATTCTCAAGTCGATTTTACAGAGTATAATTTTTTATAATAATATTTAGAAAATATAAAGAGCCATTATATTTGAACGTGTTCGAATTAATTACTGTAATCTATTACTGTAAAAAGGGAAAAATTAGTTAATGGGCTCCGTTAATATAAGTAATATATGCATACATATATTGGAAGCAACCGATATAATTGTAAAAAAATTGATCCACAACGTGTTTTTAAATTACAGAAACCCTACCTTCCGATCGACGAACATTTTTTTTTACCGTTGTTGTTGATAGAACTTTAAGCGGTTGACAGTTTACTACATAAATAAGTAAAAACTTTTGATAGAACCTTTTATAAATAGAGACATCTACCTCTCTATATAATTTATTTCTCGATCAGTTTCTTTTTTTTTAATACTAGTCTAAATGCAATGTATGGTTACAGAACTACAGAGTTACACCTTTTGTCTGAATTTGTAATTCTTAACCACGTACTCTCGGCTATATAATCCTTACTTTAAAATTGCGCAGACCACATAACATACTCGTACGTGCACTATAGAAAATTCCCTAATGTATTCCCAAATGTTTCGATGTCTTTTATATTTTGTCTAAACGTGGGCTTATTAATTTAAGACTCTTATATAGTTGTGGACAGTAATAAATTTGAATTTCTTTTAGTAAACAAGTACATAGGATTGAGTTACAAGTATGTAATTTGCGTGAGACGAGAATAAAAAAAGGAAATGACCGAGTATTTAATCTCTACGTGTTATTTTTTACCCCCTTCCCCTAAAGTAATAGGGTCTAAGACTTAAGAAACACTCTTTTTCTATTCACAATATTTCCATATATTTTCTACTTATTAAAAATAAACTTCTCTATATCGCAAAGAGTACCCATCAGAAGTTTGACACATAAAATCTAAGTTTTCTTTTTTAAACAAATGTTTGTAGTTAGTTGTATGCATATATATACTCACTCTCAGCTTTTATTTATACTCCCTTTGGTCCGTACGCATATATTATTACACTTTCTAAAGAACGGAATCATATAGAGAAATTACTTTAGTCAATCTATAAAATGAACCAGGAAATTGAATTTAATGAATTGCATGTCTTGACAGAGTCATGGTTTAAGACTGTCACTTGTCAAATTAAAGTGAGTGCTATGCTGTTCAGTCATAACAAAATCAACTTGATAAGATTCTCCTTCAATAACTGTAACTGCCTTTATTAACGAACCCTTAATTTTGATAAATGCAATAGTGACCATGCATTACTTCTATGCAGTTAAAGACATATTAGAAACAAAACCTCAATACAACTATTATTTATCTTATATAATTCTAGGCTCTACATCACCAATAGATGCCATAAAAGCCCAGATTGATTTTAACTAATCCCAAGAGAATAAAATGTGTATAGGGCTTATGAAAGAAGATCTACTGGACTTAAGTAAGCCAATCTTTCTACAGTATAATCACAAGGCATTTTATGAATTTGATATACATGTATAGTATTAAAGAAAGGGGATTAAGTGAGTAGGACTATATAATTGACTATCTTTACATGTATTGCTATATACGCATAAGTTTATACATTAAAAAAATATGTATGTAATGATTAAAATTAGTAAAAGGTTACGGACGAGTTTATATTTCACCTCATCCAGGCTCAGCACTCAGTTAAAATATATTTCCAGATTACTTGAACAAAGAGTTTGCCACATTTAACACGCAAACTGAGCGCTTTAAGAAAAACAAAGGCTGTGTAGTATGTTACAAAAATATAAGCAGTTAATTATAGAGTTTAAGCTTCACACAAAAATTTCCGTGATACTTAAGAACTCCGTACCTGCATTTTTATTTTCAATCCAAAAGAAAAGTTATTTAGCCAAGTTTATTCAATCACATGAGCAATTTAAAATCTTCTTTAATGGATATACTGCTTTTCTTCAAATAAAATAATTGCACGTATAAAGGCATTAAGCCAATGGTTATACTTTTTATAAATCCGGATAAAAGTCATCCGTGATTTTACTACCTTTTTTTTTACTACTCTTTTCCCAGACTTCGTTTCTAGAATATTGGGTTTCATTTCTAATCGTCCCACTGTTGGGATGAATTTAACATCAGCCAATTAAATTACTCTCCCACTCATTAGAAATGAAACCCATTCATCCCATTTTTACAAATAAAATAAATTATTGAGTTTTATACGTAAGCGAGATTCAAGCTTTTCTCTCAGAAGCTGTTTGGGGCTTCTAGTCATTTCAAGTGATGTAGTAGTGTTAAATAAAAATTTAAACAAAAAAGATAAGAATTCCTCCCACCGGTCGTCCCAAAAAAAAGTGGGATGAACTGAGTTAAAATGGGAGAGCGATTTTATTGGTCAAAATTAAAAAATAATTCGTCCCAAAAGTGGGACGACTAGAAATGAAACCCACTAATATACGGAACACTTTCTTTTGCAATAAAACTTTTCTTTAATATGGTGTTGGAAAATTTTTCTACTACAAAGACAAGCACAACAGGCAACACTTCATAACGCTCGTATACGTTGGCGCAATAGTTTATAAGCCTCAGCATAAAGCGTTGATCAACTTGATGTTGAACCTCAACTAAGATGGGTGGCAGATCATGCATCACTTCATTTTTGGTATGTATATTGCATCTGATCTTGTACCATCTGACCATTCTGTCGAGCCAGAGATGTATGCATTATTAGGTATATCTGATCCTATGAAAAATAATTGTGTGAATTCCGTTTCGTGAATAAAAAAAAACCAAACTTACCAAGTAATTGATGAACAATAATATTTATAATGGTTTCGTTGCTTAGGGTAACTTTAGCAGTAAGATCAGTCCCACACCTCATCTCAAAAGGCAAATACCAGCTACCAATATCTTCCTCCATTGCTAAAGAAAAAAAAGATAAGACACAACACCGACATCGTCACCGACATCGTCACCGACACCGACATCGTCACAAACAAAATGAGTGACGACCGTTAAGATTATCATACACCTACTGTTTTTTGAATATGAGTTTGCGTCGAGATAAAAATTAATTTACGCTGACATTAAAAGAATATTTGCGTCAAGGTAAAAATAGTTTTGCGTTGCTTAGTAATAAATTTTGCGCCAAGAGATTAGAAAAAAAAAAAATATATAAAATAACCTAAAATATCGTAAAGGTTTCGACTCCTTTTTTCTTTTATTTAGTTTAAATATTAGAACAAACATGCAAAGCGTTAGTGAATTTATTACTAATAGTGAAATTGTTTCAGATAGCGATATGGACGCTTCATCTGACGAATATATGGAAGATGACAAGCAGGAAGAAATGGAAATTGAGCATTTCAGTTTGAGTGAAGAATGGATGGAGAAAATAAGACGAATTGGGAATGATTCTCTATCATATGTACGTGAATATATGGAAGTAGATTTAATAGAGGAGGAGAATGAAGATTTTTTTGGAGATGCTTTTCTCTTCGCAGAGTCAATGCCATTGAGAAAAAGACAAACGGCTTTGAATGTTAAAACAAGAGGTTCTTACAGAAAATATACTCCTAAACAAGTTGAGAAACTCTTCGACTTAATAATCGAAGAAGGATTCACGACAAAAGCTGCAGCTTTAGCTACTGGGATTAATGTACGCACTGCCCAGAATTACGTTAAAACTTATAACAATGATCCTGAGAGACGACTTCCAGGATCTTATTCTAAACCTCGTGGAAGATCTCGTAATAAGTTGACTGAGGAGCATTCTAAATTTCTAGTTGACTATATCGAAAAGAATATCACTGCTATATTAGATGAGTTAAAGTTAAAACTTTGTGAGAAATTTGAGGGTTTGGAAATCTATTTCTGCCATCCACAAACATTTAGTACATAAGCATAACATTACGTTAAAGAAACTTGAAAAAATACCAGCAGCAAGAAATTCTGACAGAGTAATAGCATTACGAAAAGCAATTGTTGAACAATATAAGAGTGATGCAGATATGGATTTTTCTAAAAATTGTGTTTTTATCGATGAAGCAGGTTTCAATTTGCACACGCAAAGAAACCACGGCCGTTCATTAAAAGGCACACCTGCAAAGGGCACTGTACCAACTGGAAAAGGTGTTACATTTACACTTTTAGGTGCAATTTCTCAAGCAGGTATCATAAATATTGGAGTTAAAAAACCAGAATCAGCTTCTTCTAAAAAAAGAAGGGCAGATGGTAAGGAAGTAAAAATAAATGGCAAAGTTGGGACAAGAACTGAGCACTTTTTGGCTTATCTAAACAACGTAATGGACACACTAGATAAAAATAATATAAAGGGGCAGTATATTGTTATGGATAATGCACCTATTCATAAACCAAAGGTAATCAAAGCATTGATCGAAGAACGAGGACATAAGTGCATATATTTGCCACCATATTCTCCTTTCTTGAATCCAATCGAGGAATTTTGGTCAAAAGTAAAGCTGGTGTTAGAAGAACACCATCGACGACAGATGATCGTCTCACAGATCGTATAGTGAATCGGCTGGAAAAGTAACAAAAAGAGATTGTGAAGGATGGATTAAGCATTCAATGTCATTTTTCCAGAAGTGTTTGAATGAGGAAAGAAATCTTTAAAATAGTCAGTAGGAGTGCAGCTTTCAACAGACACACTCTGGATGCTTGCTGAGATTTTAACATCATGAAGCAAGCATTAGGTTATTTTACTTTTTTTTTTCTAATCTCTTGGCGCAAAATTTATTACTAAGCAACGCAAAACTATTTTTACCTTGACGCAAATATTCCTTTAATGTCATATTCAAAAAACAGTACATTGCTGCAGCGTAATAAATATTACCCCGCCAAATGTTCCTGGATATAATGCATAACGCATTGCCACTGTAAAGAATGGTTTCGGTTGATGATAAAAACTCCGGATTTAATTTTTTTTTAAAGTTAGGATTCCAACGGTCAAGCCACTATACCAAGAAATGACCTAAAAAAAAACCTTTTGATGTAAAGAAATTCTTATTTTGTACTGCTTCACATCTTGGCATTCTTTATAAGCTAGCTTCTTGTCTCTTTTATTTTCTCATTCGGATCTTTCTTTAAAATTACTTTTCTGCCTACGCCCAACATGGCTAGTTAGGATGATCTCCGATGATCATTTTCTATACATAAATTTCTGTATAAGCGCATATTTGAGTCAACAAGAAGGTTTTATTATTTATTTGAAAAATATTCATTAAAATGGTCGCTTTGTCTTGTAATGAGAATTATAAGGTTTCTATTGTTGATTGTATATTTAGACTTGTTTGATTGTGTAACTTGAGAGATGTTGTATAAAACAGGTATAGAATAGTTTTTTGTATGTTTGAAAAGAAAAAAAAAAACCAACTAATTGCATGTATAAACTATAATTAGCTTTTCATCTGACGGTATAAATAAATAAATAAATGGAAAGTATAAAATACAATTTCTCTTTTTTTTTTCTATTTATCTTCTCTTTTACTTTTTTTTATAAAAAAACCTTTTTTTTTTCTTTTTTCTTCTTACAAATATATACACAAATGTCAGAATCAAGGGTTAAAAGATTATGGAAAGATAGATTAAGCCAACAAATAAGCCACTTTCATTTCAACTCTTGCATCTCGCCAAATATATCACATGAGGAGGAGGAGCAAAAATCCTCTATATCATCGTCACCACCCCTAAACAATAAATCATGGAGGAAGCCTTTACCTAATGATTGTCCAGTTTTTGATTTCAGTTCGGAGAAGACAATGGTGACAGAACATGTTAATTCGCTGGACGAAAAGACTGAAATACCAACAAGATACGAAAGTAGATATTATACAAATATACCAAACTTAGAAGCGGAACTGGACCGTGCCTGCAAAAGTGAAAAAGCCGTTCTATTGTCAAAATTACTTAGGAAACAACGTCATTAAAAGTAAAAATATGTAGCTTTTTATTTATTTTTTTATTTTCATGTGTATATATAAAAAGAATAAAGAAAAAAAAAAGGGATAATCTAGTATAGCACAATTCTTTTAAAATAAGAATGAATGGAGGGAGAGAGATAAGTGTGGCGAATGCAAAGATAAAAAAACAAAATTAGAAATGAAAAAAAATAAAAAGAAATTTACTTTTTGAGACCCTTTCTCTTTTTCTGTATGGTTTTGGTTTCTATTTTAAAAATAAAAGTTAATATAATAATTAAAACTAGTAAAAATAAAATTTTTACCTTCGATATATTTAGCATCCTCTTCGTCATTGAAAGTAACTTCTTCCTTTGTGACCTTCTTTGGCTTAGATTCATCATCAGCATATACTCTCTTTTCTGTTTCTTCTTCATCCTTTTGGACTGCGAATTTGTTATCCATCTTCTTGAACTTAGCAACATAGAAACCATCCATATTGTGAACATGAGGATAGAAACGACGAGTTAATTTAAGACTAGGATGGAAGTTCTTTCCACGGTATGAAGCAAAACCTTCGCGACCAAAATCAAGTGTAGTAGGAACTAATTTGACATTGGGACGCTTTAATAAAGCATAGTTGACAACAGCCTCATTTTCTTCAACTGTAACTGAACAAGTAGAATAAACAATGTAACCACCAGTCTTTGATTTAGCATCAACGGAATCAATAGCTGCTAAAATAAGTTGTTTTTGAAGGAAGGGAATATCAATGAAATCTTTTTCGGTCTTGTTAAGTTTAACACTGGGATCTTTGGAAATAACACCGGTACCTGAACAAGGTGCATCAAGTAAGACACGATCGAAACCACCAACAACCTTGGGGAATTCACGACCATCATAATTACAGACAACAGCATTCTTAACACCCATACGATGAATATTAGCAATCAAAGACTTTAAACGATCCTTAGTAGCATCATTAGCAAATACCATACCAGTATTCTTTTGTAATGCAGCAATATAAGTAGTCTTACCACCGGGAGCAGAAGCCATATCAAGAATACGCTCGTTAGGTTGAGGCGCTAAAGCCATAACGGGTAAGAAAGAAGAAGCGGCTTGAAGCATATAATGACCAGCAAGATATTCGGGGGTAGCACCAATAGGGACAGAAGAATCAAATACTTGAAGACCGACCTTACTCCATTTACCAATAGGTTCAAGGTTGACACCACGGTTAATCAAAGCTTGAGCTAAATCACGACGACGGGTCTTTAATGTGTTGGTACGAATAGTGACAGGACGAGGTACTTCATTTGCTTCAAAGAATTCGATAGCTTCTGAAACAGTAAATAAATTGAAAAGTTTCTCGGCTAAGAAATGAGAGTAACCATAGTAACTGGCAATATCCTTAACTAAACGGTCAACATAATCTTGACGATCCTTGGTAGGATCACGAAGTTTTCTGAAATCATTAAGAACATGAACAATGTCCTTGAGACGTTGGCTGACAGCTGTAACATCGGCAACTAACTCATTGTCATCACCTTCAGGAAGAACATAACGTTCGTCTTGTTCGAGTTCTTCGGCTTGGTTAGCTTGTTCATTTAATTCAGCTTCAGCTGCTGCAGCTTCACGAGCAGCACGAGCTTCAATTTTACGAGATTTACGTTCATCAAGAGCTTGACCCTATTTGAAGTAAGAAAATAATTTAATATACTTGAAAACTTTTTTTTTTAAAAAAAATACCTCAACATGATCTTCGTCCTCTTCATCGTCATCAGAATCAGCTTCACTTTCCTCTTGATCTAATTCCATTTCCTCTTCAGAATCAGAACCGAGGAAATCATCCTCAGCCTTAGGGAAGACGTCTTGTTCTTCATTTACTACTACTTCCTCTTCTTCCTTTACTTCTTCTTCCTCGTCTTCGTCGTTTGAGATGTCATAATCACTCATATCAAACTCATCGTCCAATTCATCGCTATTCTCATCGTCAGATGCAACTTCGAGGTTATCCCAGAGATCACCTTCGGCATCTTCGTCAACGGCTTTGGTAGTCTTAGCCTTCTTGGCATTTTTTTTGGGGGTCTCTTCAGCTAATTGACGTTTGTTGTTCTTTTCAATAGCGGCAGCTTTGGTCTTGTTCAATCTAGCCTTGGCTCTCTTGGAGAGACCTTCAAACTTGGGCTTTTCAATAGGCTCGGGTGCCTTTTGCTTGTTCTTTGCTTTATGTCCCATATTGAATTAGAGTTGTTTTATGTGAAAAGTACTTTTTTTTTTTTTTTTTTTTCCTGTCAGTAAAAATGAAAAAGGGGACTCAAAGTAGTCACACAAATCAAGTCACGAATTTAATAGAAATAATTCGTGGCTTATCGACACTTGTTTAATCATGCAAATGTAGACCTAATAATAGTAACGTGGATCTGAACGAAATAAAGAGTAGATAATAGTGACATATACTCGGACCAAAAAGTTGAATATAATACTATCATGTATATCTTTATATAAGTTAACCTCAAGTTGATGAATACCAAAAGTGAGTCTTTTTCTTAATTTTTGAATTTTTTTGTCAATATTCCGTGGACACAGTTATCCAGATTGTAGTGAGGAAATGTTACCCAGCTTCTTGAAAACACTCCTTTTGACCTACTAAAATTGTAAAAATAGACTTTTTGCGAACTTTTTTTTAATATGACCTTACTAGGTTATTACTAATTTTCTTTCGATTTTAATAAAAGAAGTTTTGTAAAACGCATTTACATTCCTCTTTTTTTTTTAAAAAAAAAAGGTCCATAGTATGTACTCGTTTAACTATATCAGTTCTATTAGTATTATATAATTAAGATGTTCACATTGATTTGAAAGAAAAAGTTAAATACCCTAAAACCAATACAAATGTCACAATTAGCTTGCTTAAATCAAAGTAAGCTTTTGTTTACTTGGAAACCATAATAATTGAAGGGAAAATAAAAGCAGTAAAGAGTGTATCACTAGGATATCATAGTTTCTGTTTATTAGAAACTAGACTTATTTTATGGTATGGTAATTCTTTACACATGTCAAAAATTTTTTTGGTGTAATCAGATAGCTTACATATCATCTTTATAGGCATTCACGTAATCAGCGGGTTCATTTCTCAATCTTGGTAAAGTTATCTCTCTAAACGAGATTTTATATTTTTTATTCTATCAGTCCAAGTAAATAAATCATGCAAAGATTGAAAGGTAGTACAAATTTGATCTACATATTTTCCACTTTCTAATTTTTGAGTCTCTCTCTTATAGCTTTAATAATGTCCTTTCTTCCTGAATATCAAAGTCAGAGTAAGCTAAAGCTAAGCTGTTGAAGGAAAATCTGTGAAAAAAGTTGTTGTTTATATTCTCATGGTTATTATCGTTTTGTTAAAAAAAAACCCTTTTTTGATAATTAAAAAAGTAATTTTTTTTATCAATATATTCTAGCTTAAAGGATAGTTTCATGTGACAAAACTCTAATCGCACAACCTTACTATTATGGTTGACATTAACATCATAGCAAATTAGTGGAACTAATAGTTTATTGCTTTGCAACGTATCTAAGTATGTACTTGTGCGTACCTGCTTTAAAGAACTTCTAGTGACTGCTTTTAATTTCTTTTTCATTTGAATATTTTTTTTCGAATTTTGTCTTTTTATTTTCTTTTCATTTTACAAAGAAACAACATAATACATAATGAGACAATTGAAGCACCACGAGCAAAAGCTTTTAAAGAAAGTCGATTTCTTACAATGGAAGAAAGAAGATACCTTGCGTGAAATGAAGGTTATCCGTAGATATTTTCTTCAACAAAGAGAAGATTACCACAAGTAAAGTCGATCTACAGATCTAGTGTCAAATCAGTATTGATTCTAACTATTGTATTTCCATTATTTAGATATAACAAATTAGTAGGTAGTGTTAGACAATTAGCCAACAAGATCTCACTTTTGGATGCTCGTGATCCTTTCCGTAGTCAACAAGAAAAAGCTTTATTAGAAAAATTATATAATATGGGTATTATTACCTCCACAACCAAATTTTCAGACTGTCGTAAAGTGAACGTTTCAGCCTTTTGTCGTAGACGTTTACCTATTGTTATGTGTCGTTTAAAGATGGCAGAAACTGTCAAAGAAGCTGTTACATTTGTTGAACAAGGTCATATTCGTGTTGGTCCTCAAACCATTACTGATCCCGCTTTCTTGGTTAACCGTACCATGGAAGATTATGTCACTTGGGTTGATACTTCAAAGATCAAGAGAAAGATTATGAAATACAACGACAAGGTAATTTTGTTTATTTTATATAGTATATGTGCAGATTGGTTTAACTTATACATATCTTTTAGTTGGACGATTACGATCTTTTGTAAATTACACTTTCATATTTTTTTTTTTTACCATTTTCTACCAATACATTAAATATATTTTTACCATGTCAACATTTGGATTTTTTTATTTTTATTAGACTGAATGGATTGTACATATTTGTATGGAGGATGTATCCTGGACTGTATGTACACAAAAAGAATTTCTATAATAGATAGTAGAATATATTTTTACTTTCTGCTTATGACCTTTATTTCGTTTAAAGTGTAAGCATTACTTACTCATATATAAGATTCAAGAGGATTATTTACAGAAATTATGTAATGCTTTGGGGTTTCATGTAGTACAAATATCTAGTTGTACGGATAAACGTTCAGGAATTTTAATTCCTTAAAAGGTTTACTTATTTTCCCCACCCCAAATAATTGTAATTTCTTTTCCCCTTTCTCTTTGAGCAATATGAATATTTTAAAAAAGGAAGTTACAAAGGTCATTGGCCGTCGCACATGGATGGTAATAATAATAATAATATATACATTTTCAAAAGCGCTTTAAAAAACTTAGCTCGTCTTGTTTTTATTTTACTTTCAAACAGAGTACAGCAGGTATTGAGCGTTCTCACCGTGCCATTCTTTTTCCTGGTAATAACGATTAAATAAACATTACTTGCGGCAATGGATTAAATTATTCAATTTAGGTCAAGGCTCGCAATATGTAGGCATGGGTAAAGATTTATATAATCTTTACCCGAGATCGGCGAAGCTTGTCTTTGATGAAGCTGACGAAGCACTTGGTACGGGTTTACGTGCGCTTATTTTCGAAGGTCAACAGGTAATAAAATGTGGATGAAACAAGAATATCCAGATTTTGTTTTAATGGTTTATAAAAAGGATAAATTGAAATTGACAGAGAATGCTCAACCAGCAATTTTAACCACTTCGATTGCAATGTTACGTGTATTAGAAACAGAATTTGGATTCGATATCTTTAAAGCATGTAATCATGCATTAGGTCACTCTTTAGGCGAATACACTGCTTTAGTTGCCACAAAGTCAATGTCTTTAACCGACGCTGTCCGCTTGGTGAGATTACGCGGAGAAGCCATGACAAGGGCTGTTGCAGATAGAAAGGGAAAGACAGCAATGTCTGCTTTAGTTGTACGAAAGGATAAGTTGGCCGATTTAGAAAAGGCTATGGAAGAGATCATAGCAAATTTACCCGAAAACGAATTGGTGCAGTTGGCAAACATAAATAGTGTATGTATTTTCAGCTGATTATATATTACGACCTTACTAAATTTCACATGCATTTAGTCTTTCCAAGTTGTTATTAGTGGAACTAGTCAAGGTGTTGATCAAGCTTCTCGTATCTTACAAGAACGTAGATTTGCTGCTCGTGCCGTTGATTTACCAGTATCGTATGTATAGAGTTAAATAAGTAACGATAAAAGAACAAATAATAATTGCGTCATAATTGTAGAGCACCTTTCCATTGCTCTTTGATGAAGGAAGCTGCAGCTGTTATGGAGGATGCATTAAAAAGCGTAAAGATTGAAATGCCCTGCGTAGAAGTTATATCCAATGTCACTGCAAAGCCTGTAAGTTGAATAGAATAAAAATTTATACAAAAGAGAAAAAACCACTAACACACATATTAGTATACTAGTGCTGAAGAAATTCCAAAGCGTTTAGTTGAACAAGTTACAGCTACAGTTGAATGGGAACGTAGTATAAACTACTGTAAAGGACAGGATATAGACGACTTTTTATGTTTTGGTCCTGGTAAAGTTTTAGCCAATTTGTTAAAGAAAGAATACCCCTTGGATAAGATCAAGTAAATTATTGCAAATATATGAGACAACTATGACAGCATACTAACACTTTATAAATAGAACCATTACTAGCGCAGATGATATTTTACAACATGCATTAGAATATAATAGAAAACAAGATCTTCCAAATGAACCCTCTTACCACTAAAATAGTCACATTCTCTCCAGATCGGGTTTATTGGCGAGATAAGATGATAATTCTGTACATTATTTAATAAAACAAATCGATATTTTTTTTTAAATCTACTTTTTGCTTTTTTTTTCACTTTTTGCATAAATAATCATAATATTGAATATGGGCCCTAAAATAACAAAAAGAGCTCTTGAAAGGTCAGCGTCACCACTCCTTGATAAATGTATACTAAAGACAGAAAATATGGCAGTCGTTAAAACAGAAGAGAAAATCAACGAGATTGTTAAAGCAGCACGATATGTTCACTCAAATCCATATGAATTTAAAGGGCGTCTTGGATACGCGTAAATATTCTTATCGTTATATATTTATATATTTTTTAATTAATGATTGATACTATTTCTATTTGACAGGTGCATGAATACATATTTAAGAGGACAAAAACCATCCGTATTTAGTTCAAGAACATGCCGATTGGGTAGTTATTTTTACTACAGTTATGACTCTATACACAACTAACATGAATAATCTTGTATCTTGAATCGGTTTAGATACCGTACAGAAAAAAGGAGTAGAGTATATTAGAGAGCTTGCATTACTGGTATGATTAAAATTTCTCCAAGTGGATATAGTTATTGACAGCAGTGTACCAAATTAGAATATTGCAGACTTGAAAACTATGATCAAATGGAACGAAGGTAATTTATGCGATTCTTAAATGATATGTTTCACCTATTAATACAATCGTAAATTCAGAGAATAAAATCAGATTCATGCGGATGTCCAGTGAAATATTTCCCTTTGCAAGCCACGAAAAAGCAGGGTAAGACTTTTGGTAGTTTATAATAGATCCACGAGAAGCTAAGATTAACAATATAGATATGATATTGACTTCGCAGAGAATGAATTAGCTGAAGTTGGAGTATTGGCAAAGAAATTTAATCATCGATTGGTAAATAACATGTCAAAGAAAGAAGTAAAACTAAACTAATCTGTTTAATTAGACCATGCATCCCGGGCAGTACAATCAATTAGTATCACTCACTCCTAAAGTGGTTGCAAATACCATTCGCGAATTACACTGTAAGTATTACTGAAATATCATCCGAGAGAAACAATACCCGATAGATTCTTATTCTTAAATATTTCAGATCACGCACATATGATGGATTTAATGAGTCTAAATCAAGATTCCGTCATGATCATGTAAGTACAATATTATTTCGATCGTAAGGATACTAACACACGTATTAATTAAATAGTCATATGGGAGGAGTATATGGTAAATCAGAAAAAGCATTCGTTTAAATAAACAAAAAAACTAATTAGATTCAAATATTGCTATAGGTGATAAACAATCTGCTTTGGCTGTAAGTACTTCACTCAAAATACAATAAAAAGAATTTACTCAGTGATATTATAGAGATTTGAAGAGGAATACGTCAAGTTACCTGAGAATATTAAACGAAGACTGGTATTAGAGAATGATGAACTCGGTTACTCGGTATCGGATCTTTTGCCTCTTTGTAAAAAACTTGGTATTCCACTTGTTTTAGATTGGTAATTTATCTTAAAGCAATAGCAATATTTAATTATTTTAAAAAAAAAACTTACGCTTCATAATACTTATATAGGCACCATCATCAGTAAGAACATAGTCAACTTGTAATATTCTTTCTCGTCACTAATCAAATTATGTTTAGTCTTAACCCTGGAAATATTACAGACTTGATTAGCTTGTTACCAGAAATTAATAAAACTTGGACTGACAAGGGGATCAAGCCTAAAGTAAGTAAATTGGATGAGAAAACTTCGCATAAATCTTATTCATTATCTGCGTGTACTTTTTAATAGCAACATTACTCAGAATCAAGACGGGGAGCTGTGACAATAATGGAAAACAGAGCACATAGTGACAGAGTTCAGGTATTTTCTTTAGTTTCACTGTAATATTAAAAATGTATACGTGTTAACACATTATTCTTATAGTTCTTACCACCAACCACTGACGATGTGGACCTCATGATCGAAGCTAAAGATAAAGGTAATGTAGAAGTATATTACGAAAATGAAATTTGGACTAAAAATTCCAATTAAAGAGCAAGCAGTGTTTCAATTATACAAAAAGTATAATTTAGAAACTGTCAATGACGAAGTGTGGATAGCTGCAAAAAGTGGTCTTGAGACAACTGAGACCAAAGGCCGAAAAAGTGTCAAAAAAAGAAAGACTGAAAAGGCAAATTTAGAAAATTTGAAGTTAGAAGAAGTTGAAGCAGAAGTATTGCCACAAAAAAAAGATAGATCTAAAAACAGTAAGGAAGAAGACGTAGAAGAACCGGCGCTAAGTGAACTAGGAATAAAAGAGGAAATTGTTGAACCTACAATCTCTGAAGAGAAACCACAAATTTTTACCGGTAGAATAACCAGACAAAGCACAAAAAAGTAATCCGAAATAAATTAACGTGTGTTACAAGTAATATTCAACCTACCGTTTATCATAAATTTAAGCAGATAATTGTTTTATTAGTGTTATGTAAATAAACTCTGTTTTGTAAAAAGAAAGAAAAGCCAAGTAAATACACAAATTACAGTTTGAAGTTCTTAACATCAATCTGAAGAAAAAGGTTTTTTGCTATATTCCTTAACAGATTCGGCGTTGAGAGATGGTGGAATAGTTGAAAGGGAAAAATTAAAGTTCACCATTGTCTGAATAAATATTTAGAATTTTTTTCATAAATGCTTGTTTTAATAGTAGGTACTTACCACATCAGATGCAAGTTTATTACTTCTTAAAGCTTCCATAGCAGATTCACGACAAATATTTTGCAAATCGGCACCCGTATAATAATTTGTCTAAAATAAAAATATGATTAATGGAAAACAATTGACACAGGTTAAAAACGTACACGAGCTGCAATATCCATCAGATCAACATCTGAAGCTAATGGCATATGTTTCGTATGAATCTTAAGGATCTCAAATCGAGAGTACTCATCCGGGGGAGGTACATAAACAACCTGGTCAAATCTACCAGGTCTCATCAAGGCCGCATCCAGCATATCAGGTCTATTTGTGGCGCCCTAAAATAGAGAAGTGGTATTAAGAATCGATGTTGACTGAATACAATGCATTATTACCACCACTAAAACCGACTCAGCACTTTCAACGCCATCCATTTCATTTAAAAGAGTAGATAATACACGTTCTTGGACACTATCTCCGCTTGATCCACCATTACCCATATTTCTTTTACCTACAATGGCCTCAGTTTCGTCAAGGAAAATAATGGAAGGGGCAGAAGCACGAGCTTTTTGAAACGTCGTACGAACTATTTTTTTTTAAATCAGTTAAATTATGCAAATCAAGCCTTTTTTAAAAAGATAAATACCGATTTTCTCAGAATCGCCTACAAATGGAGAGTACAGTTGAGCGCCATTGATGGATAAAAATGCCACATTGGCAGAGGATGCAATGACCTTGACTAAAGTCGTTTTACTACAACCAGGAGGACCATACAACAATATACCTCTTGGGGGTTTCAGTCCTAGTTTTTTAAACGAGTCCTTATATAAAAGTGGCCATTCTACTGCCTGTTTCAGTCGCTATAAGAAAATGAGAAGTTTAATCAAATCTATATGGCTCGTATTGGTTTATAATATTTACTTTTTTAACATCCTCAAGCCCACCTACATCATCCCAGTTCATTTTTTCAACCTGCACTTGAAACCCTCTTTGCATAGACGGTCCAACTGTAGCAAACGCTGATTTGAAGTCGGATATGTTAACAACCACTTCGCTAAAAATATAGGCCACTTATATCAAAAACTGTGTACTATAATCATATGCGTATCTTTATTTACCTATCATGATGCTTGCTTGCTCTTTGTATAGCATTCATAGCTGCTTCCCGACACATCGCATTGATATCCGCAGCTACATATCCATTTGTCATTGTGGATAATGTTTCTAACAAAATATGTCAAATATTATAGTTGTGTCTTTCAATAATAAATCTATGTATTACCTATATCTACTGCATCATCCAAAGGCATTTTATTCAATTGAGCTTCAAACAATGCATATCTATCTTCAGCATTGGGTGGGTCCATTGAGATTTCACGATCAAATCTATTGAAGAATTAGTATAGATCGAATGCATACTTCAAATCGCAGCGTGATTACCTTCCTGGACGACGAAGAGCAGGGTCAATAGAATTAGGCCGATTTGTGGCACCAACAATAATAAGTCTACCTCTAGACTTGACACCATCCATCAATGTGAGTAATTGTGCTACCATTCTGTTCTCATGAGATTGAGAATTATCACGTCTTGGTGTTAATGCATCCTACGGAATTACGCTTATAAGTTTCTTATATGCACACAAACAAGTTTTTAAAAAAGAGCTTACAATCTCATCAATGAACAAGATTACCGGAACATTTTCTCTAATTGCATATTCTCTTGCTTCTGTAAATTTGGCACGTAACTTTTCCTCACTTTCACCAATAAAAGGACCAAATATCTCTGGACCTTGAATAATAAACAATTTCGCGTTACAACGCTTTGCGATAGATGATACTAAAAATGTCTTTCCGACACCTGGTGGGCCATACAAAAGAACGCCTTTGGGACATTCAATATTTAATTTTTCAATCCAATCCTTGTATAAAAACGGAAAACAGACTACTTCAAAAAGTGCTTCGTATGCCTTTTGTAAACTGGAAATATGGTTTTCCTTTCCAATATTGCCAATATCTTCACCAGCAATAGACATAGTCTCTAATGATTTCTCAAGCTCTAACACTTGATTTGATGTATCACATTTGCTGTCTGTTAAAGTAACTCGACTAGCAGAAGTGATAAGTACGATACAATCTTCAGGATAGGTGGATATTACTCTAAGTGAAAACATGGGTGTTTTTGATATCACAGCGTCTTTTTTGACAATATTACCGTCAACTAAACTTCTTATATACTGGAAAACGATGAATTTCTTTTTTACCTTAATTAACCGTTAAACTCTTACCATATTCTTTTGTTGATCAGTTGCTTTATCAAAAATAAACCCAAAATTGGATAGCTGATACTCTTCTGTCATGTTTTTATTTATTGTATAGCTTAATACTACTCTGATAGCCGTCGAATATGTGTCGATAGGTATAATTCTGGGCACTTTTTTTTAGAAAGTTTTTTTTTTTTTTTTTTTTTTTTTTTTTTTTGCTTGGTTGATCAATATCTCAATTAATAGTTCACATTTCTAATTTACCTTGATTTGTCACGGCACTCGAATCCAATTGTATAAACGTATTAACTTCGACATGATCATCCGGATTGTTTGCTGGCCAAAGAGAACAATAATATGACTAATTATTAAAATTATAAAGATTTACTATATGTCATGTGTCAATTTAAAAAGAAATACCTTATAGGTAGGAGTATTGATCTGTGCCCATTTACCAGGTGAAATTCCTAATTCTTTGAACTTAGAAAAAGAAATTCTGGCAGAGGCTGGTCTACTTTTATTAGAACATATTACAATCATGTCAAAAAAAAATATCACAAAAATAAGAGACTCAGAATTAGTTGGCGCTCATAATTAATGCTTTTAAATGTTATTGTGATTTTTTAACTTGCGTCAAACTTATTATATGTATATACAGATTGGGGTGCCTATCATTCAAGTCCTTCAAGTAAGCGTCTCGCTTCTTTAGATTTACTAGAAAGAGAAGGACGTAAGATTTAGCTATCAACAAAGAAGTTTTTCTTATTTCTATATCAAACTTACGCTCTTAGTTCTGCGGTTTGCTCGCGTTTCTTAGCTAACTGATTTTCCATTAATAACCTTAATGTTTCTCTAGCCTATATTAATAACGTTATTATTAAATTCATTCATCATCCTTTATCGTTTAACGTACTTGATGAGGTCGATATGCATTCAAGATATGATGCATATTAATGAATATAGTACTGATGTTTTCGATACTATTACCAAACTAAATCCAAGCGTAATATGAGTAACTGTAGTATATCAATCCTTTGTACCTATAACTTTACTTCTTCAGGATTATTCACCAAGACGTTTAGTAAATCTAAAAATTGTACAATTAAGGATCTGTTCAATCGTTTCAATTCTTGTACTCGATCTAAAAAATCGTTGTCAATATCTACAGTAGCGTATCTGTGAATTTATTTGTATTACCAATGGGTGCGTCAGGATATAACTGTTTAACTCCAAGCTCATCTAATGTAGGAAGATGGTCGTCAATCTAGAAATAAACAGCTTTAACTCGTTATTGCGAAAAAGAAAAAGAACGGGTATATTACCTGCCACTTTTGGTCAAAGATTGTATATTCGTCAGTTGGAGGTGGAGGTGGTTGGAGTGCTTGAAGTGGGAATTCAGGAACTGGAGGGTTCGAGATTGGTTCATCAGGAAAATGGTCCATTACTTTGGCATTTTTCAGTAATTCCAAGTTATCGTCTGTGTATCTTATGTAATAGGATGGTGGGTCAGGCCAGGCACTTCTGGCAGATTGTTGGTCATCCATATTTTGTTGCAGGAAAGAAAAGAGGTGCGTTGTAATTATAATTTAGACAAGCCACCACAAAAAAGTGCAGCAATCCAGTTAACGACTTTGTACGCTGTGACGTTTCTGTATTGTAACTTACAATTAACGTGTTCACATAAATAAAGGTGAATTCTTGGGGCACCACAATCGGCACCACAAAAAAAAATGATCGTGGTGCCTTTTGAGCTATATGCATTAACCAAAGGCTTCGAGCTAATATTGTACTTATACTTCATCATCTGTATCAGTTCAAGTTTAGTTATAAATAAAAACAAATATTTTGCTAATTGGTTTTTGCTATGAATTAAAGATATAACTATAATAAAAGAGAAAAAAAGTTCACTGTGTGGTTAAGATAAATAATAAAAGAAAAAAAAAAAGTCCACTGTATGGTTAAGGTATATAATAAATAAATAAAAATAGTCTAGCTGTAAAAAATGGTGTGATCTTGGGGGCAATCTTGAGGGAAACTTGTTGGATGGAACATAAAGACAGGACACTTTAATAAAAAAAAGAATGGTTTTATTTATGTATATCACAACATGTCAAAGGAAATTAGGCTTAATTTAGACTTTATTATTATAATTATTTAAAAAAGTTACTAATGCTTTAGCCTTTACAATCTGAAAAGAGAAAGTTTCCAAATTCAAAGTTTCCCAAGACTAACCACTAGCTGAAGTCTTTTAGCAACGGATAAGTTCTTTTATTATTATATCTTTAATTTATTAAAAACCAATTAGCAAAATATTTGTTTTTATTTATAACTAAACTTGAACTGATACGGTTGATAAAGCATAAGTACAATGTTAGCTCTATGAAGCCTTTGCTTAATGCATAAAGCTAAAAAGGCACTACAGTCAGGAACTCCAAAGACTATTTTTTTTTTGTGGCGCCGATTATGGTGGCCTAATAATTCACCATAAAGAAAGTTTAAACATATGCATATATTAATTCTGTGTTTATGATGTATGTACATGTAAATATGTTTACATGATGTAAAAAGTCGTGATCGTATGCAATAAGGAGTTTCCTCAAGCACTACACACACGGGGATTGAGAATAAGAAAAGAGTGGTTCAGTTATAATCAAATTAAGAATAAAGTTGTAAGCACAATTCTTGGGAGTAACTGAAAGCGCTTAGAATAGTGGTAATACTTCAAAGACTAATAGTACCATTTAGAGAATCGATAACAAAAAAAAAAATATAAAATTAACAAAGGATAATTACAAATATTGTGGAAAATAATGTTCGTTTAATTTGAGAGATTAAATATTATTTTATAAAGTAAATTAGTTAGTCTTATCAGCAGTGACTTTTCTGATAATAAATTTTTCGGCTTCAACAAAGATGATCAATAAAATAACAGCTACAATAGTGATAACCCAGCATTCCCATCCAACAGAAACGAGTTCTAACCAGTTGGAAATACCTATATAGAAAAATTAAATTTGCTTGTTAATTGCCTGTCTTAAATTACGCCAACTAAAATAATTAAATAGTACATACCAGGTGTATAAATACCAAGAATCATTAACCCGAATGAAGCAAAGAAAGCACCAACCATCCATCGATTACCAGTGATACCTGTCTTAAATAGAGAGAGGTGGACACTTCTGGCGTTGAATGAATGCACTAATTGTAAAGTAGTAAGAGTAGTAAATGTCTGTATATCATATGTTTAGTATATAAAGCTTTAGATATACAATTTTATAATTCATATATGTGTATTTACCATTGATCTTGAAAGCTGAATAGGTAACTTGAGAGCATATAGGTTAAAGACATATGAAGCCAAAGCTAAAATAGCGATTAGCATTGAATTTACAAATATAATCAGCCATGTTAGTTTAGTAATAACACCCATCTTAGGATCACGTGGATGTCTATCCATTAAATCCTTTTCATTTGGTTCAACACCCAGTGCCATAGCAGGTGGTATATCCGCTATAAAAAGTGAAAAAAGATGTTAATAAGAGTAAAAAATAAAACTTGCATTCAAAATGAGTTATACCAATGATGTTTGCCCATAAAATCATCATAACAGTTAATGGTACTTCGATATTAGCAATAGTACAGATCAACATTAAAAAAATTTCGGCTCCGTTACAACTGAGTAGGTAAACAATAAACTTGAGAATATTATCAAATACGTGTCTACCTTCTTTGACAGCATCAACAATACTAGTGAAATTATCATTTACTAATACAATGTCAGCAGCTTGTTTTGTAATCTCTGTACCGGCTTGACCCATGGCAACACCAACATCAGCACGCTTAATGGCAGGTGCGTCTAATTATAAATATCATTAATATCATGGGATCAATTTGTTTATAAGTATATATTTATACCATTGACACCATCACCAGTCATTGCAACTAATTCTCCTCGTTGTTGCAATGCACGCACAATCGACAACTTATTATCAGGACTGACACGGGCAAATACACTAGGGAACGGATCTAACTCAATAATAGCATCATCAGACAACAGATCTAATTCACGACCAAGAATAGCACGACTCTAAAAAATAAAAAGGGGAAAAAAAACTTGATAAATAACTGATACATATACCAAAAATAATAATACTAGTTTAGACTTACCATTCCTGGAACATCACCTTTAAAGATACCAAGTTGAGTAGCAATAGCAGTAGCAGTTTCTACGTGGTCGCCAGTAATCATCATAACATCAATACCAGCACGTTGACAAGTGGCAACAGCTTCTTTTACACCCTGCTTGGGAGGATCAATAAGACCTACTAAACCAACAAAGATCATGCCAGATTCAACCAAGTTTGGATTTCTATTAGACGAGGACTCTTCTTCCTCTTCTTCAACAGCTTTGGTTTGTCCACCAGAAGGAACACTATCGGAAGGAATAATTTTATAAGCGAGACCAAGCACACGTAAACCTTGAGAGGCCATACGAACATTTTCATCATATACTTGAGTAGCAAAATCGTCTGTCATTTCCATTGCATCATCCATGATTGATACAATGTCTTTTTTCATGTAGTGGCTACACTTTCTCAAAAGCTCTTCAGGAGCACCCTTACAAGCGAAAATCATTTTATCTGCATCAAGCAAATGATTTCCATTTTCAGCATAATATACCGAACTCATCAGTTTACGTTCACTATCAAATGCTTGTTCATAGACCTTTTTGAAACCCAAGTTTTTAGACCAGTAATCACGCCCTAAACCACCCTTTTGAGAAGCGACTATCAATGCAATTTCAGTAGGATCACCAATTGATTTATATTCACCGGTTTCCTCGTCTTGTCGAATAGCAGAGTTATTACAAAGATTAGAAATCATAAAAGCGGAATAAAGTTGCTTGGTATAATCTTCGGGGTATTCTGTATCGATAGGCTTAGGTCTCATGGCCTCATAATTGATCTCTTGTTGATCATTGATTGATGCGTTAGCTGTATGTCTGACATGAATCATACGTTTACGTAGCTCTCCATGTTCACGGATAATTTGACCATCGTTTGGGTTCATAGAAGTTGAGTCAGTGAACCTATACAAGGAGTTATCTGTTGTCCATAATTCGGATGTACCCATTTTTCCTTCAGTCAAGGTACCAGTCTATTCAAACTGATGCATAAATATTTTGAATGTATTAGCATACATGTTTTTTTTTCTTACCTTATCAGAGCAAATTACGGTTACACTACCTAATGATTCGACAGCAGGTAAAGTTCTCACGATACATTGGCTAATAATAAATTTAAGGTTAATGTTGTTTCATGTATATTGTAGAGGAGAGCATTATGCATGTACATACTTTGCTGCCATACGACGTACACCTAACGCCATAGTAACTGTTGTAACAGCTACCAAACCTTCAGGAATAACGGACACAGCCAAACTGACGAAAATAAAAAGATAATAAGTAACATATTAAATAAAGACAAATCAAAATCTTCTAACCTTAAACCAATATTCACCATTTCACGAGCATCTTTTTTCCAAATAACACCAATAACGACAACCAAAGCACATAATAAAATAGCAAGAATAACCAAATAAATACCGAGTTTTGACAATTTTCTTTGGATTGGTGTCTTAACTTTACGTTTAGAACTAGATTGAATAGCCGTACTAATTTTACCAATCTATTTGTTTTGTTTGTTATTAAATATATATTGTACAGAAAGCATTTGCTCTAAGGCTTACCTCAGTTTGAAGACCTGTCCTCACAACAATACCCTTCGCCCTACCGCGAGCAATGGTAGTAGACATGAATACATTGCCTTTGCAGTCGCCAATAGGAATTTTTCGGGTCTAAAGTACGATAAAAAAAAATCAATAAAATTGTTTTTAGACTATCAAAATAAGACTAAATGTATACATACTTTAGATTTAATTGCATGAATATTTTTCTGGGCAGGAACACTTTCACCAGTAAGAATGCCTTCCACTACACCAAGTTGAGAGACTTCTATTAATCGAATATCAGCAGGAACAGCTTCGCCCTCTTCTAATACAACGAGATCCCCAGGAACGAGGTCACCAGATTCAATATATTTTTGTTGTCCATCACGAATGACAACTGCTTGAGGTACAGATAAATTCATAAGAGCGTTCAAAGTTTTACTTGCTTTCCATTCTTGACTAAAACCAATTATAGTATTCAAGACAACAACTACTAGCAGTACAATCATACTGTTGAACTCTTTTTCTGCGGCTTGAACGATGGCAGCAGCAATAAGAATCAATACCATAAAATCAGTTAATTGTTCCCAAATCATTTTAAGCGGATTGGGACGTGGTGGGGCTGGTAAATCATTGGAACCATAATGCTCTCTCAAAGCCGGAATAACTTCTTCAGATAACCCACGTTCTCTATCAGTCTTTGAGAACATTCCAAGTAATTTATCAACAGATCTATCAAAGTAGAGAGCTTGTGGTGGGGGCAATAAAGCAACTCCAAGTACTTCAGGTGGGCGAGGCATTTTGGATTTTTCTTCATCGCTTACTTCAGTAAATAAAGAAGATTTCATTAAGCGTTCCATATCACCTTGCTCACTTTCTTTGATTAAATCATGCCAATCGCCAAACTGATTCGGAAAGAAACGAGTCAAGAGTAAGACCATAGCTATTGCACCACGCTTTTGCTCCTTGGTAGAAGAGTTAGGTTGACATCGATAGTGAATTTTCAGTTGACGACGTAAATCAGAAACGTCCAATTCACTCACAACTGCTCGGAATTCACTTACTAAAATAGAAAATCAATATTGGTGATTTGGTTTAAATTTTATATTTATAGTATATACCTTCTTCAAGAAAATCGCCGAATAAGAAAAAGGCCATATCAGCTGCAGCCGTTGTTTTCTTTTTCAAAAGGTGACCTTCTGTGTGCCCCATATTAAGAAACAATCCTTCAGATAATCGTTTCATAAGGGATTTATCAAGGCTAGGTTGACCCCCATTCTTAATTCGGAAGTCCATCACGTACCGAAGACCTTCTAGTACTTCTTCAAGTGAAATAGACTTATTATCTTGAACATTAAAAAGATCATTGACTGATAGGAAAAATAAAGTTTGTAAATACATTTAATTGTACGCAAAAAGAGCATATACACAAACATTACCATAGACTTCAATTTGTTGCTCAATTGAAAGTTTACCGTCATTGACAGAGAAAATATCAACTACAGCATGTTGTATAGGCTCTATAGGTGGTTTCAAGGACATAAATTGGATAAATAAAGATAAAAGTTTTTTTTTTTTAGGAAAAGAAAAAACTGATAAAAGATTTGCAACAATAAAAAAAGGTTAATTTATAGACGCAGAAAAACAAACAAATAGTATGTGTAACATCACGTTACGAAATGATTTGGTAGAGAATGTTCTGACGTACATGATGGTCTAGAGTGTGGGTTTTGAAGTTAATGGAAAAACGGGATTCTTTTGTTTTGGTTAAATTTGAGTGGTACAACCGGCATGGAACAGAATGACGATTTTCTCTGTGATCTCTTGGCAGTACAGTCAAACCTATATGGAAATTGGCATTTTCACAAAAATAATTGTCACCTTCATAAAAATGATTGGCCGAAAGGCAAAAATAATTGGCGGGAATTGCAAAATAAAAGGCACAAGCTCAATTCTTTTTGTCTTTTTGGGCAAGAATATTTGTCCATGCCAAGTATCACAAAGCTTATCCAAACATATGTCCTATTATAGAATTTTTTAAATCTAGTAGAAATTCTTGGCAAGCAGTAAAGTACAGAGGATCCACACCCAAAGTTCGTTTTTGTAAACTGCCCAAATTCGCTTTTGCATTAGTCAACGTTCGCTTTTGCATCACTCAATGTTAGACACATAAATATTTTTTAAATCAGAGGGGTTCTTTATTGAGGTATGTCTGGAAATTGTTAACAGAGTGTTGAGTAATATTAGGGGTCTTTCTGCTAATGCTTTCACCAACTTCACTAATTCTAGTTTTTGAATCTTCTGTTTCTCGAAAAACACTTCGTTCCATTGAATTCTTTATGACCAACCATAAATTTTCAATTGGGTTGAGTTCAGGAGAATACGGAGGGAAAGATATAGCTCTATAGTCTCTCAACTCGATTAAACTCGTGATACTCTGGGAGGCATGAATTGGTCCATTATCCTTGATGTATAAATTATGAAAAGAAAAACAACAGCAGTTTACAAAAACGAATTTCAGTTCTTTGGAAAGCGAACTTTATCAATAAAAGTTAAATTACAGTAGTTCCTTAATGCTTAAGAACGGCCTTGTCGGCTTTGCGCTAAAAGTAGTCTGAAGATTTATTCAAGATGAAAAGAAAACAGTTATTTATGAGATCCCAACTAGTTCAGAGAAGATATATTAAATAGTAACGTCGGACTGCCAGGCGTTACAACGATTTTTAAGTTACGGATATAGCATGAAGGAAACGGCTTTGCTTGATTTAGCTTGCATAACTAGCCACAATGGAATTGCCATGGAAAATAACAAACAGAAAAACGACGAGTGAAGCAAATAAAATAACCGTTAATACGCTGACAAACAGTACACCATGTTGCTCATCAGTCAAATGCGAATAAAAGAACCAAGGGCTTCTGTGCTCACCTTGTACCAAACAAAACGGCTTCCGCTTGGTAAAGCTTACGGCTCTCGATTTGTAGGATTTTTTTCATTCAAAAAACGAGTCGATAAAACACAGAAAAATGATGAGTAAACCAAGAAAATAAAAGTTAGTTAGCTGGCAAATACCTTTTATAAAACCACGCTGAATTCCTCATCAGTCAAATGCGAATAAAAGAACCAAGGGCTTCTGTGCTCACCTTGTACCAGACAAAACGGCTTCCGCTTGGTAAAGCTTACGGCTCTCGATTTGTAGGATTTCTTTTATTCTCAAAACAAGACGCTAAAACACAGAAAAATGATGAGTAAACCAAGAAAATAAAAGTTAGTTAGCTGGCAAATACCTTTTATAAAACCACGCTGAATTCCTCATCAGTCAAATGCGAATAAAAGAACCAAGGGCTTCTGTGCTCACCTTGTACCAGACAAAACGGCTTCCGCTTGGTAAAGCTTACGGCTCTCGATTTGTAGGATTTCTTTTATTTGCAAGAGAAAAAAGAAAACAAAAAAAAATTTCTTGGGAATATGACGCGTATTGTATACGTTTTGAGGTGTGACTAGAGTCTGGGTTTAGACATGATAGCACATTCAAGTAAGACGCGAGTTTTTTTTTTTTCTTTTTTTTTGACAATCCCTTATTACGCTTATGTCTCAAATATCAGAAGGTAACTCTATCGGAATGATCAAATAAATTGCTCACTTATTCCCTTGTTAAGAATTAGAGAAGTTTTTCAAAACTTCGAAAAAAAAAGGCTTGAATATATTTGTTGACAAAAACATTTCTTTGATCAAACAGTTTATGAAACAATTCGATAATGCTGCCGTCAGTAAAAAGAATTTGCTTACAAAATTCAGAAATGAGTACAAAAAAACCTTTCCCGAAGCAAAAAGATGTCCCTCCATGATTCTAGATTTCGACACATTATGGTTTCAGGCACAAGCTGACAAGGCCTTAGAAATTGAGAAAAACAAACTTTCTATACCTATGTTACAATCAACCACTGATTTATTGACGGAAAGGATGAACACGCAGGATATTAACAGCAATAGTAGCAACAATCATAGCAACAATATTGATAGTTCAGAGTCCAGTGATAGCGAGGAAGAACCGTTTACTATAAACGAAGAAGCCTTTTCAAGTCGTATTAGTTTAAATGAAGAGACGCCTTCATGTCTTCAAGAATTCCGAAAATTTCAATATAAATCATTTTCAAAAGCAAAAACATATGGATTGTTTGTTAATAGCAATATGTTTGAAATACTGTAAGTAAAAAAGTTTTGATTCAATGTAACATAGTTAATGACGCACTGTTTCGCCCACAGCTCACTTCAAAATGTTGTTTTGTTAAAAAAAAACCACACGTATGAACAAATAGACATGGAGGAATTTCACAAAAATATGCTTGACAATTACATTTCTGATGCAAAACTTGAAAGACATATTTTCAAAGATGTTACAGAATTATTTGGTGTAAGATACAATAGTCTTAATTCATAATTATTGCTCACACTTTTTGTTTAGAGCTTTAACGTCGAAAAGGATGAAAGGGATTCGATTAAGTTGGTACTGTTTGATATTTATAAGAGAGCCTCCAAACAAGATAGGAGACTTGTAGATGTTCTTGTTAATTTGTAAGATGCATAAACATATAATATGCAGTGCGTTTTGATTTATATAACTTTAATTGTTTAGGTTGAATATTCTTCCTACCGAAAGTTTGTTGGAACATAAGGTGGAGGAGACAGAGTTAATTAATGGGTATTTGCAACCTATTCTATCGCCACTTTTTCACAAGCCAGAAAAATCGCAGTTATTCTTATGGTAAAAGGAACTCTGAAACAATTTATTAGGCAGTATATCGTAGAATTGCTGGAGCATTCTTAACTTATTCAATTGCATACAGAACGGAGACAATTCGTGAAGTGAAGCGGGGCATTGAACTTTCATCAGCTCAAACATGACGCTGGCACCACTCGCATGTTGAGTAAAGCCGTATGCTGTTATGTTTAATCCTAGATTTGAGACAGAAATATGTAAGTTCAAAACATGGTGCAAGCTGTTTAGTTACTTTACCTATAGCTTGTAACACTAGAATGCATTCAGCATTATATTCATCATATCCACTACTTGCAAATAAAGCCAGTCTCAACAAATCACCGTGTGTTTGGTGAGCATTATTCTTTTGGTAATCCGCCTTAACCTCCGCAAAACCTGTATATTGGCTGATTCGTCTTTTTTCGATCAATACACATCCACCATCTGGTCTCTTATCATAGCTTTTAAGATCAGTTTTTGTGTTTAACCTATTAAATGAATAAAGAATTAAATATACTGCCTAATAAATTGTTTCAGAGTTCCTTTTACCATAAGAATAACTGCGATTTTTCTGGCTTGTGAAAAAGTGGCGATAGAATAGGTTGCAAATACCCATTAATTAACTCTGTCTCCTCCACCTTATGTTCCAACAAACTTTCGGTAGGAAGAATATTCAACCTAAACAATTAAAGTTATATAAATCAAAACGCACTGCATATTATATGTTTATGCATCTTACAAATTAACAAGAACATCTACAAGTCTCCTATCTTGTTTGGAGGCTCTCTTATAAATATCAAACAGTACCAACTTAATCGAATCCCTTTCATCCTTTTCGACGTTAAAGCTCTAAACAAAAAGTGTGAGCAATAATTATGAATTAAGACTATTGTATCTTACACCAAATAATTCTGTAACATCTTTGAAAATATGTCTTTCAAGTTTTGCATCAGAAATGTAATTGTCAAGCATATTTTTGTGAAATTCCTCCATGTCTATTTGTTCATACGTGTGGTTTTTTTTTAACAAAACAACATTTTGAAGTGAGCTGTGGGCGAAACAGTGCGTCATTAACTATGTTACATTGAATCAAAACTTTTTTACTTACAGTATTTCAAACATATTGCTATTAACAAACAATCCATATGTTTTTGCTTTTGAAAATGATTTATATTGAAATTTTCGGAATTCTTGAAGACATGAAGGCGTCTCTTCATTTAAACTAATACGACTTGAAAAGGCTTCTTCGTTTATAGTAAACGGTTCTTCCTCGCTATCACTGGACTCTGAACTATCAATATTGTTGCTATGATTGTTGCTACTATTGCTGTTAATATCCTGCGTGTTCATCCTTTCCGTCAATAAATCAGTGGTTGATTGTAACATAGGTATAGAAAGTTTGTTTTTCTCAATTTCTAAGGCCTTGTCAGCTTGTGCCTGAAACCATAATGTGTCGAAATCTAGAATCATGGAGGGACATCTTTTTGCTTCGGGAAAGGTTTTTTTGTACTCATTTCTGAATTTTGTAAGCAAATTCTTTTTACTGACGGCAGCATTATCGAATTGTTTCATAAACTGTTTGATCAAAGAAATGTTTTTGTCAACAAATATATTCAAGCCTTTTTTTTTCGAAGTTTTGAAAAACTTCTCTAATTCTTAACAAGGGAATAAGTGAGCAATTTATTTGATCATTCCGATAGAGTTACCTTCTGATATTTGAGACATAAGCGTAATAAGGGATTGTCAAAAAAAAAGAAAAAAAAAAAACTCGCGTCTTACTTGAATGTGCTATCATGTCTAAACCCAGACTCTAGTCACACCTCAAAACGTATACAATACGCGTCATATTCCCAAGAAATTTTTTTTTGTTTTCTTTTTTCTCTTGCAAATAAAAGAAATCCTACAAATCGAGAGCCGTAAGCTTTACCAAGCGGAAGCCGTTTTGTCTGGTACAAGGTGAGCACAGAAGCCCTTGGTTCTTTTATTCGCATTTGACTGATGAGGAATTCAGCGTGGTTTTATAAAAGGTATTTGCCAGCTAACTAACTTTTATTTTCTTGGTTTACTCATCATTTTTCTGTGTTTTAGCGTCTTGTTTTGAGAATAAAAGAAATCCTACAAATCGAGAGCCGTAAGCTTTACCAAGCGGAAGCCGTTTTGTCTGGTACAAGGTGAGCACAGAAGCCCTTGGTTCTTTTATTCGCATTTGACTGATGAGGAATTCAGCGTGGTTTTATAAAAGGTATTTGCCAGCTAACTAACTTTTATTTTCTTGGTTTACTCATCATTTTTCTGTGTTTTATCGACTCGTTTTTTGAATGAAAAAAATCCTACAAATCGAGAGCCGTAAGCTTTACCAAGCGGAAGCCGTTTTGTTTGGTACAAGGTGAGCACAGAAGCCCTTGGTTCTTTTATTCGCATTTGACTGATGAGCAACATGGTGTACTGTTTGTCAGCGTATTAACGGTTATTTTATTTGCTTCACTCGTCGTTTTTCTGTTTGTTATTTTCCATGGCAATTCCATTGTGGCTAGTTATGCAAGCTAAATCAAGCAAAGCCGTTTCCTTCATGCTATATCCGTAACTTAAAAATCGTTGTAACGCCTGGCAGTCCGACGTTACTATTTAATATATCTTCTCTGAACTAGTTGGGATCTCATAAATAACTGTTTTCTTTTCATCTTGAATAAATCTTCAGACTACTTTTAGCGCAAAGCCGACAAGGCCGTTCTTAAGCATTAAGGAACTACTGTAATTTAACTTTTATTGATAAAGTTCGCTTTCCAAAGAACTGAAATTCGTTTTTGTAAACTGCTGTTGTTTTTCTTTTCATAATTTATACATCAAGGATAATGGACCAATTCATGCCTCCCAGAGTATCACGAGTTTAATCGAGTTGAGAGACTATAGAGCTATATCTTTCCCTCCGTATTCTCCTGAACTCAACCCAATTGAAAATTTATGGTTGGTCATAAAGAATTCAATGGAACGAAGTGTTTTTCGAGAAACAGAAGATTCAAAAACTAGAATTAGTGAAGTTGGTGAAAGCATTAGCAGAAAGACCCCTAATATTACTCAACACTCTGTTAACAATTTCCAGACATACCTCAATAAAGAACCCCTCTGATTTAAAAAATATTTATGTGTCTAACATTGAGTGATGCAAAAGCGAACGTTGACTAATGCAAAAGCGAATTTGGGCAGTTTACAAAAACGGACTTCAGCCAATCAAAAGCGAACTTTGGGCCATAAAAAAAATGTATTTCAGTCGAAGACAAAAGCGAATTCAGTTCTTTGGAAAGCGAACTTTGGGTGTGGAGCCTCTGTACTTTACTGCTTCCCGAGAATTTCTACTAGATCTAAAAAATTCTATAATAGGACATATATTTGGATAAGCTTTGTGATACTTGGCATGGACAAATATTCTTGGCCAAAAAGACAAAAAGAATTGAGCTTGTGCCTTTTATTTTGCAATTCCCGCCAATTATTTTTGTGAAAACGCCAATTTCCATAGGTTTGACTGTACCATACGCTATTTATCATGCTCTCTCTCTAAATTAAGAAGACAGTCTTCTTCCTTTTACTTGAGAGAGGTAACATTTCATGTGTCATTTATAACCAAGAATAGAAATAGAAGGTCGCTATTGTTTAAAGAAACTAATAACGTACCTTGCGTTTTTAAGAAACAGGAGGTAGTAGGTTTTTCCTCTTATGTTGGTTCCACTCTATGTTAAGGTAATCTATAAAGAAGGTGTATGTTTGCACACTCTCCGTATCTCTAAGTACGATTATTTTTTTAATTTAATAGATGCTTTGAATTCTTAAGTTGTCATATTGAAAGCAAAGGTAAATTGTAAATACTGTTCAACATTTTATCCATTCAATAACTAATGTTTAATTGTTCTCTTAGAGGTAAGCAACTGCTTCATTGTCTCTTCAAGCATGTAAAAAGGTAATATCCTCATTGTTTAAGCACTTCTTTTTTATTTTATTTTCATACTAACTTCTCTTCTTCTAAACAGCTTTCAAATGCACTCTTTCTGTCTCTTTTACGTCTGTTTGGTCTTCCTTCCTGTTGCTGCCACTACTATTGTATGCAAGGCGAAGCAATAAGGAAGCAGTATCCCTACCGGCCGAAAAGCAGCGTATTCTAGCTGTATCCCTGGGGACCAGGCCTAGCCTAGTCTAGCCCAGCCTAGCCTAGCTGGCCCTGCGGATCCGCAGCTTCCCCCCCCCCCCCCCCCAAATATTCCCCCCGATATTTTTTTTAATAAAAACCAAATTTTCCAAAAACCAATTTTTTTTTTTCGAATTTTTTTTTTTCGAATTTTTTTTTTTCAAATTTACATTCGGATTTTGAATTATAGACAAATTTCAGAGCTGACTTTCGATAAAATTAAGGTTTAAGGCTACCATATATAGTAAAAAAAAAAAGTCATTTTTGTCCCATATATGATTTAGCTTTAAAAAAATGTGCAACCTCAAAAGTCGTTGGGTGTGATAAATATTACTTTACATTGTAACGACACTAGTGTTTCGATCCTGGAACGAATAACATCTTAGCAATGTCATTTGATAGTTAGAGCGGAGAAGGTGCAAAATATTAGCAGGAGACAAACTGGTTCTGCCAGAGAGGTTAAGTTGTGAGAGGTCCGAGACCGTACTATTTTTGTGCACCTGAACAAACAATTCAAGGTATTACAAAGCTTTAAACTTGACGGTTTTTAGCCTGTTAACATTTTACTCTTTTTTTTTTATTAATCTGTGAAATTAAAATGAAAAAGAATGGAAGGAGATTTATTTAAAATTAGTAATAATTATAGTTGACCAAAAAAAATTATATATATATATATACATATATGACATGTATAATCAAAACTTTCAATATCACACGCTGGACTGGCTTCACATAGTTGTCCACAAATCATGTAACACAAAAAGTAATTTCGTATCATTTTGATTTCTCTGCTCTGTAGCATTCAAAACTTGACTCATTTAACAAATAAAAAAAAGATCTAAATAACGTTAATTCTTCCAAATTTTACAATTTTGTGTTATTAAGTATATTTCATAATTCTTTAAGATTTGAGTATTCTCAAGTTGGAGCGCAAGATATGATTTTTGATTTCGCAGAAAGTCCGCTATCTCAAAAATAAATGAGCATGACAGTTAGGTTTCAGGTTAAAATCACGAATAATAAATATTCGCATTTAATGTTTTATTATGAGAAGTGAATCCTTATATAAAAAACTATTATTTACAATTCAAATTATCATTATCATGAAGAACTGCTAGTCTTGTTATTTCTTGTCGCGAACAAAATTAATGCTTAGTGAAGTATTTGCAACATATTCATTGTGGTATTTCACAGATGAAGAAACAGCAAGCGCATTCCGGCAAATGTTACCTTTACTGATCATATATTTCACAAATGCTAATGCACATTTTCGTTTGTATTGATGGAAATACATCGTATTTTTGTTGAAAAAGAGAGTATAACAAAAAGGACAATGTGAGGACATTTTTTTTAAGAAAAGATAATATTTGAGTAACTATTTACAAAGCTAATGTCTTTTTATCATGACAGGAAACTCAAGATAAATAACAATCTTTTGTTAGGTCATCATTTTTTGTCGCGTTGCACTGCATGAACTGGAGACAAAACTTAAAAGATTTTTTGTATTTTTTTATATTTATATGTGCACTACTTCACAGCTATATAACCCTCTAGTTAATATGTATATATACTATGCTTGTACATATTAATCTGTAAGTAACTAAATTATTATTATTGTTACACTAAAATGACATGGGTTTCTTTCCATAACATGATAATTATTGACCTAATATATAAATGATTCGAATCACACATGGAACTGGCTTGAGTTACATCTGAGATTACTATATAATATGTAGGTGCAAACTGAAAAACGGAATACATAAATATGATATTAAAAAGGAAAGTTTAATGTAATAGGAATAAAACATTTTTAAAGAGAAAGTCAACGCTTTGTTATATAGGATGGTGCCAATCGGGCAACCATTACTAGACCATCGTATGTACTACTTACAACAGCTTCAATTGGTATCAGATTATTTTCATCATTAATCCAATAAAATCTTAATTTCGAAATGAAATCATTTGACTTTGACAGCTGAATTTGTTTTGATACGTTTTCGTGATCTTCCATGGCAACGAAATCCAATAAAGACTTACCGATGCAGTCAATTTGATTTAATCCAACTAATATTTCACACATCTTTGTAGCAAATACTATTGTCATATTAGTTGTATATCGATTCAAAATAATACAAAATCGTGGTTCTTGTGTTTTTTGTTCCAATTTATTATCTTTTCCCCATGGTTGTTTTAAGGAAAGTAATTGGTTTATTTTTTGTTGAGAATCATTTAACAGAATTGTACCATCATGTCGAATTGTGTGTGCAAAATCTGCTGAGCTAATTCTTGATCTCCGTCTAACGCAGTCTAATGAAGCAATTTTAAAGTTTGTTGTTACTAAAGCGTCACAACAGTAATGAACTACAACGTCAAGTTGAACATATGTTCCATCTTTACAACGTGAACGGTACATGGTAATGGAAGACATGCGTTCTTCTTTTACATTTGCGGTATGAATCAAACCAATAGCTGCAAGTTCGTCTGGATGTATAAGCTCGTAACCTGGTTTGCCCATTAACTCTTCTGGCGTATAACCTAAAACATCATATACACTTTCTGATGCAAATACTACAGTAGCTTCCGCTGTGTTGTCGTAAATAATTATACAATTTATGTCCATAAGAATAAATATTTTTGTCAAAAAAAAAAATAATAATAATAAAAAAATTTACCCTGATTTTATTTATTTGTTTTATTTAAAATTACATAAGCAAAGCCCTTTCTCTTAATAATCTTGCACCCACTTGTTCCCATTCCTTTGCACCAATCCACATATCTTTTGCTATATCTAATTTTGCCATAACAGAAGCACCTTTCCAAACTAACACTTCAGGATCTAATTCTCTGGGTGCAGGCAATACCTCCACACGATCAATAAATGCTCTCTGTGCTAGTTCCGTTGATAACACACTAATTTTTTTTTATTTTTTTTTATACATTTTAGTATTTCGTATATAACTCTTTAATTATACAACTTACCGATCCTCTAATACTTTACTAAAGTTAGCTATCTTACCACCACCACCAACTAAGATAATACTCGTAAAATATCGTTTTAATTTCTCTTCGGATCCATTAGCAGTATTAAGAATTGATTGAGCAATTGCGATATCAATTGGATATGATTGATACATTTTCGACTGTATAAGAGTAATAAGTATATGAATCTACTATACATATATTTAGTAACTTACTTTATCATCTGTAGGTGTCCAAGAAGACTTTAATACCTTCTTTTTATTATCCAAGATATCAGGATAAACTAAACAAAGTGGAGCCAAAAAGACTTCGTCGTATACTTTACACTGATACTTTAATGTAGGTTTAAATGGTGTACGAGCAAAGAAATCATACACTTGAACACTGATATCCGCTTCATTCATTGTACACCATTTCTCCTTTAATTCTTCAACTAATTTCCAATCAAAAGGAGTGGATAAATCGATATTTTCATAGGGAAACTTGTTTGCCAATAAAAAAGATGCAAATGTCTTTGTTATATCGTCACCGCCAATTGCAATGGAGATCCTGGAATCCACTTGAACTACACCGTCTTCTATACACGTAATGTTGGTTTTTTGTGCTCCAATATCCACTACAACTGCACTGGATACACCTGCACCGTATGTTGCACACGTGGATTCTTGTTGGATAATAATACCTCTAAAGTCCATATAACGTAATAACATGGTCACTAATTCACAAAGATATGTTTGGTGAAATGTATCGGGTACAACAATTACTACATTATAATTCTAATCGTTTTGTTAATTTTGCATTTTCTTTTAAACATTTTATATCAGGCATCTACCTTAAAATCGGATCTTTCTACTTGCAATTCACTGATAATTGATTCAGTCCAAATTGCTTCAATATCACTTAACAATGCGTTCAAAGACGTATAATCCTCATGATTGAATGTTCCATACTTCCAAGGATAAAGAATACGATAAGGACTTTCTTTAGAGATGGGCAAATTTAATGCCTATTTATACATAAGTTATTTAATACCATATTCGTAAATATACATAAATGCATTTTGGCATTTAATTATTACCTTTTCACCCACATAATACTCTACATCTGATGAGGGCTCAGTCCATTCAACTTTATAAGGATCGTTATGATCAAGAATCGTTTCTTTAAATGCAGTTGTATTAAATCCAATGACTTGCGCTTCAGCATTAGGCACTGCTCTACGTTTTGCGTTCTTCATTCTCCATTTAAGTTCACCTTTAATCTCATGTAAGGCTTCTAGACGTTTCTCTTCGACCTCTTCTGTTTCGCTTGTCGTAATTTCCATATCATTGTTTTGTGTCGTATTTATAAACCGTCTAGCGATGACATGAGGTACAGATTTAGGAAATGCTTCAGAAGCAAAGCCTAATCTCAAGTTACGTGATCCAGGATGAATAATGATGGTATCTCTCCATTCCTCCTCTGGCTATTTTTTTTTTTTTTTCAAGTGATTAATAAAAAGGTAATGAGGTTCTTTACAAATGTACTTACATCAGGCGAAATTTCTTCTGCGCCTGCTTTACTACCGGGAAAATAAGTTGTATCGTTTCTGGCAAAGGTACTGGTAATGTTACGTGTTGGAAGGATATTATAACCTTTGACAGGAAAAGTAGTATATTTGAAATGAGGTTGTGGTCTGTTAGGTTGAATATCTTGTTTGACTACTGTTGGAGGTTCTTTTTCGTTATTAATAATGGCCGAAGTCATAGTTGTGGTAGGAGTAGTAGGAGTAGGTGTGGTGGTGGTGGTAGTAGTAGATATGTCTGTTTTCATCTCTCCATAAGTAACCTTGTCGTCAATCATATTAGGAACAGATGAAGAAGTTTTGATATGTTTCTGTTTTTTAATTGTTTCTGGTTCAGGAGAAAGCTTTTGCTTTTTGGTTTTTTTTGGTGCAGCTTGTAGTTGTGGTTGTAATGAACGCGGTGAAGGTTCAGCTGATTTTTGATCACTTGTTTTGTTTACAGGAAAAGGAGGCGTGGTGATAGAACTTGCTTCCTCCATCCACGCGTATTTCTTTTGTGACAGGTTCTTGAGAAAAGTATTACTATGCGGACTGTTGTTATTATGATCAGCCATATTTATGATATAAAAAAAAAGATGATATGATGTATGATAAAGATATCTTAATAAAAAATGAAAAAAAGCTGGGTTTAATGTAAAAAAAAAAAAAAAAAAAAAAAAAAAAAAAATATGACAGTCATTTTATTTTATTTAGCAGCAGCATTTTTACGACGTAACATGGCAGCTTCTTTAGGACCTAATTGCATACCGTCAGCAGAAAAGTCTTGCTTCCAGAGCACTTCTTCAGCAAAAACTTCTTTTCCTAAAGCACAATTCTTTTTACAAGTATAGACGAAAAGAGATCCCCAATCTAAAGAATCGGCTGCGTCATGATTTACTCCCAGATAATTTAATAGAGTTGACAAAACTTGAAATTCAAAGGTACGGGGACCTTTACAAAGCTCACAATCAGGTATCGATTCTGGTTTATAGTTTTGTTGGACCCATAATGGTTCACGTGTAGGCATATCATATTCAACACGATCATAACGAATTACTTGGTCGGGGTAAAGCTGAATTCTTAATTGAAATTGTAGGAACACATCATCTACGTCTACTTTAGTGTCCTCTTCTGCTTCATCGCCTGCAAGTACTAAAGCCTTGGAATCAGAAGAAGGTTCTTGTGGATTATTTTCCTTGAAGAACGCTGCCTGTTCTTCTTCCTCTTCAGCATCCTCTCCCTTTCCCTCTGGCTCGCTCACAATTTCCTTCTCAGTAAAGATACGTGCTGCACGAAGTTTTTCGATTGTCTCTTTCTCTTCTTCTGAGATTGCCTTATTGCAAAATTCTTTATGTCGACACATATTCCAATCTGCCATTTGATGTTCACGAGAGCAATAAAATGCTTTACCACATTTACCACATGCTTTTGCTCCTCCAAGTCCACAAATCACACATTGAACTGGTTCTTTAAATGATTTAGGGGTAAATTCCGCTTCATCTTCATCTTCGTCATCGGTTTCGTTAGGTGGGGGATAATAAGAGTTTTCGCGTGGTAATTGAGATCTGAACACTTTAAAACTAAGTAGATTTATATGTTCGTTAATATGTTGGATCTGAAATAATTAAATCATGCTTGTTTATTTATTTACCTGCGAGTCCAGTCTTGCTTTACACAACCACCCTTCTTACAGCAAAATACATATACAGTTCTATGGAATGCTTCCGAAGGTTGATCTTCAGGTGTATACAACTAATGAGAACAGCAAGATATCAATATACGTACGTGTGTATGTGCCAATTATTTCTATTCATAAACCTACTTGTAATAATAAACTCATGGGTTGTTCACAATTTCCACATGTTACTTGTTCTGCAATCAAAATAGTTTCAGGGTTTAACCATGCCTAATATACAGTATAAGTATTTTTGTGTGATACGTTAAAGGTGAATAACGACTTACGGGCTTTCCACCTGATTTACTAGGGAATGTTTCAGCAGTTAAAGGTGTCTCGGGGTCTTCAGCATATCCAAGTTGAGGAGCATATTTATCAAATAAAATTGCTTGACTTAATTCCTTTGGGTCAAGTTCTGACACGTCGCTATCTGTGTCTTTATTATTTGACATGATTGAATAAAGAATGAAAAAGAGAGAAGAAAAAAAAACCTTCCTTTTGGTCTTTAAAAGCCACCGGAAAATGCAATTTTCATGCGGTGTCTCAATACAGTTCCAAAGAAGTAGCGATAGCGGTTAAGACACAAGCTTTATCTTTCCTTTTCAATTTTACTTATTTTAATAATGGAGAGTGCTATACAAGTTTTTGAATTGGGTCCAGAGAATCAACCGCAGTTACTGAAAAAGTTCAAGACTTTTCAATGGCAATACTTAACTGTTTATTTAACTGTCATGGGTACTACTTTTTTTTAAAACATACTAGTTGAATATCATCTCTGCTAAAATACCACTTTTCTGTTTTAAGGTGCTGATTGGATTCAAGGACCTTATTTATATAAGCTTTATAATTCATATGAACTTGAACTAACACAAATTGCCATGTTATTTTTAACTGGCTTTGTAAGTGGTGCCTTTGCAGGAACAGCCGTAGGAAGTCTGGCCGATTCATGGTAATTAAATAATAGTATGCGTGTGTGTGAGCGTGTGTGTGTGACTGAATAATTTACTGACATAAAAAAAAGGGGTCGTAAGCGAATTTGCATTGTATTTTGTTGTACTATGCTTGTTGCCATTTCTATTAGATTAATCAACAACTATGCACTCTTGTTTTTATCACACATCTTATCTGGCCTTTCCACAGCATTAATGTACAGTGTATTTGAATCTTGGTATGTTTCGGAGCATACGAGTCGAGGATTTCCTGCCGAATGGCGAGCTCGCACATTTGCATTAGCTACTTTACTGAATAGTGTTGTCGCGATTTTAGCAGGTCTATTAGCGAATTCATTGGTAGATATTTGGGGATTTCGAGCTCCTTATATTGCTTCCATGGTTTTAATTTGTTTTGTAGCTAGTATGGTTGTTACCACTTGGACAGAAAACTATGGTACTGAAGAAGCTGTAAGTTTTTCTGTTTATACATATACTAAGAGAAATCTTATTTGAACTTCTTTTTTTCCTATTCTATAGACTGACGTAGACTTGATAAAGACTTTAAAGAGTGGATTATCGACCATGATTCAGAGTAAGAATATTATCGTAATTGGTATTGCACAAACATTCTTTGAATGCTCCATGTATATATTTGTATTATTATATATCCCAGCCATTGAAAATGCTACAAATGATGGTAATTTACCTTTCGGTTACTTATTCTCTACCATGATGGTTGCTGTCATGGTTGGATCTATGACATTCCAACTCTTTGAGAAACAGGCGAAAACAGGCCTACGCTTCTTTATGGAATGTAAAGAAGATAAGCTATTAACAATGGCCTTAGGCTTAGCTTCATGCGCATTTATGGCCATGGCATATCATGGAAACAGTTCAACTACCATTTTATTAATGGCCTATCACTTATTTGAATTCACAACCGGTCTTTATTATCCAGCCATCTCTTCTTTGAAAGCAGAAGAAATTCCCGAAGAAACAAGAGCGGCTGTCATGACTCTGTTAAGAATTCCAATGAATTTGAGTGTGGGTCTGATCATGTGGCATGTAAGTAATAAAATAGACATTTAAATATATTTTTATGTAAATTTTGCGACTGACTTGTGATTTGTATTCACATAGGTTGAAGATATGTCGACAGCTATGATGTTTTCTATTTGTGGTATTATGACTTCAGTTGGTTGTTTCCTTGTAATAGCCTTTTACGGAAATTAAATATTAGAGACTCTTTTTATTATTCATAAAAGATAACATTTAGAAGCGTTTATTTTTTTTTTAAAAAAAAATGTGAACGATCGGTAATCAATAAGAAACATGGAAAGTGCAAGATGTATTAAATTGGAAATATTTTATTTCCACATCTACACAACTCTGAAAAAAAAAAAAAAAAAAAAAAAAAGCTATATACAAAATCATTTTATTTATTTATTTATTTACATCAAAACAAAAATAAAGCTACCTTGGTCCAAATGTTTATAATATTTGTAAATTTGAGAAGACAAATCAATTTATTTTATTTTTTTGGCTAACTACGCGTTCAATCATTACAATTTTCTACA
The DNA here is from genome assembly GCA_025716855.1 of Pilaira anomala. Lineage (NCBI taxonomy): Eukaryota > Fungi > Mucoromycota > Mucoromycetes > Mucorales > Mucoraceae > Pilaira > Pilaira anomala. The sequence goes on from JAIXMQ010000030.1 coordinate 69,040, forward strand.
ACTGAACAGTAAGGTCATTTTCTCTTGAAAAAAACTTTACTACATCATTGAGGTTACTTCTAACTAACTTGCTTTGGTCAATGAAAATATGGGAAAACGTTACGCGACAACTTTGAGTTGCTTTATCAGCTTCCTTTTGGGATAAAAATGCCAACTTTTGTGTAGTTATATCTGTTGAACGGTATTTATTATACTGTAGGAATAATAAATATATAATCAACTTCTACTTTAAAAATGAATCAATCCGTTAACACTTACGCTATCAACACCTACCAACCTACTCCTAGTATTATGGAGGTACCTGTTACTGAATATCAAAATGTTATTGAAAGTTTCATCGCTAAGTATGGTGTAGAATAGAGGATCTACAACAGAAAAATTGTTAACAATAATAAAGAAGCTACTGCCCCCGTTGTCAAGCGTTTGAAGAGAGAAGTTGATTATCTCTGGTACGCCGATTACAAGTGTCATCATTTCGGTAAGAAGCAGGCCAAGACATTTGTTAGCTTGTCTGGCAAGCAGCATGAATTGCAAAAGGCCGGTAAAAAGTGCAACTGTCTTGCTCTTTTGAAGGTTACTTGTTACAAGAGCAGCCCTGACATGGTAACTTTAAAATTTATGAATGAACATAACCACGAGGTTGGTGGCTCCGATGATATTAAGCATCTGCCTTTGTCTAAAGAGGCCAGGTATTACATTGAGAGATGTCTTCGCGAGGGTTATAGAAAGAGAGACACCAGACTATGTATCCAAAAGAACTACCGCAAGTATATGCGAGGCTTGACCGAAGATATATCTCCACCACCACCAACACGATTTTACATAGAGCTCAAATGGTTCACGCCGACGAGATCTACAACATCTATAAAAAGATCAAAAAATCTTTTTATAAGCCTGCTGACGATCAGAAAGAGTCAATTAAAATCTGGTTAAACGAATTAACTGTTAGTGGCTACAAGACTTTTGTCGGTGATCATTATCACTATGGCAGATGGGTTCTGTAATACGGATAATTTGTCTCAGTCACACAAAATTTGTCATATTTTACATTTTTTTTTTTTTTTTTTTTTTTTTTTTTTTTTTTTTGTATGCGCATGTGTACTTTTATTGAGAAAATGAATGGGGAAAGATAAGCGCACCATCTTTTGCGCACTACTTTTTTCTACACGCACTACTTTTGCGCAGCGCGCACCAGGTTTTTAATCCGCCCGAAAATAAATTATTAGTTTGTTCTCTCTCTTTTCTATAAAAAAAAAATAAATAAATAATAATAAAAAGAAAAATGAGATTGATTATTCGTGATGATTACAATGAAGTATCCAAGTTTATAGGTAACTTTTTTATTTGATTTTTTGATGTATAAAAAAAAAACAAAAATACATACTGTAGTATATGTATAATTGGACACATATACAGCAAACTATATCAAGGAACGGATCAAGCAGTTTAAACCTTCTAGCGAAAGACCATTTGTTATAGGTTTACCAACCGGATCATCGCCTATCGGTGTTTATAAAAGATTAGTTGAATTTTATAAGGAGGAAAAGATTAGTTTTAAACATGTTGTAACTTTCAATATGGATGAATATGTTGGATTACCTCGTGATCACCCAGAGTCTTATCATTCGTTTATGTGGAATAACCTTTTCAAGCATGTTGATATAAATCCTTCAAATGTTTATATGCTGGATGGTAATGCTCCTGATTTGGATGAAGAATGTAAAAAGTTTGAAGCAGATATCGCACGTGTAGGTGGTATCGAGTTGTTTTTGGGAGGTATTGGTCCCGATGGTCATATTGCTTTCAATGAGCCAGGATCTTCTTTAACTTCTCGTACGCGTGTTAAAACTTTGGCTTATGAGACAATCATCGCAAATGCTAGATTCTTTAATGGTGATATAACTAAAGTACCCAAACTAGCTTTAACTGTGGGTGTAGCGTAAGATTGTTAAATGTATATAAATATAAACTTAATGCTTAAATTATTGTTTTCTTAGAACTGTTATGGACGCCCGTGAAGTTGTTATTCTTATTACAGGCGCTCACAAGGTAATTTATATTAGAAAAAAGGATATAGTTGTGTATGCACATACATAAGACTTTTTATATATATTACAATCATCCACACACACATACACACGCTCTCTCTCTCTCTCTCTCTCTCTCTCTCTCTATATATATATATATATAGGCAATTGCTTTAGCCAAATGTATCGAAGAAGGTGTCAATCATATGTGGACGGTATCAGCTATCCAAATGCATCCTAAAGGTCTTATCGTGTGTGACGAAGACGCTACTTTAGAGCTTCATGTGAAGGTAACTAATTTGTATATTAACTAATCTTTTATTTTTAACTATTATTCATTACATAAAATATTGTTTTGATAGACGGTTAAATATTTTAAATCAATTGAACATGTTCATCATTCATTAATTGGATTCGAGAACTTGTCACTTCAGGGCGGTGTTAAACAGTTGAAAACTGTATTAGCATCTGCAAATTACAGACCCAATACTCCAATGGACTAGTAGTTTACATCACTTGTATAGCTTATTATTGGAATAAAGTTGCATTGATGAAAGTGACATGAAATTTTAACTAAAAAAAGAAAAAAGTGTGACTAACAAAAAAAAAAAAGTATATTTTTCGCACTTATTTTTTTTTTATTTTACTTTTTATTTCTTTCAAATAAACAAAAACACAATAAATAAACAACTATGGAAGTAGCACACAAGTGGGAAGATGACGGAGGATCAGGTGGTGGAGGTGGAGGAGGAGGTAGAAGACCAATGAGAATGTCAGGCGAAGGTGGTGGAGGAGGAGGAGGAGGCGGCAACGTTCCTTTTTCTAAGATGGTCTTTGACGGTAAAAGAATGAGAAAAGCAATTCAAAGACGAACAGTTGATTATAATCATAGTGTAGCTCGATGGATGCAGGTTAGATTGAATAACTTTATTTATTCCTTTAATAATAAAATATTATTTCAACCTTTTGTTCTGATTTGTTTTCTCTTTCTTTCTTATTTTTACTTTTTTTTATTTATTTATTTATGAAAAATACTTCTATTGAAATAGGAACGTGTTTGGATCCGAGATAGAAGAGATACGCGATATCTAAGACCTGATCCCAACTTTATTGTTAACGTAAGTTTTATAAAAAGATGCGAGAAAATCATACACCCTAGTTAATAGTTTTTTTTTTTTTTTTTTTTTTTTTTTTTTTTTTAGTTATTACCTCCAGTAGCATACCTTGATAATCCAATTAACGCGGTAACAACTAAATTCATTCATACATCAACAAATAAAATTCGATATCCTGTCAATGTAGTTAGAGTAAGTTAAATATCCCTCCCAAAAATAAATAAATAAATATATTTATATATTTGTATATATTTAGTGGACTCCAGAAGGTCGTCGATTAATTACAGGTTCTTCTAGTGGTGAATTTACTTTATGGAACGGTCTCACATTTAATTTTGAAACCATTTTACAAGCTCATGATTCTGCTGTACGCGCCATGAACTGGTCACATAATGATAATTGGATGGTCACTGGTGATCACAGTGGTATTATCAAATACTGGCAATCCAACATGAGCAATTTAAAAATGTTTCAAGGTCATAAAGAAGCAATTCGTGATTTAACTTTTGCTCCCTCTGATACTCGTTTCGCTACTTGCTCTGATGATTCTTATATTAAAATTTGGGATTTTAATACTGGTACAGAAGAAAAGACTTTAAAAGGTCACGGTTGGGATGTTAAATGTCTTGATTGGCATCCATACAAGTCTTTATTAGCCTCGGGTAGTAAAGATAATCTTGTCAAATTGTGGGATCCAAAGTCTGCAAAAAATATCACTTCACTGTTAGTCTCTCTCTTAAATATATTGATAAATTCTTATTTATCTAATTTCCCACTTTTCTTTTTTTTTAGTCATGGACATAAAAATACTGTTTTAGCTTTAGAATGGAATCAAAATGGTAATTGGTTGGTTACAGCTGGTAGAGATCAACTTGTCAAAGTATATGATATTAGAACCATGAAAGAATTACAAGTATTTAGAGGACATAAGAAGGAAATTTGCTGTAGGTTTAATATTATATGTATACTAACAATAATAAGAGTACAATATTAACTGTGATTTGTAGCTGCAAAATGGCATCCACAACACGAACGTTTATTAGCAACAGGTGGATCCGACGGTGCATTAATGTTCTGGATGACAGGTCAAGATCAACCAGTCGGTGAACAAGAAACTGCACACGAATCCAACATTTGGTCCTTAGATTGGCACCCAGTTGGTCATATTCTTGTATCCGGTTCAAATGATCATACTACACGTTTTTGGACTCGACCTAGACCAGGAGAATTAACCTCTGATAAATTTGATTCCAGCCAACATCACGATGAAGAACCTGCTCCTTCAATAAAAGAAGATTATAGACAACAGTTTACTGAACCGCCACCTTTTAGACCTCATAACATACCTCATCAAAAGATTGAACCACCTCCATTTAGACCTGCTAACGCTCCTACTATGCGAGATAATGGTCCTCCACCTTTTAGACCAAATAATAATAATCCACCACATCAATTCAATGAACCACCACCTTTCCGTCCTCAACAACAAGATATCATGATGCGTCCTCCTCTTCCTCCTCTTCCATTTGATGGTGGTGGCGGATTTAATAGACCTCCTATGAATAATAGAGGTGGTATTGGAAGAGGTAGAGGTGGTATGCATCAACAGCAACAACAAAGACACAATAATAATAATATGCAACAAGGTTATAGACCTCCTCCTCCTATGATGAATAATAATGGAAGATATGATGGTGGTGGCGGTGGCGGTGGTGGTGGACATTCTTTCCAGCAACAAAGACCTCCTATGATGCATAATCAAAGAATGAATAATAATATGAATAAGAGACCTTATCCTCAACAGCAACAACATCATCAACATCAACCTCAACAACAGTTACAAGAAGGTGGTCCTGGATATAGACCTCCTCCTCCTTTTGGTGGAAATCCTCAACAACAGCAGCAACATCATCATCAGCAGCAGCAACAACAACACCACCAACAATTTTCTCATAGAGACAAGAAACCAAGAAGATGGAATTAAACCATTTCTTTTTTTCTTTTTCTTTTTCTTTTCTTTTTCCTGTTAATAATTGTACACAATAAAATAACTATTTTCTTTATTTATTTCTTATATTCATAAAAATGAGGAGCTAATTCAGCCAACCATTCAGGTTCAATTACAGTCAGATCCCTCATATAAGCTTGTGTAGTCTCCACAACTTCATGAAATACAACACATTTTGGATTTCGGTTAAACAAAACAGAATTAGGATGGATATTCAACAAGACATTATCACGTATAGTTCTAAACCTTCCACTTCCATCCGGTTCAGCAATCGCTGCCTGAGAAAAGTACCCACTTGTAATACATTTTCTTACATCTCGACTTGCCTCTAATCGTCCATCTGCTGTCTTTGGATATTTTGTTGTCGCACTTACCAAAGGGATATCAAATCGTTTCAAATATTTTATAAGTTGCAATCGAATTGTCATTGCTCTCGATAACGCCTTGAAATTTAAATATCGATCATGACACCATTTTCCGGATTTATTTCCCTTATTTATAAATGCATTATACACATTAATTAATGTCAAACTATCTCCTTCCTCTACCCAAAATTTACGTCTTGCTTCATATATAACTTCTTTTGGTACTTTGGAAGGATTGATAAATATATTTTGTACTGACACCATCGCTGCAATCGTTACAATCTCATGACTACATCCAAATTCTTTAGACGCCAATAGAATCTTACCAAGCATAGGATCTACAGGAAACTCTGCTAATTGCATACCTAACGGAATTGTCAATCTACCTACACTATCAATCGCATTCAATGAATAAAGTAATTCTAAGGCGCGTGTCATCAACTCAGAAGGTGGCGGCGTAATGAACTCAAATCGAAGTACATTATCTATTCCTAAAGCCTTTAGTTGTAAAATCACAGGCGCAAGATTACTTCGTTGAATCTCGGGTATACTGGTATTCCTTAATGTATTATACGTTTCTTCAGTGTAGAGTCGGAACGCTTTACCGGGTTTGACACGACCTGCACGGCCTGCTCTTTGTAACGCCGATGCTTTTGAAATTGGAGTCACAACAAGTGCTTCCATACCTGTCTTGGGGTTGTATGCTCTCATTTTTACAAATCCTGAATCAATCACATACACGATGCCTTCTAACGTGACTGAAGCTTCTGCAATGTTTGTTGATACAATAATCTTTCGTGTATATTTCGGTGTCTCTTCAAACACTTGTAATTGTTCATCCACTGTCAGTCCCGCATAAAGAGGTAGAGGCATCACAGCTAAGCTATTCTTTGGTAGTCTATATTTTCTTGTCAGTCTCTTTCTCTCTCTCACTTGAAATGCACATATTTGTTACTAGCTTACGTTTTACCACGTTCATAAATTTCGGACACTACCGTATCAATTTCTTCTCTTCCTGTCAAAAACACCAAAATATCTCCTGCAGGTTCTTTCACATGAATATCAAATACTGTCTGAATCGATTTTTCTACGTAATTCTCAACTGGTTTTTCTGAATACAAAACATCCACAGGAAACATTCTACCTTCTAACGAAATAATCTTAGCAGTGTCTTTTGTTTTATCTTTGCTACCGTTATGATTAAAGAATCTATAAAATTGTTCCGCGTCCATCGTTGCTGAAGATATAATTACCCGTAAATCACTTCTCTTTTTCTGGATTCTATTAAATTGTGCCTGGGTCAGTAATAAAATTCAAATTGTGAAAGGGGAATGTCTTTACTTTTTAATCACACCAATTAAAATATCTGTATACAAACTTCTCTCATGAGCTTCGTCAATCATTATCACACTATACTTTGTCAACAGAGGATCGATCATAGTCTCACGAAACAACATGCCATCAGTCATGTACTTTATTTTTGTTCGGTCGCTTGTCTGATCGTCAAATCGAATTAAGTATCCTACTTCGGATCCTAATGAACAATTCACTTCGTCCGCTACACGTTGAGCTACTGAAGTTGCTGCAATTCGACGAGGCTTGTTTTATGTTTAGTTATATACACATAGGGAAGATTTCTATTAAAAACTTACTTGCGTACAAGCAATTTGTTTACCATTAGCTGCCCATCCAGCTTCCATAAGATATTGAGGAATTTCTATACTCCCAAAAAAAAAAAAAAAGTTTAATAGAAACATAGATACAAATATATTCATATATACTTACGTGTTGTTTTACCACACCCTGTTTGTCCAACAACAACAGTAGTCTGATAGTTTTCAATTACGTATAAGAGCTCTTTCCTCAACTTGAAAACGGGCAATCGTTCACGTTGTTGTTGAATTGTCAAATGACGATATTGCTTCTCGGCATGCGCAACAACTGCTTCCTCTGTTTCATTCTCTGTATCTCTATCAAGCGCACTACCTAAGTGATATTTTAGGTCAGCTTCAAGGTCTATTTAATTCTGAAAATGTGAGTGTACCAGGGGCTACAGTTCCAGGTTTCCAAAAAGCCATTTTGGTTTATATAAATAAAGGAATAAAGTGTAAACAACTTTTTATGTTTTTTGCAGGTTTTTTTTTTTTAAAAAAAAAAATGTATCTCAGCTTTTCCCTTAAGCCAATAAACGTGTGTTTTTTTTCTTCACATATTTTCTTCTAAAACAATGAACTTGGAAGAACTAGCAGATCAAGTGATTGCCATTGATGCCTCTCAAAGTCGAGCTGATATTTTGCGAGATCTGGAGCATACAAAGTGTGTTGAAACCACCATCAATAGAATCTTTGACGGTCAAGTAAGCGAAGTTTTTTTCTGTTTTGTTTCACTACGCTTGAAGAGATACTCACCTTACTTCAAAGTAGTTTCTACAAGGCGTGAAAAAAAAGACAACGGACACTTTGATTATTCTTGATTCTTCTGATGAAGAGGAAGAAAAAAATCTGTAAGTTATTATTTATACATGTATTTATTCCTTGAGTTAACGTATATACAACAGGGAGGAAAATAGAGAGGATACTACTTTTGACTTTGATATTAATCCATACACTATTCAAGATAATCAAGAAGATGTTCCTACCAGTACACAAAGAAAAGACTCAGTACACGCATACACACTTGATGAAGAGGATGATCTTGATGACCTTTTAACATTATCTCCACCACCACCACTTATCAGTTTAGATTCATTGGAAGACTTATCATCAGCTCCTGCTCCTACACAAAGCGATATGCGAAATCCAGTAGTAGAACCATTTTCGTATGAATTATCAGATGACGATGAATTTGAAGTACTGGTAGAGCCAAAGAAAGATAGTAGAAAGAGAAAGGCTTCAGTAGATGGTATTTCTATCAATGATTCTGATTCAGATGGTTCATTACCTTCAATTGATGACTTATTCGGTAAACTCATGTCTCGAAAAGAACCTGACCGTAAAGGGAAACGAAGAGCATACGAATACGATATTTCTTCACCACCCATCGATCCTATTCTTTCTGAACCATCTTCTTCCGTCGTAAGCGATCAAGAAATGGACGGTAGCAGTAGCAGTACATTTACTCTATCGGCAAAAGAAAAGAAAAAACTCGAAACTGAGCAAAGAAAAAAAGTACAAGCAGAAGAGCGTAAACGTGTATTAGAAGAGAAGAAACAAAAGAAATTAGAATTAATTGAAGAAAAAAAACGAGCCAAAGAACAAAAGCTTTTAGAAAAGGAACGTGCTACTATATTAGAACGAGAAAATAGAATCAAGAATGATCGTGTTCAAACCGTTAAAGAGATGATTGTAGATATACATCCAGATTTCGTAAAAACAACCACAGGCCAATTAGTAAAACGATTATTAGAAAAAAAGGAGACACCTATGAAATTAACGCCTGCTTCTAACTTATATCATGTCTCATGGCGAAGAGTATGTAAATCAGAATGGGATGCCAATGAAATGATGTTTGTACCCTTTGCAAATCCTAAAATTATTCATGAACCTTATGCCGTTATATTTATTGATGTATACGAATTTGTGAATTATGTAAAAGATGATACGATAGATGCATACATTGATAAAGTACAACTGAACGCCGGTTCTCGTCAATTATTTTTGCTAGTTGAAGGGTTACAAGCTTATTATAAAAAGAAAATCAGCTATCAACGAAGAGTATTTGATGAACAAGTTCGTAGTACAATGGAAGGCTCCTCAGCAACGTCTTCAAGACGAAAAAATCAGCCTGAAATAGAAAACGGACCCAATCAAGAACAAGTTGAAAGTTGTATTGATCATTTAATATTGGAAAGAGGTATCATGTTGCTCACAACCAAAAAAGATGAAGACTCTGCTAGTTGGATTGAAAGTTTAACAACGGATTTAGCTATTGGTCGATACAAGTAAATAGAGGATACAGGCTATAAAATATATTAATTTACCTTTTTTTTTTTTCTTTTCTTTTTTTTTTGTAGATCAAAAAATACGAATAGTTCATATAAAGTAGGTAAACGTGGTACAGAACCAAGTGATACTTTTTCAAAAATGTTGCAAGAAATTCAGTTATGTACACCAGCAGTTGCTAAAAGTGTGTTACAAGCCTATCCAACTGTATCATCATTAAAAAATGCTTTTGAACGTAAACGACCGGCCGAAGCAGAATTACTATTGGCTGACCTTGATGTAATTAATACATACAATATATTAAGTTTATGTTTATTTAACTCTTTTAAACTATAGGTAGAACGAAGTACTTTTACGGCAAGAGACAGGAAAGTCAATAGAGTCATGTCGAAAAAGATTTACAAAATCTTTAATTCAACTGACCCTAATGAACTCATCAGGTAGAAGAAACCCAGTGAAATTCACTTTTTAAAACATTTATATTCAAGCATTAGCAGTTGTACTTTAAACAACAATAAAAGACATGCACAAAATAAAAGCTGAATTAACTAACCTTTATGTAATTCATCATGACTTCTTTTTTATTACTCTTACACTGTAAACAGAGATAGCTGCTGCGCGTGAGCATCGGCTCAAGCTATATTTTTCTCATTCTCTTTTTTACTAAAATACGTAAAATACTATGATATTCGATATCAACATAATATGATGCATAATTTTAATGCACGTTTTACAAGTTGATAAAAATTATGTTAAGTGATGTTGTCAAATGAATACAGTGCATGTAGATAGAAAATGGACACGGATGTTCGTGTAACATTAAATAATGACAGCGATGTTTCACTCATACGTAAAAAGAAAAAACTTATATCATTCAGTTGATAAATCTTTTTTTTTTTTTTTTGGCTACTTGGCGTGGGGTCGAGACCCGTATCATGTAACATAAACATCAATTAACTTGTTGCGTAGTAAGTATTCAAGAAATATAACAAAGGTTATGAAGATATGACAAAAAAAAAATTTTTTTTTTCACATGATATTTTTTAATAAATAAAAAAAAGGTAGTAAAATCACGGATGACTTTTATCCGGATTTATAAAAAGTATAACCAGGCACATCGTCACGTGAATAAGGTTTTTTATAACTTTTGCATGAAATACACCATTACATCAATTTTTTTTTTTTCACATGGCATACAGGCAGGTTTTTTTACAAACTAATTTCTCATCAACAAATGTACCCGAAGGCTAAGCCTTGACCGTTTATCGCCAGTTCCACAAACCTCAGAAGAGGTTTTTCTATTCCAAACTGAGACAGAGTCAATGTTTTAAAGCACAGTGTGTACATTTAATCAAACGCGACATATCTTCTTACGTTACCAGCTATAGAAACTTGTGTGTCAACCACTATGTCGTTTATATGTTGTATGAGATAGAAGAGTAAGTTTTGAGTAGGTAATTGCGCTTACCATTGCATGCCGATCACTAATTTAAAACTTGTTGTCCCATTTAAATATATTTTTTTATCATATTATTTTACTAAATCTAGCTGAAAACATAGTATTTTATTTTAATAACTATTATGTATGTATTAAATCCTTTAATTAAGCCACCTTTTCTCACTGTAGTGTCATTAATCCTTGATTATAAAAATATGGATCCTGTTACTCTTTGTTAAACAATTGCTAATTATTTCATGTCATAATAAAATTAAATCTCTCTTTTTTTTTTTTGTTACTCATAGAACACATTATTATATTTATTTGGGACAAGTTTAGTTTTTAAAATTAAATTTTATTTTTTACAAAAAGAACATGCATCTTTGACTGGGCATGTTCTTTTTTTTCGCTCCTTCCCAAATCCTCTGGAAAGGAGCTTTTTGATAGAAATTGAAACAAGGACTACCATTAAGGGACGGCTGGGGTAAAGAAAGCCGTCCTTAAATGATAGTCCTTCAACGAGAACAACCATGAGGTCTTTGAACAAATCTTTCACTGTTGAAGTGAAAGATTTTGATTTGGGACCGCTGTATACCACCAACGAGGTAGGTGGTGGTGGAGGAGGAGGAGAGACAGCAGGGAGAGGACAAACGGGAGAAGGCAAGACCGGGCAGGAAGGTTGTTCAAACAAACCTGACGTAAAGTCAGGTTTAGAGGCTCCAACGAGAGCAGAACAAACCGGGAGAGGAGCAACAGGAGGGACGACAACCAAACCTTTTTCTTCGACTTTGTTACAAACGTCGGGAAGTGACGTTTTTATGAACAAATCCTTCAAGATTTCACTTTTTTTACAAACTTGCAAAGAGGTTTTTGGGCTCCAAGCTGGAGCAGAGTCAATGTTTAAAACAAGAGTACAATGTGTACTCTTATACACCTCGAACAAAGGAGCAAGAGGGGCTAAATAAAAGGATTAATCAGTATGAAATTATTTAAAAAAAAACATATACATGTATACTTACGGAAAACGAAGGAGATCGCTGTTATAACGTAGCAGATAATGGGCAGTATAAGCATTATATCAATAAAAGCTGTTACGAGTGAGGAAAAAAAAAGAGAAAAAAGAGAAAAAAAACGACGAGAAAGTAGATGCTTATATAATAAAATCCGTGAGAATACTGCGCATACTATCCTGTAAATTTTTTTTCTTCTAGACTCTTGTAAGGCAATATTTATTTTTACTCCAAAGTAAAATAAACAACGCCCTCTTCTCTCTATGGAGGAGATTTAAAAAATCTAGGGAGTAAAGTTATATCTTTGGTTTAGCACGGTGCTGGGTAAAAGAGTAGTAAAAAATGAGGTAGTAAAATCACGGATGAAATTTGATCCAACTAGCCGTTAAACCACCAAAATACTTACCAGTTTTTTTTTTTTATTGTTCTCTCTTCACTTGTAATTTGGACAAAAGGGACATTTTCTATTTGAAATTTATTAGACAAAATGAATCATTTATTTTCTGATAAAATTATTAGACTTACTATTGTTAACAATATGTTTTACGCAGGTCTTTTTTTTTTTCTTGGAACAATCTCTTCTCTAGATAAGGAGTAATGAAGGAATATATGTAAAAAGAACAAAGTGAAAGAAAAGAACAAAATAAAAAAAAAAGATGATTTATAATAAAAAAAAACTTGTTTGTGTGGCGTATGAGAAAAAAAAACCCTGTTTGTCTGGCGTATAAGAAAAAATAACTATTTACTTTTGAAAGGCATGCAAAAATGTTTTTTTTTTTTTTTTTATTTCTTCTTCTTGTTCTTCAATACAAATTTTATTAAAAGAAGAGTTCAATATTTTATTGTTATTATTCAAATAAATTCATTAGGAAAGATACACCATAAAGGTGGTGGTTTCCATATTCCTGCTGCAGCAGATGCATTAATAACTGGAATTTGGTATTTTTTATCATGATTAAAACTCGAATTCTGAACGAAAAGCATGAATGTTATGTTGATCACATTGTCTAGCTAAATCTTCACGGTTCATACTGTAAAACAAAATAAAAAGATTTAATACATACATACATATATATCAAAAAAAAAAAAAAAAAAAAACTTACGTCAACATGAGCATACGAAGACTGCTCCAAACATTATCACTCATACCACCAGGCACATTTACTTGATTTCCTCTTTCATCAATCATCACACTTCCGCCAGCTCCATTACTACCATCATTCGATTGTTGAAGTGCAAGAGCCGTAAGTAAATGTTCAGCTGCCTCACGGTGTTGACCAAGGTTAATACTACTAATGGCTAAATTATAACGTGCACGAACATACGTAGGACTAATTTCCAAAGCATTAAAGTACGCTTCAATTGCGCCTGAACTATCTCTTGAATTAGCCAAAGTAGCACCCAACTTATTCCAAAGTAAATAATCACGAGGTCTACTAGCAAGTGCTGCCTTGAAACAATCAATTGCCTTATCATATTCTTCTGATACATTAAAGAGTACACCAAGACCTACTTGAACATCTGCATCCATTTCAACACCAGGTGAGCTTCTAGCTGCTTCCAAAAACATATTGGTAATATATGCATGTCGACCTTCTACGCTCATATTGTTTTTACCTCCATTATTTACCAAGTGTTTGTAATGATCATGATTAGCTACCCATTGTTCCAAAGCATCATAGGCATCTGCTCTACAATTTTCATTTGTATAACTCACAGCTAAAGCTAACCATCCATCTAATAAAGAAGGGTTCATACCAAGTGCTTTACGTAACGCAGCAATAGCCGCACCATCTCTTTCATTCTCTTGTTGTCGAAGTCCTAAAGTTTTCCAAGCACTTGCGTCCGAAGTAGATAATTGAGCTTTTGCTTCCAACGCCAAAATCGAATCAGCCAAATTATCATGTTGAACATGATCAATGGCTTGAGGATTTAAAAGATATGGATTATTTGTTGTAAAATTATAGATATTGTATTCAGGATTTGTAGCTCTATATCCAAGCCCTTGTTCTGGTTTAAATTTCTCCCAATCTTTTTGCATCGCATCCCATTCATGATCTTGTGCAGTCTTTAAATGAGAAATGTTTTGATTGTATTGCTTTACCCAATCATCTGTTTCAGTTCCCTTTCCAAATAAATTTTCCATTTGCTTTGGATTCACATTCGCTTGTCGGCTGAATTCAGATGCCCAATCACCAGGTTGTTGGTGTCGATTTTGTTCTTGATGAAATTCGTCTGTCCATCCTGCACGTTCTGCCTTTTGTGCAAATTCACTTGACCACATATTTCCACTACGAGAAGATCCTGCTTGTTGTGTAAATTGATTTGCCCAATCACCACCACCACCACCACCACCACTGGTTTGATTAAACTCGGATGCCCATGCTCCTTTTCCTTTTGTTTCTACCATCTTATCTCCTTCAATCGCTACCTCACTATCTCTTAATTTTCTCATCAAGTTCATAAATTGTGAATTTTTAAATTTGGGATTCGATTCAACATCAACTGAATCAAGTAACATAGCTGCAGTTCTAGCTAATGCTTCATTATCACTATTAGAAACAATAGGTCCTTGTTGATCTTTTTCAAATTCTGTAGCCCAATTTGTCTCTTGTGCCGCAAACTCTTGTTCCCAATTCACTGCTGCTGGTGTACTATGTTTCGCTTCATCAAATGCTCTTTCAAACGCATCTCGTTCATGTTGTGTTAATACGTGACCAGGATGACTTGCTTGAAATGCTGCGAATTCTTCGTTCCAATTCGCTCCTTGAATAACTGGTCTTTGTTGCTGTTGATAAATCTTTTCAAACTCTTCAAATTGTTGTGGTGGAGCTTGGTGTTGCATAAAGTCAGACGCCCAATTCACTGCTGGTCCAGGTTGTTGTTGTTGTTGTTGGTGGTGGTGGTGTTGCTGCATCAATTCTAATTCTCTATTTAAACCTTTGAATTCAAAGGCATGAGTTCCTGGTCTTTCCATGTTGGCTTCATCCCGAAAGAACTCATCAGCCATCTATATAAAAAAAAAACTTTTTAGTCATGACCACCTAAATAGGATATATATATTTACCTGTCTATCTGTTGGAATAGGTCCATTATGCTTAGTACGAAAACCTCCCTAAAAGAACAACAATACATGAATACAAATCATATTAATTTTTATTTATACTCTTTTAGTACAAACCGTTGAACTTTCACCTCTTTTATCAAGTCCAAATCGATCCTATTCATCAGAAATAAAAATATATATATATCAGTTTTTACATAATTCAAGCAAACGTTCCACATAACTATTATTTACTTGTTGTAAGGATCTATCTTGTCCGAACTGTTTCATAAGGCCAGACATAGGGTTGACAGTCCCACAGTCAGCACTTCCACCACCTGAGAAAGACATTTTTTTTTTTATGTATAAAAAAAAATTATAGAAAGAAAGGTATATAAAAAATCAAGGGTAAAAAAAAAAAAAAAAAATGCGTGATTTTTTATTTGTAATATATAGGAAAAAAAGTTTTGCCCGGGTCCGGTAAAAAATAAGAGTTTTTTCTGTTTTAACATGTGACTCTAAGCTCTTAATGCACCATCTAACCTAATCACTGAACCGTTTAACATGGTCATATCAATTATTTGAATAACCAAGTCTGCAAATTCTTTTGGTTGACCAAATCTAGCAGGAAATAAACAATTGGGTGTTCCTGATTCTTCTTTAGAGACAATTGGTGTATCTATTTTTTTTACAATATTTTGTTATTAGTAGACATATTACTTTATATTTATTTATTCTTGTAATTTTTACCAAAAGGTCCAGGTGCAATACTCATCACTCGAATACCAAAAGGTGATAATTCTCTTGCGAGCGGTAAAGTTAAGCCTGCGATACCTGCTTTAGAAGTACCATATCCTACAAGTGCTCCATCTAAACCAAGAATAGATGTAACTGTGATTATAATACCTCTTTCTCCATCTTCGTTCATTGGTTCATTTTTTAAAAGTTCCTGAGTTACCTTTTGTGCAACACAAAATGTACCCAATAAGTTGTTTTTTACTATATGTTCAAATTGGCTGTAACTTGTTAATGCATTTCCTGGACCATAACCTTCATTTTTGCTACGAACAATACCACTAGAAAGAATTGCTCCTACTAAAGGTTTATCTGTGAAATACTCCAATGTGTTTTTGATACCTAAATCAACTTGATCCTATAATATATAAACTTTAGTATATATGTGTGTATATATGTGTCTGTGTGCTACAACATGCCTCACAAGTAACGTCAACAGAACCTGAAAAGTAGCATTTATCTTTTCCCAACTCTTGTACCAAGTTATTTGCAAGTTCTACATTGATATCAAAAATTGAAACAAATGCACCTAATTCAACAAGGGAGTGTACGACTTGCTTGCCTAAACCACTAGCACTATATAAATATATAAAATTGTAAGTATGTCTGTCTCGTAACCCAAATACAGAAAAAAAAAAAAAAGTACATCTTCTTACCCTCCAGTTACAATAAAAGTATTACCAGAAATTCTCATTTTATATTTTATACTTGTGTGTGTGTGTATATATGCAAGTGTAAGCAGTTTATATATAATAAAAAAAAGAGCGGCTTTTTAAGTAAATCCCGATCTCTTTTGTTCGCTTAAAAAGGACATTTTGTAATATTTTCACGTTTAAAAATTCTAAAATCTGAGGTATCACAGATACATCTAAAGATTTACTCTTCTATTGCCTCATTGTCAAATGAACCAAGTGAATATTATGTAAATAATGCATTCCCGATTTAATTGTAGTCTCAAGTCTTTTACATTATTTAGTTTGAAGTCTTTTACATTATTTAGTTTGAAGTCATACTTTATATTCATTATCACTGTATACTTCCCTCACTTGTTAATATTTTCATCCTAGAGGTATCCTCTGACAGACGTGGAATGTTCATTGGCCTCAGCATCTATTATTGATAAAGCTCTCTTAATAAATAAAGTGTTTTTTTTTTAAAAAAAAAAAACGTGCTTGCGTTAAAATTTATTTATTTATTTTTTATTTGTACAAAAAAAGAATCTAAAGTGCTTGTCTCTTTGCTGCAGTTCTAGTATATGATGCTAATTGCCATTCTACGTCTGCGTCTGTTAAATCTACTGTACCAAGTCTAATTTCATATGCTATATATTATATAAAATAGTTAGTAACATATCACATCACACACAAAAAAATCCTTAATATATATATAAAATTCATCCTTACGTCTCATCTCAAAACGAGGTCCAACTTCTGCTAATTCAACTTGATTAGCTGCTTTAACATAAACATGATGTCTGAAAGAAATATAATCATTATCATTTGAAAATGTCATGACTCGCTTTGTATCTTCTTTTGGCACAGGGAATAAGAATTTTAAAATATTCGTAATCTATAAACAGCATTAGTTTCATAATACACACACACACACACACAAATACACGCAAATCCAAATACTTACTCTAGCACCTAATTTAGAATTAAAATTTTCAAATATTAAATGAGGAAATGCTTCAGAAACTGTGCCTTGATCCTTAATATCATGACGAAGTACAACATTATGTAAAGAGAAATAGGCTGTAGGTCCATATGGGAAATGACTGACAATCATACCATCAGGTTGTCCACGATGTTCATGCAACACAATTAAATCCGTCACTTCATTTGCTCTACAAGCTTCAACAATTTCTTTCATCACATGTCCACCACGGTTGATACGTTGACTATTAGGAAATACAAGTCGCATTTCTTTAGAAAATTGTTGTAAACGACTACTGGGATCGCGAGAAGTTGTAATAAGAATCTTGGGATCAAATACTCCTCCTCGGGCATATTCATCGTCCTCATGAGTAGAAGGTTCTATTCTTCAAGTTAATAAACTATAACCCTTTGTTTTTTAATTTTTTTTTTTTTTTTTTTTTTACCTTCTTGAGCTTGATCGTAACCAAGATCTTCTTTGGTGGATTTATCCATATCTCTCAATTCAGTAGGTAAACGCTTTCCCTCTATATACATAAACCAAACAAAGTAAGTAAACATTTCAACCATACATACTTTCTCACACACTTTTTCTACATACGTTCAACTGCATCCTTGATCTTTTGTTTACGATCATAAATAGTACGCTCCTTGGATTCAAGTGACTTTTTATAAAGATATTCTCTACGAAGACGAGTGTTTCTACGAATCTAAATATCACGTTAATGAGTCCAATTTCTTTTTTTTTTCTTTTTTATTTTCTGTTGTCATTACCATTATGGTTTATATGTTTGTAAGGTTTAAAAAAATGTATGAAAATTTTAAATTTATGGAAAAAAAAAAAAAAAAAAAGTTGGACCTTGTTCGTGACTTTGTTTTACCTGGATTTCGAGTTTCAAGTGTCAAACCTGTCAACATATGCGCTTTAAGCCATATTTAAAATAAAAAAAGATGAAATGTTTATTATAATATAAATCAAAATACAAAATAAAATAAAAACGAAAAATATATGTATATATATATATATATATATATATATATATATTTATAAAAATAAAGATGCCTATCAAACACTACAGTGCCAAGTAGCTACTGTATACCAACCACCCGTATGATGTAAAAGACAAATCAAAGACCATTTACCTGCTTCAGCTACTAGGACATTACCATCATAAGTTTGATCCTGTGGAAAATACATTAATTTCTCAAGTCTCCCACTCGGGCTCTTGATAGCCAATTTATGATGCACAGCTCTTCTATTACTACTACTTGCATAGATTTGATTACTTGATTTTATCACAAAATTATACCTCTGTAAAGGATATAATCGATAACACTGAGGTTCCTGAACATAGAATTCATTATGATCCAAATACAACTGAACAAAATCAAATGGTACAGTCTCAGGCACTCTTTGATGAATTCGAATACACATGGCTAATGGATATTGATGTTTATGTACCACTTGTTGTTGCTGTGTTGTTGTGCTTGCACGTGCTAATTTTGGTCCCACATAAACCTTTAACCATCCTTGAGTTTGATTAGGCGGTAAAACTGCCTTGATTTGACAAATACGTTCTTCTTCTGTTACTAGACATTGTGCTAATCCTCTTGACGTTATTCCATCTTCTCCTTCAGTCTCTGAATAACAACTGATATCATTTGACTCTAATTTTATGTTGAGATAAAACACACTATTGTTATGATCCACTTGGGTCTTATAATCGATTACTTGTAATTGGTTCCAAAAGAATGCATTACGGACATAAGGTATATTGAAAAAGGCGTACTGTGTTATGGGTGAGTCTAAAAACTGTTTCAAAGGATCTTTAGGTAAATGTGATAAAATCATATCAACGGGTCGAGTTAGAAACCAATGAGTTTCCATCTTGCCTTCATTCTGTGGATAAAATGGTGATGCTAACCAACAATCAACAAATCGATATTCACCATCAATTTTGACTAGCAAAGAAACTATATTTAGTATCTACGTAACCACAATTAATATATATATATATATATATAGGACTTACCAGAGCACCAAGCATGATTTATAGTTAATTTAGTATTTTTTAATTCAGTAGAATCTTTAGGTGCTGTAAAATAATGTATATATATATATGTGTATATAATTTGTTAGATTTTCATTCCATATATATATATATATATTTCCCAAACCACACTCCAAAAATAAAAATATAGTACCTGATAACAACCTTTTAAATAACCATAAACAACATGCGCATCTTCAAATCCAGCTGCTACAGCCATTACTGTAAATAAATGTGCCATACCAAACGAACTCTTACAACTTCTAGTTTCTAACACTTCATCTGGGTTTTCATTAATATAATCATTTGCATTCTCTGAGAGTAAATCATATTCCTCTTGTAAAAGACTCATTGCATCTAATTTACACATTAATGAAATTTCTTCATCCGTTGTAAATGTATCATCTTGTTGAGTCATTTTACTTAACCTTTGCCTAATATTAGTACTGGTTGATTTTGAAGGTATCATGATGGGTGATAATTGTAATTGTTTTTGTAATAATTGTAAGTCATTTCTCTTTTGATGATAACTAGGTCTTATATTTTGTATAATCCAAATAAATAATGCTCTTAATTTATATAAATCATTTCGATAAGGTCGTACAAGAAACTTTTGTGATAATAAAATAGGTGTCAATAGTGGTCCTCTTTGTTGTACAGTGGTTGCATAATTATCAATTTGTGTAAAATCAACTTTCTCAATGTTTAATAATGTAGTATGATTACTATAAAAGGATGTGTTATTTTTTATAATAGAAATAATAACAATAAATATAACTAACCTCAAAATATGAAATGGGTTCTCTTCTTGATTTAATTCAGGTAAAAGACATCTGTTTAAACTATCTTCACGATTTCTTACAAATTCTCCATTTGATGCTCCGTATTCAAATAAGCTCTTGTGTGGTTGTAATAATCCACGAATCTTTTTACTAATTCCTCTCTTTAATAACGGTTCTTTATTAACTTGTTGCTGTTGCTGTTGTCGTGGATACCAAAATGTAGGTTTAGGTTCTAATTTATTTATTACTGTTGGTGTTGTTGTGGTTACTGTTGTGGCTGCTGTTGTGGTTGCTGATGTGGTTGTTCTATTACTATTAGAAGGTAAAGGAGAAGAAATATGACCCGTGGTGGTAACCACTTTTGGATTCATTTTAGTTGTCGTAACAGAGGTCTTCCATTCATTATGTGGAGTGGATTTTGATATCATAGGATTATTAGAGACTGGCTTTCTTGAGATACGTTGAGGTGTATTAGATTTAGGCGGTGAATAAGATTGTCTTGAACAGGTACTATTACTCCTACTACTACTACTACCTGTACTTGTACTATATCTCATCATATTAAATTCATCCACTAAAGCTGTAGAGTGACGATAATGTCCATTATATTGAGGTTTTACAAATGATGTTGAATAACGGGGAAATGCTCCGTCCATTGGTTATTTATTTATTTAAGAAAGAGAAAAAGAGTTTAAAGTGATATTACAGTTTTTATTAAAATGAAATCTTCCAAAATTGGTAGTGAGGTAATGTTTATTGTTTTCCCTTTTTACTTCTTTTGGTGTTACAACAACAACAATAACAATAAATAATAAAATTTGGTATGAATATAGAGTATATGTATTCTCGGAAACTTTTTTTTTTTATTCAAGCATAGCATCCAACATTTCTTCCATTTCATCATCTTTTTCATTTACTGCTGTACGAATCTTACTATCTGTTTCTTCTTTCAATAATTGTTCTTTAGCTTCACGTGTGGTAGGTGGTAAACGTTCATTTTCCAAGTCGGAACGTTTAGCATCTTCAAAAGTTGTAATAGCTATTTGATTTCTAAATGAGTATATATAGACTATATAAACCATATACAGTTATAAATTACCTGATTTCAATCCTTCTACACCCAAGGCTAATGTACCTAAAGGTAATTTACCTGTAGGAGACAATGATTTTAATTCCGTCACGCGTTCAGAATTCTCGCGTAAGACAGAAAACACACGTGAGATTTTTCCTACTGCCATGATCTTATTACGAATAACAATTCTACGTTGTTCTGCATCATCCACATTCACATTAGAACTATCTTCTAACAATTGCTGATCATCTTTAGCAAGTTCTTCTTTACTACATACATTTAAAACTGCGATCAACATATCCGTAACTAAAGAAGAATTCGTCAGTATATATTCATATATATATATATATATGTGTGTGTGTATAAAATTTACTTTTTTCTCCTACAAAAGGTAAACTCCAGGAAAATACATCCATGAAATTAGGTAACCAATAAGGATGAGGAGTACAATTGAATTGACGAATATTCATCACATTATTTTCATATTTTAATACAGCTGCTTTGTTGTTGTACATATCAAGATAATTTGGTGCGGAGAAGATAGTCATGACAGAAGGGAACGAGGTTGTCTTGCTTTTACGATACATACGGTATCCTGCATCTTGTGCTTCATGAGCTCGAATAATTGATAATAAGTTATTTCTTTCCAAAAATTGACATGCTGCATGATAAGTAAAGAAATAGGAACATCCTCGAACATGATTATGAATAAACGTTTCATTCGTCTTTTCTTGTCCAAATTCTTCAAGTGGATCTGACCAAAGTAAATCACACATTAATCCTTGTGTAGGTGGTTCACGGAAACGGTCAATCTTTTTTAAATCATCTAATGTAACTAAATCAGGTGAAAGTCCACCATGAATACATAAAAATTGTCGATTCATAATAGCTGCTAATGGCAAAGAACAAAATGAACTCATACAAGATTCATACACTTTTTCCGTATACTTGTGACGACCTTTAAATATTTATATAAGTTATCTACAACTCTTTTATACATATTAAACCTTTTTACTTACACTCAATCTTGAACGTAAAATAATCTGTCAAGTGCCTGCACTCATGATTACCCCGAAGTAAAAAGAAGCTATTTGGATACCACATTTTAAGTGACCATAAATACAATACACACTAAAAATAAATTAGTACAAAACTCTTTTTTTTTTTTAATATTATTATTATTACCTCAATAGAAAAGTAACCTCTATCAACATAATCACCGAGGAAAAGATAAGTTGTATTAGCAGGATCTCCACCTACTTCAAATAACTTCATTAAATCATAGTATTGACCATGAATATCTCCACACACTATTTAGAAATTATGTATTAATAACATCATCTATTTTTTCTTTGTCCTCCCTTCTCTCTCTATTTACCTGTAATAGGTGCACCTACTTCTAAAAGATTAGGTTCAGTCTTAAAAATCTCTGTACCCTTCTCAAGAATAAAAACTGCTTGTTCTTCTGTCAATCTTCCTTCTCTATAAAAATGATCTTTTAAAAATTTGATATCAGGTAACCCAGGTCTTTCCTTGCTCCAAAATTCTTCGTCCGTAGGTAAAGTAGTAGCTGGTGCTGGTACATCTTTTATAAGACAACAATATTATTAATCTCTCTATTCTTGTCATTTAACCACACTTTTTTATTATTATTATTATTATGTACCTTTAATAACACGATCTTTTGTGCTTACAACTGTACCATCTTCTTGTTTATATACCGTAAAGTCAATGGCTGGAATCTCTGGTTTATTGCGAAGCCTCATTAAGGCAGGACTAATGATATTTTCTGTATCCATTCTTTTAAATCACGAAGAAGTAAGTTCTGCGTGAGAGGAGGAGAAAGAAAGAAAGAAAGAAAGAAAGAAACTGGGCTCTCTCTTTTTTTAGAAAGAATTTTATAAAATTTACTCACGGACTTGGAAAAAAAAAAAAAAAAAAAAAAAAGTGAACTCAAAAGGAAGAACATGTGAGCAATAAACTAGTTTATCTCTTGTTCTTTTTTCTTGCCTTTAAACAATACTCGTAAGAGTGTATTGCAAATTTTGTACAATCGTTTAATATCCATAGTAACCTTTGGTTATTAATTTACTTTTATGAGTTAAACTCCGTCTCCATGTTATTTTTTAAACTTTTGGAACTCTCACACTGTGTTACTGGTGGTAAACTTACATTCTAAACATTTTGTATCACCTATTGAAATCACCACTCTCACTTTTTGATCCAATATTAAAAAAAAAGTGATATTATTCACAAAGTATTGATTCAATAACGCGCGTGAAATATAAAATTGCATAATCTTTTTTCTTTTTCTTGTACTTCCGCACCCAATAAAAACTTACACTAGAATTCAATTTGTTCTTTTTTTTTTAAAAAAAAACACTCGTTTTTCACTGTATAGTTAGAGCATCCTTCGGTAAGTATAGGCATAAATTTGAGTTTGAGAGCGTCACGCCTTTTCTCATGATAAGATTAATTTTAACTACATTTTTTACCAGCCATTATTAACTATTTGTAGAAACAATTTATTTTCATGAACCTATATTGGGCAGTAATTTGATGTATACATTTGCTTGGTAAGTTTCGTTTTTTTTTTCGTTTTTGTGAGGTTTTATTTGACTAATGTAGAATGCAATAATATATAAAATATCGAATATTTAACATATAAAAAAGATCCACAGTATTTTAAAGAAGCATATAATTACATTTGCATTTTTCTTCGACTTTATTACAAGGGAAGTGACTTTTTTATGAACAAATCCTTCAATATTTCACTGTTTTTACAAACTTGCAAAGAGGTTTTTGGGCTCCAAGCTGGATCAGAGTCAATTTTTAAAACAAGAGTACAATGTGTACTTTTATACACCCCGAACAAAGGAGTAAGGGAATTTAGATAAAATAAAATAAAAAAATCAATGAGTATGGAATTACGTCAAAAAATACCTATTACATGTATACTTACGAAATACAAAGAAAATTGCTGTTATTATGTATCAAATCATGAGAAGTAGAAGCATTGTGTTAGAGAAAAGCTGTTAACTATGAATGGGAAAAAAATATGACATTAGAAAGTGAAGGTTTATATAGTATTTATGACACATCAATCTTTGTAGATTGCTATACACATATCCTGCAAAAAAATTTCACGCAAGTAAAATAAACAAATGCCCTCTACCCTCTGTAAAAAAAAAAATGGGGATCAGCTCCTTTCTTGTTTATGAACGTCATGTGATTTTTTTTTCATATATCTTTATAGCTCTTGTTATCTTTGAATATTTGCCACGCAAAAAGTTGTTTGATCCCATGTTTCATGACATAGAATTAAATCACACGCCAACTAATTGAAAAAAAACAGTAAATGATGTAAGTTATTTGTTTTTAATAGCTTTGCATGTGAGCTACGAAACATTACTGTCAATTTTTGCGTGTTCCACAAACAACAGTGCCCTCTCCCAATTTTGTATCATTGTTATAGATAACATTACCGAATGGTATTTATATGTGTATTTGTTTATTATTAACTTGCTTACTATAAATAACATGAAATAGCGCTGGCATCATACTAGCTTGCGACCAGTTAACTTAATACAAACCACATCAAAGAGTCCAGAAAGACACACACTACACATTACTTGGACAACCAATCCACCAGCTTGAGATCAGAATATCGGTTCTGTAACATGCAGTCGTTCTTAAATAGCTATGGAATTTTTCAGAATGATTTTCTACAGTTTTTAAATGACCCAATAAATATATCGAATTGTAAATCGACAAATACTCTTTTTTAAACATCTAGGTATCGACAGCATTTGTCAATTTAAAGATTGTTTCTATCATAAAAATTGATTTCTGAATCACTGATTTTTTAAATTTTAAGCAGTAGCTACTAACTACTACCCGTTTCCTGTGTTAATACAATCAGCATTAAGTGTCAGAAACATGTATACATATAATCTCAAGCTGGTAAAGAATATCTTATTAGTAACTGAAACAAACATATAGCATGTTACTCCCTTAAGCGAATGCTTTAAACAGTTTTACCCAAATGAATGTACCAACTATTTTTACAAAATAAACATAATCTCCAAAAAAAATTTATTAAAAGAAAAAAATAAAAGTAGATAGGATAAAAAATGTATGTATAGTTTTTTTTAAAAAAAAGTGGACAAAAATTATAACAATTAATCAATGATTTCCTCATTCTCTTCAATGACTTCTTCAACCCATTCCTCAACAGCTTCAGATTTACCTTCGTCAGTTTGTTGAAGTTCCTTACCCAAGGCCTTGCGCTCTTCTTGAAGCTTACGTTCAGTGGCCTTTCTCCAGGCATACCATTCTTCAACAGCCTTTCTACGTTCAGCGTGAAGCTTAGCAGCAGTAGCATCACCCATAGCAAGATCATCTTCATCGAATTGCTTAGAGTATTGACGGAGGTTCTTCTTGATCTTCTTCTTTTGTTCAGCAGACAACAAAGATTCAGGACGAGGACGCCATAACAATTGCTTAAAGTTCTCAATGTTTTGCTTGAATAAGAGAGTACCCTTGAAATCCCAAATACAGAAGCCATGATCGGCTGATTGACGCCACATACTGGAACCAGTAACAACGTAACGACCAGTAGGATCCCATTCAACATCACTGACACCATAGTGATCTTGAGTAGACAAGAGTTGAACAGTAGCTCCGACATCATTCTTATCCTTCTTATCACTAGCAAGAGGCTCAAAGTCAAGATCGTAGAACTCAAGATCAAAGACAGTAGAAGAACGTAAAGTAGCCAAGACAATGTTGTGACCCTTAGGAGACCAGAAGAGATAGTTACAGGTCTTCTTGTCAAGAGATTTCATCAACTTGAAACCAGCATTAGCCTTCTTGGACTTATCGAGATAGAAGAACTTGACATCGGTCTTGAGAGCACTTTGTGCTTGACCATGAGCAGGTGTGGAACCATAAGTAGGATCACTGGTGGTAATAGTGGCGAAGCGTTCTCCATAAGGTTCCCAAGCAAAGGCAATCATAGGATCCTTCAACTCGATAGTCTCAACAGGAATATTCTTTTGGTTAATACGGAAAATTTCAATATTAGCATAAGTAGACTTCTTGGTCTTGGTATGACGATCGACCTTGACAGCCAAGAAGTGACCTTGGTTTTGCCAGTATAATTTACATTCAGAAACATTGAACAAGTTCTTGGTAGCAATAACTTCCTTGGAGGGGATGGTCATTAAACTGACACGAGCAGGTTGGTTACCAACTTCAGGAGTCCAGTAAGCAAGAACTTCTTCCTTTTGATATACCTTGGGATCTGAGCTATCTCCCTTGGCAGGAGACCATTCGAAATCAACAATACCAGGTGTCTTGATACTCTTCTTACCGACCAAACCCATACCAGGAGCTTCGTAAACAGATAATTGTTGACCAGGAATAACACGAGCGAAATGCTTTTCGGAAGCAGACCACTTGAAAATGGGCCAGCGAACTGTCTTTTGCTCTTCTCCGGCAGGTTGAACAACAGGGAATGTACGGAGTAAGGCACCGGTCTTGATATCCCAGATAACAACTTGGTTTCCTTCATCATATTCAGTGAAAGGATGACCAGTTTCGGGTAATCTTGCTAAGCTGATAGGCTCGTTAGACCATGTGACAAGGTAACGTTCATTAGGAGAGAAATCAATTAATTTGACACTAGGGTGAACGAAACGAACAATCTTGTTCCAAGATGGACCACCCCAGAGGGCAATACCTTGAGTATGGAATGTGGAGAGATAAGAACCCTTGGGAGACCATTGAACATAGGTTTCAGTCCAGTTCTATTAAGAAAATAATACAATTTAGTAACCTATGGTGATAATAATACTAGTAATAATAAACTTACAGTTCTAGAGTAAACGTGCTCAGGGGCATCGGTCTTTCTGTTCCAGAAGATTGAAACATCATCACCTCTATACATGACGAATTGATCACGAGCTTGTAAGTCCATCAAAGCACTCTTTAAATGTTCCTTGGGAGTATAAGGTTCGATTGTAGGTTCAACATATTCCTCGTTCATATCGCTGTATTTCTCAACATCGGTAAACTTGTTGACAAGTAAAGTAACGGTCTTGGATAACTTGTGGCCATCCAAGTTCTTTACAGCAGAATGAGCAGATTCAGGTGATTTGAAATCAATGAAAAGATAACTAAAATAAATATGTATAAAAAAAAAAAAAGCGCGCGATGAATTAGAAAGATGTTCAAGGGGGAGAAAGGTAAAATAAAAGGTGCTTACCCAGAACTGGTTTTCTTTCCTTCTTCATTAGGAGTCATGGGCATCCAAATGCCATTTTCTTTAATTTCACCAGCACCCTTTGTGAAGAGCTTAGTTAAAACAGTAATAAGCTTCTCTTGTTTAGCTTCATCGACGATGGGAGCACCGTCAACAACGACAATGGTATCGAAATCATTCTCGGTAGAAACCTCGTACTTTTCATAAATATCGTCAAAGTTGATATCTTCTTCACGTTCAGGAAGATTCTTAAAATCGAGACTAGACATTCTAAATGTTTTTGTATATAATTAAGAAACGATAATAAATTACTGAACAAGAAAAATATTCTCTCTTTTAAAAAAAAATTAGTGACTACTGCCACAAAGTGTCTGTGGCTTGTCAATTACCATTTTGTTGATTTGCATTCAAAACAAGTAGGAATTGCGTAGAGTAGAGACGAGATATTGGTACCTATAGCTACCAGGTAAGAAAAAAAAAGGGGGGATCTATCTTTAACGAGTAACTATCATGATAGAACTCACTTCATTTATAAAAAAAAAAATCGAACTTTCATCCTATAAAAGAAGTAATAGTTATTAGGAAATTTTGTAGAATAAACTCTGAAAACACGGTTAAATAGATTGAATAAAGAGAAAATAGAGAGAAAGGCTTTAAGAAGATAATGTTTATTGAGTAAAAGGATAATTGATATTTATCTTTTATGTTGTTGATTCAATTCCAACACTCGCGACAATAAGAGTTCATGACATTTGTATCAATGACAACCCAATTTTCTTTTTAAGTTGTTGTCGGGTACAATCTCCCTGCTGGTGTTAATCTAGTATAAATCTAAATGCGTACTATGGCCATATATTGAAAACACAGTATCCCGTCCGATCTCCGCAGTTAAGTATCTAAATTAAATAATGTTTAGCTTTAAAAGTTTGTCTGTTTTCGCCTTATAGAACATATTTACCTTAGTCTACCAGAGATATTCCAGTAACTTTCTGATCCTTTTCAGTTCTATACCTGGGTCCGATATATTTTTTCATATCCCTCTAAAGACTTTCAATAATATTGATATGAATATTACCGGATACAGGAGTTAATGGTACAAGAGGATTGTTGGGCACTTGATCCGTTGTGGTAAAATCTTTGCTATGATTTACAACTTGATGAGCCCGGAAAAAGAAACCACCAGCATCAAAATCTTGATCACCGCCATCAACATGTGCTTGAAGAGGAGCTGTGTGGTGAAGCTGTGTGGTGAAGCTGAGGAAATGCACGCCAGCCATCAGAACGAATCACACTACCACGTTTACAAGAGCTGTAGATCAAGGGAAGAAGAGTGGCAGCAGTACGGTTAGGATCGGTGTAGAAGATGCGCTTACCAGCCTTAAAGTGGTACCTAGTCTCAAAACAAAGCTGTAGGAGGCTTCTTTTTTAGTGAACATCAAACTAACCGGTATGATGCTTTCTTCTTGAGATATATTGCTGACACTAAGATAAATTGCACCATACCAGTAAGTACCATTCTCAAAGGGACTAAACCAACCAGTATCGCTGAGCGTTATCCATCCTATATATCTAGATACAATCCTTCTTTTTTTTTACGCGAAGTCGATTGACCTTCGCTTCGAAGTCATGTCTCCAAAAACACGCAATGGCAATATTCTTGAAACGACGATCAGGAAAGACCAAAGTAGATTTGTTGTCGATCTCGCCTTTGTTGTTTTTGAATTTTTTCAACATGTTCTTTACAGGCACCACCTTCACGTACTTTCTGTTCCGAAATAATTTCAATAGAAGAAGGATGTTCCAAGTAATGAACAAAAGTACATATGTTGTGTACAGTCTTTATTCTCTGAAGTAAAAAAAAATAAAATAAAAATTAAAAGAAAGGAAAAGAAAAGAAAAAAACTTACGCAAAACTTACATTATGGCTCCGTCTTTTTCTTTTTTTTTTTTTTATCATGCTCGTGTCTCTCATGCCTATGTCAAGATTTGTTGTTAGTTTAATAAACACTTTTCTAATTTGGGGGGGGGGGAATTAGTAGTAGTCAGTTTACACACAAAGACAAGTAAATACATCAGTTTCAGCAAATTGATTTATTGAGAAAAATATATTAAAAGAACAAAAAAGAAAGGTGTTATCAAATATTTTTCATTAAAACAAAAGGACATCTTATTATGAGTGAATTTCCTTGTACATACTATCGCTTTCTTCTTCCCATTGTTTAATTGTTACAAAATAGGAAGTGAGGGCATCTCTGAAGGTATCATCTACCCACTTGCTCTCCACTTCTGCATCTTTTAATTTTTGAGACAAGTTTAACTTTTAACAAAGCAATACCAGAGTAGTAAGTTTTCTTGAAGAAACAATCAGCATGATTGTCGTAACATACGAGGATTAAGAAACAGGCTTAAAGCACAAAGAACGTAGTGCGTGCTTTTTCAATAGTGATGTAAGTGATGATGGCGTTTGTTAGCTCTTTCACATTTAAAATTATCAATAACGAAAAGAAAAAGAAGGCATTGGAATAGGATATTGTCTGTTTATATGTTTATCAGCGGGGAGTGCTAATGATCTGTAGTATCTGTGATGTCAAGTATATATATAAAACAAAATGTTACTGTTTATAGTTATTAGATTGCTGAAGTTGATTAATGGATGCTATTCATAACATTTAATTGTACTCCCACCAAATATGATAAACAACAGCGGCAACAACAGATAAATACATCTGAAATAATTACACAAAGAAATTTGAATGAGTTGATACACATTACAAATATATATACCAAAATATTTTTTTAAAATGTAAAAAGAAAAAGTAAAATATGTATATTTACATAGAGTTGTATACTACAGCAATTTTTTTATTAATATGAAAAAAAAAAATTAATAACTTTTGGGATGAAAGGGTCTAAATAATTTTGTGTGTGTGTGTGTGTGTGTGAAAATGATATTGTAAAAATTAAGCTCTTCTGGCGGCACGTCTAGCACGAACACCTTCACGAAGAATCTCTAAAGTCTTGACTGTATCCTCCCAATTAATACAAGCATCGGTAATAGATTGACCATAAGTTAAACGATGAGGTCCTTCACTAGGAATATCTTGACGACCTTCAACTAAATTGGATTCAATCATAACACCAACAATATTATCACCAGTGACAGTGGGTTCAGCTAATTGATCGGCCTAAAAAAAAAAATTAATTAAACAATCATTCTTCCCTCTTCCCTTTTCTCTCTCTCTCTCTCTCTCTTTAATATACTTACAATAGATTGAGCAACAACAGGTTGACGCTTATGATCCTTGGAAGAGTTACCGTGACTACAATCAACCATAACATGAGGAGCTAATTTAACCTTTTGAAGTTCTTGAGCTGTCTTCTTGATTGCCTCAGCATCAAAGTTGGTACCATTCTTACCACCACGTAAGATGACATGACAAGCATCATTACCTTCAGTTTGAACAATAGCAGATAAACCTTGTTTGGTAACAGATAAGAAATGATGACCGTTACTAGCTGCTCTAATAGCATCATAAGCAACTGTATTTGTTCCGTCGGTACCTATTAGTTGAAAAATGATGTGTTATTTTTCTTATTGGCCCAATTTTTTTTTAAAAAAAAAAAGATCTTAACTAGATCTTTCCATGTGTAACAATTACTTACCATTTTTGAAACCAACTGGACAAGATAAACCAGAAGCTAATTCACGATGGATTTGAGATTCGGTGGTTCTGGCACCAATAGCACCCCAAGAGACAAGATCACCAGTGTATTGAGGAGAGATCTATACATTATCATGATAAGTTATAATGATACACACACACACACTTTTTTGTTTTGTTTTCTTTTTACTTACAGTATCCAAGAATTCACAACCAGTAGGAATACCCATTTCATTCTAGAAGAATAGAACAGTTTAGATATATATAAAAATATATACTATCCTTTTTTTTTCTCTCTCGCACTCTCTATTTATACTTACAAGATCTAATAATAATTGACGACCAATACGAAGACCCTTGTTGATTTCATAACTAAAGTTTTGGTTATTATTACACTAACATAGTGAAAAAGACTTGTATCACTTACCTGTTGTTCATGAAGGGATCATTGATCAAACCCTTCCATCCAACAGTAGTTCTAGGCTTTTCAAAATAAACACGCATAACAATTAAAAGATCTTCCTTAGCAAGAGTAGTATATTCAATCAAGAGTTTAGCTAATATTAAAAAAAAAAAGACTTTAGTAAAAGAGGGCTTACACACGCACATACAAGTAATAAAATAATTTACCATATTCCTTTGCAGCTTTGACATCATGGATAGAACAGGGACCAACAACAACCAAAAGACGATCATCAGCACCCTTAATGACATTTTCAGCAGCTTTTCTACCTTCAATAATGGTTTCAGCGGCTCTCAAGGTAAGTGGAATATCTTCCATAAGAATTTGAGGAGGAATAAGAGGTTTGATGCTCTTAATACGCTTATCATCAAGCTCGTTTAAGGCTAGGTCATCCGTAGAATACTTTAATACAACATGTTCAAATATCTTGTAAATAAATGCTTACCTTCGGTAATAACGGTGCGACTGTAAGACATGACTAGAGAGAAGGGAATATACGTTAACGTAAAAGTAAATGAAAAAAGGAAGAAAAGTGAAAATGAAACCCTTTTAAATATCTATTTTTTTTTTTTTTTTTTTTTGTTGAAAAAAAAATCTGACTCACAATGCGTTATTCTGCTGTGTTTGGCCAATGATATAAATAGTGATCACAAACGATTAACCAAATGCGGGGTGCATTACTTTGAACAAAAAAAAAAAATTTAACAAACTATAATCGCTTATTGATGCGATTATTTTTTTTTCAGTGACATAATACTTTTTTTCTTTTTTTAATATTAATCAGTTACATATATGATATTTAAATGTAACAATATAAAGAAATAAATTTATTCAAAAAAATCTGTTTCTTTCTTCTCTGTTATTATTATTATGTCGGTGACGAAATGAGCATGAGCTTTAAAAATAAACCTTCTCAGCAGCAACAGGTTTTGATCGGATATAATCTATTAGCTGAGAGAGAGAGAAGAATTAGAATTACACGACAACGATTGGTAAGCACAAGAAGGGTTCAAAGTATAAATCTGTCAAAATACAAGAATAAAAATAAGGGTCCTATTTATTCTCCTATTCCCTTGAAACCGATATTTTTAATCATCGCCGCCAAATCAATGTCAAAAAAAAAAAAAAAAAAAAAAAAAGAAGCTGAGTAAGTAGCTTACTTTACCATTTACTAAATGGTTTTAGTAAAAAAAAGTTTAAAGAATTTAAGGTTTTTAGATACAAGTTTCTTATCTAATCAATATACATATGTACAAATGCGATTGCAAAAAGACTCCGAATTTTTCAGCAATATGTAGAAAAAAAGCGTATTACACACACTGCGCGCATAACTATTACAAACAAATATTTTTTTTTATTAAATTATTCTTTTTTAACTTCTACTTTGACTGTAGTAGAAGTAGTAGTAGGAGGGGAGGTTTGAAATATTTGTCTGTACAAGTTATCTGTCTTTTCCTTTACAAACTCCTTCATTTGAGCTACTTCAGGTCCCTTTGTCCATTCAGTAGCTTGTTCAACTGTAGAGTTGTACAATGGAACAACATTTTTATCGACGACATTTTTAGCTAATAAAAAGAGTAATAAGTAGTTGGAAAATCTATTTTAGCTGCATGCTATTATTGACGTAATATATTACCTCCTACACTAGCCTCATTCCATATGTTTCCAAGGTCAAGTGTATACGTAGATGGCGCAGTTGTAATACTTTCATTCATGCTAGTTATTAACATTAAATTCAATCGATAATAACAATTATAATTGTACCTACTTTTTCATTTCTATCATTATTAAAAAAAAAAATAATAATAAATAACATGACTACGCAATAGACATAACTCCTTTTTATTTACCATTGACATGTGTAACACACTCTTCTTTTCCTTTCATCAAAATCACACTATATCCTTCAAGTGGATTCCAAGTTGTTTTTTCTTGATTATCTAATGCATTAGCAGAAGGACTTTTAAAGCAAACCATTGAACAATTCGGATCCAAGTTGTCCTTTCGACCTGCTCTCTGTTGCTTACACCACTGTAAACAAACTTCATCCCAATTTTCATCCTTATTATCTCCTTTCATCCACTTTGAATAAAACTTGGCCGCTTCTTCTTTTTTATCAGAATTATCTGTTGATGAGCTTTGAGTCATAATACTAAATAAAAAATGGAAAGAAAGAAAGAACTCAGCCGGTATCAGACGAACCGTTTGTATTTTATTGTAGTATTTCACATAGAGTGACTGTTTTACTCTTACGCAGTGTTTATTAGTGTCTGTAAATAATTTTTACATTGTACACATTCTTCATAAAGCTAATTTAATATACCATGAAACGAGCATATCATGATTTAAAAGAAGACGATCGACGATCAAGTATGAAGCGAAGGTATGAAGGTTCTCCGCTCAATAATTCTTCTCCTGCTTGGTCCGCTTCTGGCTCTCCTGCTTACAGACCATCACAAAGAAATCAACGTAAATTTAAAGGTTGTTCAAAAATAACTGATTATGAGTTCCTTAATAAACTTGGTGAAGGTACTTTTGGGTAAGTCTTTTCTCTTTTACTTTTTTTTTTTAAAAAGAAAATTGTATTTTAAAAAAAGACTCTTTTTGTATTACAGTGAAGTACATAAGGCAAGAGACAAACATACAAGTAATTTGGTAGCTTTAAAGAGAATCTTGATGCACAAT
Organism: Pilaira anomala; assembly: GCA_025716855.1. Taxonomy (NCBI): domain Eukaryota; kingdom Fungi; phylum Mucoromycota; class Mucoromycetes; order Mucorales; family Mucoraceae; genus Pilaira; species Pilaira anomala. Next base: position 103,417 of record JAIXMQ010000030.1, read on the forward strand.
GAGAAAGAAGGTGTAAGTTTTACTTCAAACAACTCTTTTTTATTTTAGAAGCTAAATATGTTGTCTTATAGATTCCTATCACTGCTATTCGTGAGATAAAAATCTTGAAGCAATTACATCATAAGAATATTGTACCTTTAAGCGATATTGCAGTCGAAAGAGGTAAGACATTTTTAAACAATATCTCTCTTCATAGTCTTATTCACTTCTTTTATAAATATAGAAAAAGGAAGCATTTATATGGTATTTCCTTACATGGATCATGATTTAGCTGGTTTATTAGATAATCCAAAAGTAAAGTTAACTCCACCACAAATCAAGACATACCTTAAACAATTATTGGAAGGCACTGCCTATTTACATCATGTAAGTCTTTTTAAGCATATTTTTGACGTACCTCTTTTATTAATTTTTTTTTTTTTTGATAGAATCGTATTCTTCATCGTGATATGAAAGCCGCTAATTTACTTATTAATAATGACGGTATCTTACAAATTGCAGACTTTGGTCTTGCTCGTGGCATTGAAGAAGATAATAAAGAATACACTAATTGTGTAGTTACAAGATGGTATAGACCACCAGAGCTCTTTCTTGGTGAAAAGAGATACACTAGCGCAATTGATATGTGGGGTGTAGGTTGTGTCTTTGGTGAACTGTTAAAATCACGACCAATCTTACAAGGACAAGACGACTTTGATCAACTTAAAAAAATCTTTCATCTTTGTGGCTCTCCTACGAATGATAACATGCCTGGTTGGGAATCTCTCCCAGACGCCAATAAGATCAAAATTGAGGTCAGTTCAAGACGCGTACGAGATGAATTCATGCATTACGATCCAGTAGCAGCAGATTTGATCGATAAACTGCTGGTACTGGATCCCAGTAAAAGATTAACGGCTCTGGAGGCTCTAGAGCATGACTATTTTTATACTGCTCCCCTTCCTGCCGATCCTCTGGAGTAAGTATTACATTCTATTCTAATTAAATTTAAACATTAACTCTTTTTTTCTTTTAAAAAAAAAATAGTCTTCCGAAGTACGAAGCCTCTCATGAATTTGATCGAAGAAAAAAACAAAGAAGAAATTAATAAAATAATTCTTGTAATAAGTTTTTCCAATGTTTCTGGAAGATTTTTTCTAACCAAACGAAATAATCTTCAACTTTTTACATGTAGGAAGAATTTCTTCCGAACAAACAATTAATAACCATGTATAAAACATGGTCGTGAAGACATTCTCGATCATATTCACCATCCTCTTGAAGGTGTGGTATGACAAATACAAAACCTATTCCCACTTCTTAAACAGGATAATGTCTTTCCAATTGCCCTTCTTTTATTATTATAATTCATACTAAGCATACCACATCCTTGTTATTAAAATAAAAGCAACCTATTCCAAACCCAATCACAAGTAACAAAGGAAATAGTAACCGTCCGTTACAAGTAATAACGCATAAATGGTAACGAATGTACTCGAAACTACTCGTTTGTATTCTTTTACTGAAGGATCCAGACTCTTTTATTAACTCTACGTATTCAAGAATGGTATTAGACTTTTTTTTTCTTCGTTATTGTTGTAAATATTATACATAAACAAAAGAAGAAAAAAAAAATAGAACAGTGTGATTTGAAATGGCTTTGTATTTTTAAATTTAATTAGTCGATCACTTTGAATAAAAAAATAAATAAAGTAATGGTGTTCCTGGAAAAGGATATTTAAATTTAAGGGTGTAACTGTTAATTAGTTTCATCAGGTTAGAGTTAGGATGAGCAGTATTAGATTCAAGAAACCAGATGCTAGTTATACCATCTTATGTTAATTAATTATTAATGCATTTATGAGAAGCTTATATCATATAATTATTATTTATTAAGTAATAGTAGATTGATATCTACTTATTATTCATCTCATTCACGCGTTGGGCATTAATGCTTTTGATTTAGACATATATCATTCCATTATACAGCATCATTACTAATTTGAAGCTGATCCTTGAGAATTATCCGAATCAATAATTGGTTTGCCTTCGATATCTTTGATCTTTTTTCCTTTTTCATCTCTTCAAGTCTCTTAAGGACATTCTCCTTTGATTCTGCTTGTTTGAATCGAAGGTTCTTCCAGTAACCAAATGCCATCTGTTTTTTTATTTTATTTTTTTAGTTTCATTATATATAAATAAATATTTTTTTTTTTCATCCTTTCCTTTATCTTTCTTTTTCTCTTCAAATATAAAGCGTGAAACTTTCTTACCAGTACCATCTTTTTTCTCTTCTGTTATCACATATGTTATCCAGACAATAGAGATCTTATCAAGATGTGGGCAAATTTGAAGCGTGTATAATACGTGTTATGAATGGTAAGACAACATTTTGTAAACACCAGTAATATTATCATTTAGAGTAGTTCATTATCTAATCTTAATAACAAATGCTTTTTTTCTGTGAATGTATTTAGTATGGAAATATTCTGTCTTAAATCTTTAGGCTCCAAGTCTTATGTATGGACAACTCGTGGCATTCAGGACCGAAATGTTTCTTTTTTCCAAAACTTGCCTCAGAATGGCTTTATTTATGCATGATTCGAATCAGACATATTACAAGAAGTATAAACTGTACGCACAAATTTCATTTTAGACTTAAAAAAAGTAGTTGAATCGATAGAAATGATACTATGCAGAGGAGCTTGGTGTTTGTGTATGTATGTTGTAAATACAGTTTAATAAATATATTTGGTGTATTTAGGTAATACATCATATGTAGAGACTGTGAATGTATTTGATATTACATCAAGATGATATATACAAAATATATAAATTTTGTATATGCATACACGGATCAAATCAATAAACACATTTTTAAAAAATATGTGTCCAGAACCTTCAAACAATTAAAACTATATTCTTTTGTAAATGTTAATCCTCGTTCTATCTTCAACATCATGTAAAAAAAGAAAAACAAATTTTATATTTATCCGGTGGAATATCTGTAGTTAAGCGTAGGATGCTGAAAAGAAATCATGAGGTATTAAAGCCATAATGATCAAGCCATGTTCTAATCGCTAAAAAAAAAAAAAAAAAAAAAAAAAAGGAGGGAATCCCCACTAAATAATAGTGGAAATAACTTCTTATGTATAAGCTCCTTATTATAAACCAAAGAGAGAAATATCTATCACGGGTAGAGCGTATGTGTGAGGTTTACCAAGATGCCAATATTGTAAGGTTTGACTTTAAGCTTCCAAGTCCAACTTAATAATAATAATAAAAAAAAAAAGGTAAATCAAAAACCAATAAAAATGTATTTTGAATTGTACAAACAATTGGGGGGTATAATCGTTGTATGCTAAACCCTTTTATATTCCTTTTGTATTAAAAAATATAGAGATCGATCAATGATGAAAATACAACAATGAGTGTTTTGGGTGCTGTTCTATTTTAATGATATCAGTATGACTTCATTTAAATAAGAAAAAGTAAAAGGGAAAACAAAATGGATAAATAAATAAACTTTTTGGTTCCGTTTACCAAGTTATATGTAATCCACCTGTGCATTTATCATCACTATTATTTTATTTGACAATCCGATAACAAGTTTGGATGGGGTTTTTCTTTAAAAAATCTATTTTATTGTTACATTCGGTGAATAAAAAAAAAATGTATGTATTTTATTTTAGTAACCTATACACTCCTGCATAAAAATCAATAGTTTTCCTTTGTAAAACTTGGCAAGTACAAAAAATAGGAGAATGATACAAAATATGGGGTAAAAAAAAAATTTTAAAAAAAGAGACACTTGACTATGAAACCTGGGGCATTGCCTGTACTCTTATTCAGTGTACATTCTTTTAGTCCAGTGTATCGTCCAGATAAAACCTCTTTTTGGGTAATTTTTCAATAGTTTTTGGGTTTAAAGTAAATGACACTGACGTATTTTTGAGTTTTTTTTTTTTTTTTTTTTTTTTTTTTTTCTACGGGCTTAGTATATTTTTTACATACATAAATAAAATGTATTACATGTTACTAAATTGTGTACCCATTATAACTGCTTGCTTTTCTAAAGTTTATTTAATCATTAAACTTTGTAATTGAAATACGGCCACATTTTTATCAAGTAATACATATAAAGCTAATAAATAATGCTAAAATAGTTGCGCACTTCTGACCCTTTATTTGATTAACTTGAAGCTATGACCCTAATAGAAGGCTTGGTCCGTAGAACTTGGTATACTCATCCTCTGTCATTTATGAATTCAATGTGATGCTTTTCGGTCCTTTTTCTTCCTTCTCAGCTGCTTTTATTCTTTACTAACATCTTTCAGCTTTAGTTCCGAGGCAAACGAGTATATTGGGGGTGAAGCCGCTGTACAGTATACAAAACTGATCGGTAAGGACTCCGAATTATAATATTTTGGGGTTTTTTTAACTGCACGTGAAATTTATCAAAGTGAATTACACATATAAAAATGTGACACTTTTTCTATTTATTTATCTTCTTTTTTTTTTTTTTTCTTACATATATTTATTTTTCTTTATTTATATAAATATTTACAAAAGAAGAGAAAAAAGAAAAAATAAATAAATAAAAATGATACCGGATTCTGCATTTACTAGAGGAGCAATTTATACGTCAGCAGTAGTTCAAACAGCAGTAGCACCATTTGCCTTTTTTTATTATGTTTATTTCATAGCAACAGAACATAAATTATTCACTACTTATCCTTCCATTGATACATTTATTCACTATTGGTTAGGATGTGAGTTGATGTTCTTTATATTTTTTCAAGTGACTCGTAGTAGAATGCAACGATTATTACCTTCTGTTGCTCCTAGTGCAAAAGAAAGAAGTGACCTCTATTCAGTTTGTCTTGCTAATATCGACCAAGCCGAAACTTGGTTACCTGAATGGTTTATGTTGAGTACTGATTCAACTCGTCACCCAAAATTTGAAGAAGTTGCTCGAGACAACGTAGCTGAATGGTAAAATAAATATAATTTTATATATATATATGAATATACTTATATTTTTAATCGTTAAGGTTATCTTGGGCTTTCTTTGCTTTACCATTAGAAGATGTATTTCAAGATCAAACAGCAACAGAAGAATTAAATTATATGATTGATAACTTTGAACAAGAATTTCATGTTCAATTCGATATTGGATATAATGAAGATTTGATCGCTTATAGAATTAATTTAGACCCTGTACACGCCTATCATAGACCACTTGCATTTTACACGATCATTCAATTTCTTACTACCCTATTTGGGTTCGCATTGCAATTTATTTGGGGAATGAAAAAATATGGTCCTGAAAGTAGATCAACAATTTGGAACTTGATGGATCCTCAGCAGTCTTATGAATTACCTTTACCAACTGAAGACGGTCCTGAAAGAGTTTCTTATTGGTTTCGTGATGGAGATCGCACAAAGAAACCAATTGTGTTTATTCATGGTATTGGTGCTGGTTTAATGTGTTACCTAACTTTTATTGCTAAATTGATGGCAATTGATGCACCTATCTTTTGTATCGAATTACCTTTTGTATCAATGCATTGTATTGAAGATGTACCGACTATGCAAGAAACCATTCGTGATTTACAAAATATGTTGCATCGTCATGAATTTGATGATGCCGTATTTGTATCACATTCACTTGGTACAGCTGTCACTTCTTGGGTAGTCAAATATATGTCAAAAAATGTTGCTGGCGTAATCTTTTTAGACCCAATTTGTTTCATGTTGCATTATAAAGATGTGTAAGTTTTAATTATTTAATTTTATAATATTCATACGTTAACAAATTTATTTTAGTTGCGCAAACTTTGTTTATCGTACTCCAAAGACCGCTGCACAGGTAAAAAAAGAATGAATAAAATATCACGCAAGATTTATTAAATGCTCCTTCTTAAATTTATATAGGGTCTTGTCAAATATTTTGCTTCTACTGAATTATATATTTCATATTATATCTCACGTCATTTCCATTGGTTTCAAAATGCTTTATATGTTGCTCCCACTGTGCCTCATCACAATCATGCCTATACTTCTTCTGTAAAGATGCCTAAAAATACTAAAGTTTTCTTATCAGAAAATGATAATATTGTAGATTCAGCTCGTGTCGATAGTTATCTGAATCATCATGGTATTGAATCGATTGTCATGAAAGATCTCGATCATGCTTCTTTCCTTTTCAAACCCTTTTGGCAGAAAGAAATTTTGGATACCATTCAACAATATGTTAACCAAAAGGCCTAATTATATATCTCTCTTCTATTTAATTTTTTGTATGTACATATTTTTTAAAAATATCTTTTTTATTTTATTTTATTTTATTTTTTGCTTAAAATATCCCCCCCCCCCCAATCCCTTTTTCCTTTACTACCTCCTCTTTCCCCCTTCTTCTCCTTTTTCTAATTTAACATTATTAATAATAAACTGTTTTTTTTATTCCCAATTGAACCTAGACGACTGTTACACCAATACGTTGCGCTAATCTTTGATATTGCTCTCTTGCTATTTTTCTTTGTCGCCAAGTAAATACAATGACCGATATCACTGCAATTGATGTATTAAATCCCTACATGAAAAAATTGTGTTAAAAAAAAGCCCTTTTTTTTATATATATCTGGCTTTACTTCAAATTTAATAAATTTAGCTCTTTCTACACTTCGTACACGTGGACAAGCTCGAAAGGAAGGTAAAGAAATGGCGTCATCTTCATAGATTTGAGTTTGATTCTTTTTATCTGCCAACTCGGGATCATCCCATTCACAACGTATAGCTTCTTTATTACCGAATTCGACACAATAAGGTTGCGTTTTCTTATATAGCTCAATTAGTAATAGTAAAAATATAAAAAATAAATAAAAAGCTTTAAATTAAAAATGTTTTTACCATTTCTAAGGGAGAACAGACTTGACATTCACCAATAGAGTGGCAAGAATAAGTTGATTTATTTACTGTTTCGTGTGAATGAGTGTAGTCCCCTAAATGTTTTGATTTATTATTATCTTTATCGGCAATTCCAAACGGTGGTGTTCGCCGGTATCGAGTATCGGCAAAAGTAAATGTAATAAATCTAGTTTGAAAACTGATAAGTTCATTTTGAAATAAAAAAATGTGTAATGAAATTTGTAATGTTTACAGTAATAGAATGAGAATATACTTCATAACGCTTTAAAGAGAAAAGTTGCTTTAGTTTTTCGCTCCATTCAACGTTATAAAAAATAAACGGAGTTGGTTGTGACCGTTGCACTTTTTTTTATTGAAAGAGAAAAAAAAAAATAAAGTAATTCATACACCCCTTCCTTTCTATTTCAATCGTATATTCAACATGCAAAGAAAGTCATTATGGGGATCTTATAAGGCCTTAGCGCCGAAAACCAGAGTAGTGCTCGGCCTCGGTAAATATGATTTTTTTTTTTTTTTTTTTTTTTTTTTTTTTGAAGGAGCTCTTTCTGTGAACTTAAATTTAATTTTCATGTAAAAATATGTAGGTGGTATGGTATTTGCTACTGCAGGTATGCTTATAGCTGACCTTATTGAACAACAAAAACCTGCCAGTGAACTTGAAAAATTAGAGCTTGAGATGTTATCCCCTATTACCGTAGTTGATCATAAGAAATAAAACCAATCTTATTAAAAGTATATATATATAAAAAAAAAAATGATATAATAAAAACGTTTTGGATTCTAAACACGTCTGCCTTTTTTAATATAAAAAGAGTCAAACTTTTGTAACGTTTCTTTTTTTTTATTATTATTATTACTATTATCTTCATCTACTTTATTCAAAACAATCATGAAGTTAAACTCAATTTGTGCTGCAATTAGCTTATTGTTGTTGTCAACTTATGCTGCTGTCATACCCCTTTCTCATGATACCGAGTTTCATTGGTCAAAGCGTAGCGATGTCAAATCTTTCTCGGCTGATCTCAAATCACTTACCCGCCTTCAAGCCTCGGATTTGAATGCGCGTGGTCAGGTATTTGATATCTACGACAATGGTAAAGACAATGGAGCTATTAGTGTCATCTCAGGTATTATTATATAAACTCTACACAGCTTTAATCATATATTCTAACCTTTCTTTTAGGTATGAACAAGCGTGCCACTATTAAGGCTGCTCAATCTAATAGAGATGATGATGATGAAGACGATGAAGACGATGCAGACGAAGATGATGATGATGATGATGATGAGGATGATGAAGATGATGAAGATGATGATGATGATGAGGATGAAGATGATGAAGACGAAGATGATGAAGATGATGAAGACGAAGATGAAGAGGATGAAGATGAAGATGAAGAAGACGAAGATGAAGACGAAGAGGATGAAGACGAAGATGAAGAGGATGAAGACGAAGACGAAGATGATGATGAAGATGATGATGAGCCTATCTCTCGTGGCCTTACTTCCTCAAGAAGACCACTCTCCACCACCACTTTTCAAGTTACTATAGGATATACCATTACCAGAACCACCGAATCAAGAGTAACTAGCACTACAACAGTTACTCCAAAAAGATCTAGCATGACTTCTGCACCCGTATCATCATCTTCAAGAAATAACTCTTCTGTCTCTCGTTCTTCAAGTGCTTCCAGATCCAGCAGTTCCTCCATGAAGCCACTCTCAACCACTACCTTGTCTGTTACGGCAGCTACCACTACTCTTACAAAGGAAACAAGTACAACTACCACTCGTACAGTTACATCAACGAGACTCAGTACTATACCTACGCCTAGATCATCCTCTAGAGTAACTTCTTCCGGTGCCCCCAGATCATCTAGCTCTTTGACTCGTTCTTCAAGTGCCCCAGGATCATCTGCTTCTTCAACTCGCTCTTCCAGCGCCTCCAGATCTTCCAGCTCGTCAGCTCGTTCTTCAAGTACCCTCAGATCATCTAGTTCTTCGACTCGTTCTTCCAGTATCCCCAGATCTTCCAGTTCTTCAACCCGTTCTTCCAGTGCCCCCAGATCATCTAGTTCTTCGACTCGTTCTTCCAGTATCCCCAGATCTTCCAGTTCTTCAACCCGTTCTTCCAGTGCCCCCAGATCATCTAGTTCTTCGACTCGTTCTTCAAGTGCCCCAAGATCATCTAGTTCTTCGACTCGTTCTTCCAGTATCCCCGGATCTTCCACTATCTCCGGATCTTCCACTATCCCCAGATCTTCCAGTATCCCCAGACCTTCCAGTTCTTCAGCTCGCTCTCCAAGTTCCTCCAGATCTTCTGGTGCTTTAACGACACCACTTTCAACCACTACGTTATCAGTTACAATTCCATATACTGTTACTCAAACAACAGAATCCAGCACAACTACTACTCAAACAGTTATACCAATCTCACCCGGTAAGACTTCTTCTCGCGCAATTTCGTCCACTGTTAATACAGGCTCTTCCAATATTGAGACGTCTGTTGAAATTGAAACTGTCACTGAAACTGATGTCATTACTTCTACAGAAATTCCAACTGGATCCGCATCTGGATCCCTTTCTTCTAGAGATGTTCCTTCCCCAACCTCTGGAGGAGCATCTACTAGAAGTACTCCTTCATCAAGCGTTCCTACTGGATCTGCTGTCTCAAGTCCTCTTCCAACCACCACATTATCTGTTACAATTCCATTCACTGTTACTACAACTATCGAATCAAGCACCACTATCACTCGAACAACTACACCAATGAGACCCAGCATCACTCCTGCTAGCTCCTCTGGTAACTCTGCTTCAATTGCTTCTTCTGTTTCTGACAACGCAGTTGCTACCGACGTCCCTGCTGACTCTGATACCGAATCTGACGCTGATTCCGAATCTGACGCTGATGCCGAATCTGACGCTGACACTGTCTTTAATGCCGAGTTTGTCCCAACTGAATAAGATCTTATCGCAAGAAGTATATAGCTTCTTTCTACCTAGAATAAAACTTTCTCAGCTCAATTTGAAATAATTTTGATAAATCCTTTATATAAATAAATAAATAAAAAATGAACATTATAATAACTAAATTTTGACGTCTACTACTATTATGTAACTAAAAAAAAAAAAAAGGGAATTATTTATGCAAAAACATAAATAAGATTGGATTTGTTGAGATTATGACTTAATCTTAAACCAAAAAATTATTTAATTCTTTTAAAAATTAAAAAGTAACTGAATTTATTGATAAGTTTGTTTGCGATGATTGAAATCATTTACAGTATAAATATGTACATGTTACGTAAGAAAAATGCTGTAATTATTGAATAAAAGAAAGCTTCTACAATCACCTTGATATTTCAATATAGATCCAGGCTCTGCTGTGGTGTTTAAGGTAGCTTCGAGGCGAATATATTTCAATCGTTTATGTATGTCTGTACATCACGGCATCATGCAAATGGATATTAGGTCCTCAATAAAACGGTACTATTACTATGACTATCTGATCCTAAACTCTCTTTCTTTTTTATTATATAAATAATAGATTGTATTTCTTATCCATATATTATCACAGACTTCTGTCAAACAGCTTACTTGTCAAGTAATTGAAACATGATGTTATTAGAACTCTATGATCCTAGTTTTTTTTTTTTTTTTTTTTTTTTTTTTTTTTTTTTTTTTTTTTTTTTTTTTTTTTTTTTTTTTTTTTCAGTAGATTTCTTATAGGGAATCATGTAATTTGCGAATAAGCCTGTAAGAATGCATATTTTTTTTTCTTTTTTACATATCTCCCTGTATTTCTCTCTTTTTTGTAATAGAGGTTTTTTTTTTTAAATAAATTTTATATATTATGTTGCATTTGGGCACTGTTTTAAATAAATATTATGAAACGGATAACGATTGTTGATTTACCATTTCACTATATATGCCATTTAATTTCAAAAGTTCCCAATGTGTTCCTTGTTCTATAATAGTTCCATTTTTGACAACGCAAATGAGATCAGCATCTTTGATTGTAGATAAACGTTGTGCAATTGTAATTGTTGTTCTGCCGCCTTCTTGAATAATGTTATCCAGTGCATCTTGAACGAGACGCTCAGATTCACTATCGAGAGCGGAAGTAGCTTCGTCTAGTAGCAGTACCTTGGGGTTACGAATAAGAGCACGAGCAATAGCAATACGTTGCTTTTGACCACCAGAAAGTTGTGAACCTTTGTCACCAACACGAGTATTATATCCTTCAGGAAGTGTAGAAATAAATTGATGAATATTAGAAGCTTTACAAGCTACTTCGATTTCTTCTTGTGAAACCTCAATTCCATCTTCAGTACCAAATTGAATATTTTCTCCAATTGTCAAATCAAAAAGACAAGGCTCTTGAGATACAATTGCCATATGACTACGAAGGTTATATAACGAATATGTCTTGACATTTCGACCATCTAAAGAAACTGTTCCCTTCAATGGGTCATACCAGCGTTGAAGCATACCAATTGTAGTCGATTTACCACACCCTGAAGGTCCAACCAAAGCAACTGTTGTGCCAGCTTTACCACTGAAATTAAACTTTCCATCAAAGATGAGAGTTTCAGGACGAGCAGGATAAGTAAATTTGATACTTTTTAAATCAACATTACCATCTACAGACCCTGTTTTGGGCTCAATACCTTCTAACTCTGGATCAATCAAAGGTTGACGCTCAATTATTTCAAAAGAAGCAAGGGCAGCATATTTCGCTTTAGAGAATGCTGCTGCGAAAGTAGTACTCTTGCCAGCAGCTTCTGAAGTTGTAATAATTACGGTGATACTAGTAAACATTTCTGGGAACCCAATTACACCGTTGGCAATTAAGCGTGCACCAGCGTAAAAAGCAATAGCACTAGTATACATATTGATACCTTTACTAAAACCAGCAGCAATAGAGGAAAGATAAGCCTTTCTGATAGAGAGATTGTGTGGACGATCAGTAGCATGGTAGTAACGCTCTTCGAAGTAAGATTGTTTGTTCAATGCAGCAACTGTGCGAACTTCACGTATAGCTTCACCTGCGACTTGACCGCTCTCTGCATTAGCTTGCTTTGTATCATCTTCATATCCTCTTTGAACACTGAACTCGTAAGTAGTTGCACCGCATAAGAAAGGAGCCATAAGAAGTGTAATAAGGGTAAGTTGCCAACTGCCGGTAAATGCAAGAGCTAACCCAACAATAGTGGTAGCAATGAGTTGAGTGACTTCACCCCAAACTTTTGTAATCATCTCATTCACATTGCGTGCATCAACAGCTAACTTTGAAGTAAGCGCACCCGTATTATTTCCTTTTTGATCAAAGAACCCGATCTCTTGTTTTAAATAAGTAGCAAAGATTTTAGAGCGGAAACGCTTAGTAAATTTTTCACCGCATATTTCATAGCAGGAAAATTGAATACAGTTACCGATGAAAGCAGCAATACCGAGTATAAAGAAAATAAAAGCATATAAATTGGTTCCTTGAAGCGGACCGGGACGGATTTCTTGGCCGGGCATACTGAGAATAATGACAATTTTAGAGAAACAATAAGCATAAACAGGAAAAATAACACCAGCAAGAGCCGATCCAAGAACACCAATAAAAAGATATTTCCATTCCTTTCTCATAGCAAAAAAGACCTTCATAAATGGGGCTCTTTGTTTACTCATTTCTTTCTTACGTCGAGTAGCTTCTTGAATTTTAATATCATAAGCATCAATTTGGTTTACTTCTTTCGTTTCTTCATCTGCAAATTGACTATGATCTGTACTGTGTTTTTTAAGTACATGTTGGAGTGCATTCTGTTGTTCTTCAATCTTTCTTTGGACTTCCAATTCTTCTTGGCGCAAGAGTGCTTCAGTATCCTCTAAATTAGAATTCATTCCCTCATTTTGATTTATATCAATAATTTGCTTTTCAACCAAGCTTGCGTAGGCGCCTTTGTTACTAATTAACTGTTCGTGAGTTCCCTGCTCAATAATTTCTCCTTGATCAAGTACGACAATAAGATCAGAGTTAATGATTGTGGAAAGACGATGTGCAACAACAATTGTGGTTCTATTAGTAGCAGCGCGATCAAGAGCATTTTTTACAAGACGCTCAGATTGAGTATCTAAAGCAGAGGTGGCCTATTCATACATGCAAAAATAAATCAATAAAGTATCCGATAAATTATAGACAAAATATTTTTACCTCGTCTAATAATAAGATTGTCGGGTTTTTCAATATGGCACGAGCAATTGCAATACGTTGTTTTTGTCCACCAGACAACATACCACCTCCTTCACCAACAACTGTATCATAACCATTAGGTAATTGGGAGATAAATGTATGGCAGTTCGCCTCTTTACAAGCAGAAACAATCACACTCTCTGATACTTCATCTTGTGTACCCATAAGCAAATTCTGACGAATTGTCATGTTAAATAAGACAGGCTCTTGAGAAACAACACCAATTTGTTGTCGTAACCAGCGTACATTAAGATTTTTGACATTAGTACCGTCTATACAGACTTCACCAGTTAAAGCATCATAGAACCTTTGCAAAAGTTGAATTGTAGTCGATTTACCAGACCCAGATGGGCCAACAAAAGCAACAGTCATACCAGGTTCAATTTTTATAGTCAAGCCTTTAAGAATAAGAAGATCGGGACGTGTAGGATATTGGAATGTGACGTTTTTAAACTCGATTGAGCCTTGAACAGTATCAGGAATAAGTCCTTCCTTATCATCTAAATTAATTGCAGGAATACGATCGATAATTTCAAATAATTTGAATGCAGCACCTTTTGCATTAGCAACTGCAGATAAATTGGGTGAAAGTTTTATAAAAGAAAGACTACCCATCATCATTGCTTTTTATGAAAAAAAAATTTAGTATCAAATATTAATTTCAAAAACTAATACATTTACATTACCTAAGAATACCACGAAAACTTCGGGACCAGTAAGTTTGCCATCAATGACAAGTGTGGAGCCGTACCATAAGGCTAAGCCAAAAGTGAAGAACTGAACGACCAAGAATGTACCAAAACCAATACCCATACTTAGACCACGTTTAACACCAACTTTACTAGCCTCTTCTAATTTTTCTTCATAACGATCAGCGAATCGTTTTTGAAGGGTATACGAATAAACGGTACGAATTGATTGGAAGGCTTGTTCTGCAACTGTGCCTGCTTCTGCAAGTGATTTTTGAGATAGTATTGTATATTTGATCATGAAGTGTTGCAGACCTACACCTGTAGCCATAAGTAATGGAAGAAGGACTAACATAACTAATGCCATTCGCCAACCTATTTATTTGTTTTTAATATCATTATTATTTTTTTAGTTAAAAAAAAAAATGGAAAAATTCAAAACTAAATACCTTTAACAAATGCAACCACAAAGCCTCCAATAAATTGAGCAGTTAAACTGGCTACTTGACCATATTTTTCAGATATACCATCTTGTATAATCTGGGTATCAGAAGCTAATCGTGTGTTTAAGGAGCCATCTGCAGCAGCATCAAACCAGCTCATATCTTGTTTCAAAACTGAATTGAGGTATAATCCACGAATACGGCGTGTTTGGCTTTCGCCAGTAAGGATCCATAAACAGTTAGCAATATAGCCCGTAACCATTGCGACTGTAGCCATAATTACTGTAGTGATAATGATAGGTAATACAGCGTCAACAATCTGGCTTGGATCGGATAAAGTGGCCGTAATGTTGTTAATAAAGTTGCCATAAATTAAAATTGATACAGGCTGTAATGCACCTGAACCAGCAGAAAAAATAATAGCTATAAATATAAGATATCGTTCTTGAAAAGTTGAAAATCGAAATAATCCTGCCATAGACACCATGGGTTGCTTTGGCTTTTTTTTCTTTTTCGCTCTCTTTTTCTTATCAACTTGATGTGTTGATGGAGTATTGATTGATATTGAATCTTTTCTCTCTATCTCTTCCTTTTGCATTTTTAAAAGTTTAGTTACCCAGAAAAAAAAACAAAAAATATATTAATCGACAAGAAAAAAAAAAAAAAAAAACACTGGATACAAAAGAAATTAAATTGATCAGATCATAAAATCCAGAGGCTTTTTTTTTTTTTTTTTTTTTTTTTTGACTCAAGAAAAAACTTTACTTTTTTATCATATATTCATAAAAATGTATCACAATTGCAATATTGAATGTCATAGCTTAGATAAACAACTAGTAATAAAAAGAGCTATTTAAGCTAAATAATCATGAGCCTTAAGTACTCTTTACTTTATAGTCGTTCGTATAGATCAAGTTGGTGTAACTGGTTTTAACATGATCTTTTCCTTATTGGATTCAATAACACTTGCTGCGGTAGAGTTAAACGGCTTTCGCAATATTTTTTTCCCGAAATTAGCATTAATAAAACAAGCTTACATTCGGTTCTTTATGGTCACATTCGAGCTTTTCTTTAAATAAAAAGTAAGGAGCTGCTAAAGTGAGAACTTATTGACAACTGTTTTTGTTCGAGTGTTGTGAAATTTTAAAAGTTTTCAATGCAGCGTAGAATACTTTACAACTAATAGTTTTTTTTTATTTGTACAAATTTGGTTAATATGAACCGCTTCTGTAACAACTTGTAAGTTGAACGATGTTTGTCACACCAATTTATCATAATCTGGGTAAAAATAACACCCTTAAATTTTGGCTTTATCACCTCACTGAACTTAATATTTCTCTTGATTTAACATTTGACTTAAAGTAGATTATATCTTGATTTAGCATTGTGATGTATGTACATAGTGTACATATTAATGACTTGATTTGTACTTGTTTTAATGTGTATAAAATTATAGATACAAAGGCATGATAAGATCTTATGATTGCAGAGCAATTTTTTTTTTTGAATAAATTTATGCTTTTTAAAGTTTATATTAATCTATTTTAACTGACAGTGCTATAAGTGGTTTTCAGTTCACATTTGGTAATTAGTATCACCTTATTGTTATCTTTAAATATATGACTGTCAATTTCTATTTACAGTTACAATTATATAAAGTTTACAACGCAAAGATTGTTTATTTTAAATAAAAAAAAATTAGAATTTGTATACTTGATCTTCCATCTTTGATACAGCTCTAGGCTTCTGGTAACCTAATTCGTTTGTGGCTATAGTTAGTGATTTAACCATAGGTAGTGGACCACATAGTAAGAGTTTAATATCGTTTGATGGTTCTGGACAATAATTTTTAATCATTTCTTTTGTAACTAATCCCACTTCACCTGTCCAATTCTCTGGTGGCCTTTCCAACACATACTGTACTTTAAATGATTCTGGTGAGGCTTTAGCGATTTGATCCAATTCTTCTTTTAGTAATATATCATCTTCTGTTACATTAGCAAATATTAAACTGATTTTTGTTTTATCATTAGGGTCATTGCATACTCTACGAATGATTTGAAGCATAGGTGTAATACCAGTACCACCTGCAATCATACCAATCGCTTTTACCATGTTAGTTTTATATGCAAAATTTCCTTTAGGTCCTCTCATTCCAATATAATCGCCCACTTGAAGTTCTCCCATTAATTTAGAAATGTTTCCTGTGGGGTAAGACTAAAAAAGAAATCAATATTTGAAATTTATATAAAGCTTTTGCTAGTCTCAAACCTTGATAACTAAATCAAAATGTCCTCGATCTTCTTCTGGTTGTACAGGTGTATAACTTCTGGATATTTGCTTCCCATTAATCTCTGCCATAATTGATATATGTTGACCTACAGGAAGTCCTAACACATCGTCTGTTTTTGGAAGTTTAAAACGATATCTATTTTCCTTATTAGATTTTTTTTAACAAAAGAGATGAGCATTCTATAAAGAAACAAGAAAGTCTTACTTTGAGGTATTATATGTAACAGGAATCTTTTCAATGAGTTTAAAGCTTTTAAAAACCCTGGGATCTAATATTTGATCTACAAAGAAAGGGCAGTTGCGAAATTGAGTAAAAATAAAAAAAATAAAATAAAATAAAAAAGCGCTATCTTTACTTTTTCTCGTCAAGAAATAATATGTTGCAATAATTAAACCCAAAGAAAGTAAAGCTGGTATTATCTCTTGAACTGTAGGCATTTTTTTTTAAGAAAAAAAAAATAAATAAAGAAAAAAGATAGGATACAGAAAAAAAAAGAATTTTATTTCTATTTCTATTTCTGTGTGAAAAGTAAATGAAAAAAAATCATATGTTTCTTACGGCCATTTTGACAGGTTCGATTTAATGGGTGGGACCCGAAATAATAAATGTTGTATACTCACAGCATTTGTATATATAGGTTAGTTCATATCTACATTCGAGATGTAAACAAGTATATTTCATCTAATTTTTATTTTATTTTTTGTGTCTCGACTATTTTTTTATGGTCTTTTTATACTTTTTGTAAAATCCATTACATAATATATATATCAAAGCCTCGGTGCACCACAGCCTGCAAAGACTTTGCTCTACTATCAAGTAAACACAATTACTCTGATAAAATGATTACTGAGACACTTATATTTTTGTTCACATCGCTTATTTTCCTATGATTAAGACACGAGAGGGAAGGTATTTTTGGGAAGTATTTAACATACGATAACTAAGTAAAATGCAATAAATATTTGTTTTGTTTTTTTTAAGCATGATACGTTTCGTAGCAAGTACTTTGCGTTACCATGCAAATCGTTTGATTTCCATCACAAGTCAATTGAGTAACATCAGCCTCTGTAATTTGCTTTTGATTTTTCATGAAATGATTGATTTAAGTATATACATCACCAAAATTTATTGCCGATCTTAAAATATCATCGTCTCGTGTGTAGCGAAATGAATTAAGCACAGTCATCTCATGTTAAAAATTATAGTATTATGGAACCTTCTGTAAAATAAAACTAATGAGAGTGTTATAATGACTAACGTAGTTATCAGTTCTTAAAGAAGCAGATTTGGGACTGCCCTGATAGGTAAGAACCCAAAGTCAAGATTTTTGTAAAGGATAAACTGGATGATAGGGCTACTCTAGTTGTTCAATTTAAAGAAATCATCCCTACAGATTTAACAAAGCAATTCTGTAAGTATCAATAAAGCCCAATAAGATTACGATCATTTCCAACCATAAAAACTTTGGTAGTAGAAATAAAAAGAATGTATAATAGGACTCTGAAATCCTTCATCATCAAAAGTATTAACTTTAATTTAAGTATCGTTGTTTCAATAATGTGGTTACATCCCAATTCTCGCGTTTGTCTTTCACTGACTCCAGCTTTTTTGAATCTCTTTTTTTTTTCTGCTTTGTTGATTGGGTCTCTTACAGTATTCTTATTTATAAATATCATTCGTTAATTGTTCTTTTTACCATGTGTCCCAGTAAGGCAGAAAAAAGTCAATTCATGTTTCACAGAAAATCATATGTAACCCGTTCGTTCGAACCCCAATCTTATTCCGCATTCTTTCTTTCGGCTTATCCGTTTTTAATGATATTTTCTGCTTTATATGCAAGTCAAACCATTTGAAGTATGTGCCTATGTAATTCAAATTCTTATTTAGGCGACAAAGATAAAGTGACCTATCAATGTAACATATGCTATACAGCCACAACAATAAGCGGACATTCATCCACACCGATTATTATATTAAAACGAAGAGCGGGGATGGCTTACCAAAAACATATAATTGTTTTTTTTAAAAAAAAGCAGTTGGTTTTTTTTTCTTTCGAAGTGGACAAATTTAACCTTTCTCTAATTTTCACAAATGTATTTTTATTTACAACACACATAATGACCTGATTTTCTTCTTTTTTATACTTTGTTTTTATAAAATGGTCTGTCTTATTTTCTTTTTCTTTTTTTTTTTTTTTTCAAAAAAAAACCAAGTATTTACGTTTCATTAAATTTTGTGATACGTCTTTGTAATTATTTATCACATTATGTTACACTCGAGCTCAGCTTTTATATTATATGTACTTTCGTATTCTTTTTATAAAAAGGCAAATTGTGTTGACTTGTATTTACAAGAAAAAGTTAAATCGTTCACGAAAGGCACTTAAATTACGATGATGACATTGTGTAGCAAGATCTTCATGGTTCATACTACAGAAAGAAAAAAAAACCCAGCGTCAGACAAATGAGAGCAAAACAACTTGTATAAGCTAATAGAAAAACTTACATGTACATTAACAATCTTAAGCTATTCCAAATGTTATCATTTGTGTCATTAGGTACATCAATAGGTAATCTCTTTTTGGTTGTGTCAGAAATTTGACCAGCTGAAAGTGCTGCAGAATGTTGAAGTGAAAGAGAAGTGAGTAGGTGTTCAGCAGCTTCCTGATGTTGACTCAAATTCATGCAACTAATCGCTAAATTATACCTTGCGCGAACATAGGATGGGTTAATTTGAAGCGCTTGTGCGTACATTTCAATCGCTCCTACATTATCTTGTGCATTTGCTAAAGTAGCACCGACTTTATTCCATAATTGATAATCATGAGGCTTAGTGACTAGAGCTGCTTTAAAACAATCAATAGCCTTTTGATATTCTTCGGACATATTAAATAACACTCCCAATCCAACCTGAACATCTGCATCCATTTCTTTGCCAGGAAATGTTCGAGCTGCCTCCAAAAAGATATTGGTTATAAAATCGTGTCTCTTGACTGGATCTTTATAGTCTCTACCTAATTCACTCTCTTTCAAAATGTGTCTATATTTCTCATGATTCGAGATCCATTGCTCTAAACAGTTGTAAGCATCCATACCACAATGCTCGTTTCTATAGCTGACAGCTAGCGCCAACCATGCATCTAAACAACTAGGATCCATTGAAACTGCTTTCTCTAAAGCAGTAATAGCTGCTCCATCCCGTTCATTTTCTTGCTGTTTCAACCCTAATTGCTCCCATGTTTTTGCATTATCTGGCTCTAATTGAACTTTTGCCTCCAATGCCAATATCGAATCAGCTAAAGAAAGATGTTCAATTCCGTCAATAGCATCCGGCCTTGTCAAATAAGGATTATCCATAACATGTACGTAATTTTCATAATCTGGGCGAATTGTACGGTAGCCATACACTTTACCATCTGGCATTAACCTATCCCAATTATTTTGTACATTTTTTTTACTCTTCTCATCCTCTACTGTTATTTCGTTTGATGTGTTGTGGTGATAATCGGTAGGCCAATTTGTGATATTTAAATCCTGTAAACCTGAGACAACATTATTTTGATGCTCAATCTCCCAATGTTCAAGCTCTGCAAACTCTTTATCCCAATCGCGATCAACCATACCGTCCTCTGCTACTTCCTCAAACGCTCTTTCAAAGGCCAATTGCTCTTCTTCGGAAACATCGGAACAAGTAGCGTGCTGAGAATAAACACTAGAAAATTCTTCTGACCATGGGTGGATTGGATGATAGCGTTGATAAATAGATTCAAAGTCTTCAAATGGTTGTTGCTTTTGTTGTTGTTGTTGTTGTTGTTGTTGTTGTAAAGTTTGTGAATAAGACGCAAAATCTCGGGTCCAATCTTCGGATATTGAATGCTGCTTTGAAGGCGTATATAAGGGAGCAATAGTTGTTGGTTCGTTACGATGTTGAAATATTTCGGTAGCCAACTAGAATACAGTGAGTTATTCCTGTACTATCTTGAGAATTCGTGTAACTTACCGTATCATAATTATTTTGTGCAGGACTTTGATGACTTCGAAATCTGTTTGTAACCTTTTTTTTTTGAAAAAAAGGGTCAGAAAACTTTGTAACTAAAAAAAAAAAGTGAATACTTACGTTTGAGCTTGGGCCTTTTTCAATAAATTGTTCCTAGAGAAATAAAATACACGTGAATATATAAGTATATATATATATTTTGAAAAAAAAAAGGGGACATAGTTTTATACTTTACTTGTTGTAAACTTCTCTCTTGTCCTAGCTGTTTCATCAAGTTAGTAAGACCATTATTAGATCCGCAATCGTTTGTAGATCGAGTTAAATTAGGGAATCCCATGTATTTCTGTAAGAATAACAAACAAAAAAATTTAAACAAAAGGGAAAAAAATATAGGCTCGATAATAAAATTAAACACCCATGATATGGAGCCGATCTAATACTTATTGTACGGAACATATACAAGCGGCGTTTTTTTTTTTGAGGGCAGTTAAAAAGTGATATCATACCATTCGTATTTTAAAGAAGAAAGAGCAAAAGAGAAAATAAGAGATTGTATTATTATAATAAACACAATTGCTGTGCGTTACCTTGACAAAAAAAAAAGAATCACAATAATTACGAGTTTACATATATTTGAAATAAGAAATGGTTGAATAAAGCCAAATTTCTCGAGTTTATTAATATTGTATTTTCCTAAACCATTTTCTATTCTCTCTCTATGTACTGTTCATTATTCAGATTATGAAAACTTCTTATTTTTACTCGAGTGTGCCTTTATTCCCAGGTTTGGAATGAAAAAGCTTGTGAAAATAAGAATTTTCTCACACATCATATCCAGTAAGGGTCTTGCTTACTCAATTAAAAAAAAAATTATTTTTTTTCTTTTTTAAGAGCGTAATAGATATAAAAATGAGTATAGAAACGCTAATGTGAGGAACATAGCATAAACATAATACCAAGAGATATTGATTACATACTGAAGTCGCTCTGACAGCATTTATTTCTTTTCCTATTTTGTATTCTTCTGCCAAATGTTCTGGCAAAAAAAAAATTTTTTTTTTCAGTGATCGGGCACCCATCAGTATATCGCATAATACACGGCTAATGATCATTTAAGCCAAATGATCAATCCAATGTATAGAAATAAAAAGGCAATCAACATTTTAAATTTAGAAAAACGTATCACAAATGTTATGCTAATACGAAGGTTATACCCTCCTCCCTGCAAAATCAAATGTTCCAAAGATTTCGAATGCTTTCTTTTTACAGGTTATTAATATTAAGTGTACACCTATCATTTCAAAACGGCCATATTATAGATTCTAATGTGAGCAACTAATCAATTAACGCCAACAGGATAAACAAGGCCAATGTAAATCGAGATATTTTAAAAATTTGAGGATATTTGTCATTGCGTTTGGAATCTTCGAGAGCAAATTAAACCATTTTGGAAGTTACAATTGGTAGCGATAGATTCTATGGTATCAGAGAATTGTCATTTTGAGTTTGCTATGTTTGATAGTGCGATTTGTAAATGATAAAAAATTAGTCTTATTAATCTTTGTATGAGTAGATATTTACCTATTCGATTATTTCATAAAGAAACAAAGTGTCAAGTATTGTACTTTGGTTGCCTCCCTTCTAGAAAAAAATGATGTAATATGTGTAACTACAGTCCAAGAAAAAAAAAAGTTTTGTTCCTGTTACAAGGGAAAGGATCTATACTTTATGTTTAGTATCTGATACCATATATATGTATTTTGTATGTATACCTTTAAAATATAGTGACTAACTAACTATACAAGTTCTACACACTTTTTAAATACAAAATAAGCACTAGGTACGACTAAAATATGATTTCTTAAGAAGGGCCCTTTTAGGCATACGTTTTTGCAATATTATATAAAGTTTCGTACTCAAATATAAGCAGTATACAAATTATGGTAATGGTAGAATGCTTACTAAGGTGAATGCACGTAATTAAAAAGAGAAATAGGTCGTCTCGCAGAAGGTGACAAATGCTATCAGGAACCTGGGTTTTTCAGGGCCTTTCTAGAATCTTGTTTTGTAATTGATTGGTTCAAATTTACAGGACAAAAAAAAATAAACTCAGTCGAATTTCTTCGTATTTGCGCGAACCTTCCATGTTAATTCATATAAATAAACAGATATATTTTTTTTTTATTATTCGAATTTTATTTTTAATTCATTATTCTAAAAAAAAAAAATATTAAATATCTCAAAACACCCAATTGAAAATGTTTCCTATTTATATTGAAAGACCCCAAACCCAATTATCATTAAGCGATTATATCCATCTCCAAGCTTTACTTGCTGAAGAACAAGCTGAGCGTGAACATCGTCTCTTACAAGAATACAAGAAACAACAAGAACAACGTCGTATTCAACGTGCCATGCATAAACTTCAAGTCTTGACCGAACTTCAGCGCCGCCGTCAACTTGAGGAACAAGCGATTGCAGCCTATTATGAAGCAAAGGAGCAAGAACGTAAGAGACAATTACTAGAAAGACAGCGTCAATTTTTACTTCAACAACAGCAACAAGAATATTATGCTGCATTGAGACATAAGCAACAGCAAGAATTACAAGATCAATATCTTCATTGGGTTTCCGGTCAGAAGTCCGCCAACGATATAAATCCTAATCAAGCGCTTGCAGCTTCGAAAATTGAACACCAAGAATCTGAGACTGAAGAGGAAGAAGAAGAAGAAGATTTTTATCATGATCAATTAGCTTCACTTGTGAGATTAATTTTTGGTGCTCAAGAATGTAAAAATAACCAACAAGAATCTAAAGAGAAGCAACCCCATGCTGAGCAAGTCGAAAAACAAGTTCAAGCTGAGCAAGAAACTGAGGAAAAAGTTTTACAAGATGAAGAAGAGCTTTCTGACGCTGAACAAGAATATACTGATGATGATGAAGAAGAAGAAGAGGAAGATGAATTTATTGAAGAAGAAGAAGAGTATTCCAAGAGAGAACAAGAATTTTCTAACAATGTTGAAAATAAGCCTGAAGGATTAATCGAAACTCAAGATCAAGTCATGACCTTAGATGAATTTGTTGACTATATACATAATAAGGCCCAATGTTTGGATGAAGTGTCTGAAAAAGAAAACTCTGATGCTATGGAAGAAGATACACCTATGGAAGAAGATAATACCCTCCCTGCTATGGAACACATTGATGATAATGAAAGTATGGATGAAGAAGTACAAGTACCCTCTTTAGTCAGGTCAGAAGCTATACATGATCTAGTGAACGAAATTTTAACTAATTCCGAAGAAGAATTCACTCAATTCCCTGATGAAGACCCTGTCAAGATTGCCAAGTATGATGCACTTAACCGTATTGAACAAGAGCTAAATGAAATTCGGCAAAAACATGAGAATAATATCCTAAATGCTACTCTCGATTTTTCCAGGATACCTTATGATGAACGCTCTGTTTCCCCTGATAACATTATTGCAGCCACTACAGTCGAAAACCGTGAACTGCTTAATTATGAAGATCAAGTGATGAAGATTCTATTAAAACTTGACATGATTAATTCTGATGGTGATGAAAGTATTAGAAATGAGCGTAAAAATCTTGTGAAACGTGCCGAAGAAATATTGGATAAACTAGATGAATTCAAGCTTAAGGAA
The DNA here is from genome assembly GCA_025716855.1 of Pilaira anomala. Lineage (NCBI taxonomy): Eukaryota > Fungi > Mucoromycota > Mucoromycetes > Mucorales > Mucoraceae > Pilaira > Pilaira anomala. The sequence goes on from JAIXMQ010000030.1 coordinate 127,653, forward strand.
TGGGAAAAAGCTAGTTGTAGTAGTAATAGTTGTATAGATGAAGAGCTATAATTTTATAATAAACATTCATTATCTATTTGTATTATATATATATATATATATCCAATTTAATAAATAAAAATAAGTTTAGCCCCGGTATATGAATTGTACACTTTTTAAAAAAATAGCTTGAATTGGTAAATATACCCATTTATGGTATTAGTTTGTGCTTGGTCCAAATTTCTTAGCATACTTATACATACATCTCTAACCTGGAAATGAAAATGACAAAAATAAATGCTGGTTCAATTTAATCTAAAATTAATTTTTTTTTTCCTTGGCTAATTTCTATCATTATCCATCTTAATACTCGGTTCCCATTACTGAAATAAGAATCGTTTATTTATTTATATAATACGATTGTTGATTTCTATTATGAAAACTGACTTTAAATAGATTGATTTGTAAAACATTGGTAAGTTTTTTTTTTTTTTTTCATAGGTTTTTCGACATTTAAATGGATATTCTTTTCTTTTTCATAAATAAATAATTAAGTTTTCATATAGCAACTCACTTGTAGATGATGCAATAAATATTTAGAGAATTAAGCCAAATGAGGGTATTTTATTTTCCTTATTTGGGATTTAATTTTTCCAGACCCTGGGCTTTCTATATCCCACCAATGGCTTGTAACTCAAGATGACGAATAAGTGATATCTAAGCCGAGAATGGTATAGTCTTTATCAAGAACGTATCTGTGGCTAACAAGTATATTTTTTCTTTTCAAGCGCTTACATCACTCGGTAGATGTAACGTAGTTATAAAACAATAAAATTCCGGGAAAAAGAAAAAGTCTTGGCAATTGTTTTATGTGTAAAATGTAGATTAAAGTCCCAAAGTAAATAATTTCACCTAAAATAGTAATCATCTCATGCAATTCGCTGATGTTTAATAATTATTTTATTTTAAAAACTAGGATCATCATTTAAACCTTCTTTTTCTTTTCTTTCTTTCTTTGAACAACATTTCTTTCCTTTCTTTTCCCTTTTTTTTTTTTTTTTTTTTTTTATAAAGTTTATGATTTAAGATATGAGTTCAAGTGGATGTACTTATCGCTTCATTGAAAGTTCGCTCGCTACACTTTCAGAAAAAATGTAAAAAAAAAAATAATATAGTTATTTCGCCACAAATATGTATAAAATTATTGATAGTCTATATTAGTGAATACAATGTAGAAATTAGACAGCAACCAAAAAGGGCTAAAATCAGTATAATCAATGAACGAGGTAAAAAATAAAAAAATAATTTTGTCTCAAAAACCAGCGCAAAAACTCATCTTTTTTTTTTTTCATAAAACGAAAAAGACCGACGACCTATTGAACCCCCACCCATTTTACAATTACACTGGAAGAATTGTACAGAAGAAGAATTAAAGTAAAACTTAATTGAACTCTTTTGTTTATCAATTTTTTACTTATTTTTTTTAAAAAACATTAAATGTAGAAAAAGTCTTCAAAGCCCCTTTTATTTTGTAGTAGTAAACCTTGTTACTGAAAAAGATCCTGAAACCCCCATGCTACCTGCTCAAGATTATTTGTCGGGCTCAACCGTTTCCTCTCTCTATAGACTACGGGATCTAGATAACTCTGGTAAACTATTCCTCATTTGTTATTATTTTGCATATGCATGTCTAATATTGAACTCTATTTCCTAGATGGCGGATTCTTTGTCTTTGGTGATTTGGCAGTTAAAAAAGAGGGCAAATTTAAGTTACGGTTTTCTCTATTTGAAATGGTTGAGTACGTCTTTCTGTTTTTGGAATTGTTATTTTTTTTATTAACATTTTTATTAGGAATCAAGTACAAAACCGCCAAACTATATTATCTGAAACTTTTACAGTATTTTCCCCAAAACGATTTCCTGGGCCAGTTGAACCTACTTTTTTATCTAGAATTTTTTCGGACCAAGGTGTCAAGATGAGAATCCGTAAAGAACACCGACTTCAAGCGTATGTGATACTTGTTCCTAATTTTAAAATTAAATTACTAATTATAGCTATTTAATTAGTCGAAAGAGGAAACAAGAAAATATCTCGCTTCAATCAACTGACACACCGGTTAAAAGATTACATTCAAAAAAGTCCCGTATGATTGTGGCATCTCCTGCTTATGCTGAGCCTTCTTCTTCTTCTCAAAAAGATGTTTTCTTTGGTCGTTGGCAAGCAACATCTAAATCAAGCGACTATACCACAAATACACCGCCCATTTCTACTCATGAAGAAATAGACTGCAAAAACACCAAAAATAAACTTATATATCAAACTGCTGATCCAGACCAAGGGTTTCCAAGTCCTGAAAGTACAAATTATGCTTTAAAAAGTATGTCCTGGGGGAATCGCAATGGAGAGATAGCTTCAAGTAGTAGATCATCAGTGAGTAGTCTATGGCCTTCAGTAACTGCTGCATCAACTCAGTTGAGTTCTCCTTCAACATTCATTCATCCTACACCATTAGAAGACCCACCATCCTCCTTGCATATTCCACCGCCCTCATCATCTTTAGCAAATTATCACACATGTTCAGATAATCATCAGCATAAATATAATAGATTACCCACTCCACCTGTTTCAATCACTGATATACATCAAAAGGCTACCGGAAATCATGCTTGGGGAATCCAATTACCCCCTTTAAAAGCTATTATGAACCATTTACCTCAGCCATCGCTAATTCCACTCTTATTACCTCCTCCTCCAACAATGATAGATAACCAACAATATCAATATAAATAGCCCTCTGTGTATATATACTCTTTCTTAATTATTCTCTCCTTCCTTATGTCTGTACAGCTACTTGAAAAAAAAATCCCATCAATCACTCCTTAAAACTTATATGCCTGAACACACGATTACACGACATATTGTGACCTTTTTCTGTTTTTTTTTTACAATCATATCTTTCAAAAAGTTTACTATATCAATAAAAATACACCATGTGCCATTTTATGACTTTATTGTGATATATTTTAACTTAAAACAGACAATCATGTTAAATCCAGGTAGATAGATGTTCTTGTGCTACTTTACAGCCATTTGGCAGGTTTTTATTTAGAAGATTCAATTGTAATATTTATCTCTTTATTGCTCATCTGTTTCGAACATCAGCCACGTGAGTGAATATAGTAAGTTAAAAAAAATATCAGTTAGTAGAAAAAAAAAAGAAAAAAAAAATCCATGTGTAGTCTAAATAAGGCATGACAAGTTAAAATTTGATCAGTAAAGAGCAGTTTCTGATGTATATATAATGTCTCCTTCTGTTAACCTAGAGCAATTTTTGCGTTGTAAGCTGGTTAATTCTTCTATCAATAAAGCTTATCGGGTCTTGTTTCTCCCTGTTCGGAAGTTTTTCTCCTATTAACCTTTTTTTTTTTCAGATAACACAAAAGAATATATAAACATTTTGCGCATCATGAGTATATTCTGAATTTCGAAAAAAGTTAAATATCAAATCATCATACTATAGAACAAACAAGTTTCAATAGTAAATGCTATCACCATCACTTATTTCTTTATGTTTAACCGTTTTGGGAGGCGCTTATAGGTTGCAATTGATACGAGAACAAATGAACGAAGAGAGAAAGGATCCAGGTCCATGATCCACACATGTCGGTACACCAAATGGACCTACATCTTATGTTTTACGGTCGGTCCATTCCGCGTGTAAATATTTGAATGCATGCATATATAGCTAACGCTTTGTTACTGATTAAATCTTGGCATCATCATAAAAAGAAAAATATGGTATTATTGTATTTTTTTAGCAACTTTGTCATTGTCCGTAAAATTTTCATTTATTTATAATTATTTTGCGTTTGTTCTTTTTGTTCATCAGAAGTTTTAAGATCCAAAATTATTCTTTTCTCTGCCTTTTTACTTTACATTTACTTTTTGGTCTTTATTTCTGTATAGAATTCTGTTAATAAATAAAAAGTTTACATATTATTGTTTTGAAAACATTGCAAAATATGATGTATGAGCGTCGTAATGATATATTTGTTACTACGCAATATATCAAACATAAAAAAAAATTTGTGTATTTATATTGTAGGTATTAGTACGTCAATTCAACATCTCAAGTCTCAAAATAAACCGAAAAGGTAAAACTAATACAATAAGGTTTATCCAAGAAATGTCAATGGATGTGATTATACAAACTAATATACATATAAGGTAATTATTTTGCTTGGGAAAGAGTTACACCACTGGAAAAGTTTCTCAGTTTTATTCATTATTTTTCTCACACTTTCGTTCCCTTTTCTCTCCTTTTTTTTTTTTATTCCTTTTCACTTTAAATATTTTCCAGAAAAAATATGTCTTCGGTTGCCACACAAACATTGTTTACTAGATTTCTGAATTCTCCAGCTGGACCAAAGACAATTCATTTTTGGGCACCAGCTTTCAAATGGGTAAGTCGATAAATTTAAAGTTATTAAATCGTGTTTTTTCATGCGTGTAAAATTATAGGGTATCGTCATTGCTGGTTTAAGTGATTTACAAAAACCTGCAGAAAATTTGAGTTTATCACAAAATCTTTGTATGTTTTATAATATTAAAAAGAAAACTATCATATATATATAAAAAAAAAGAAACACTTATACAAATAGAAAAAAAAAAAGCCTTAGGAGTAACTGGATTGATTTGGACTCGATATGGCTTTGTTATTACGCCAGTGAATAGACTTGTTTCGGCAGTTAATTTCTCGGTGTTTTTAATCGGTACAACTCAAGTGTTGCGTATATTAAAGTAAGTGAAAAAGTATATTCTATTATTTATTTTTTTCTTTTCGTTTATCAATTTTGACTTTTTCTTAAAAAAAAAAAAAGCCATCGCCAAACAATCAAGGAACCCGATACCATTCTTACCAAAAAAACGGCTTCGGCCTAGGTTCGAATCCAAAAAATTTTCCTTGTTTTACAAAAATACATTTTCTGTACCTTAAATAAAGAACGTTTGTGTACGAAACCGGCGTTATGGTTTGCATTTACACTAGATTGACTTTTTTTTTTTTGAATATGTGTATATACATGTCATTCAACAAAATATACAATTGAAGATTGTTGAGGTATAGCATTTCAGTTTAATATTTCAATGCAGTTTCTTGTAACTGATTCTTCCCCCTGAAGCCATCTGTACCTTATCAACAAAACGTTCCAAATAAAGAAACCAAGCGAATCAAAGCATCAATGTCACCATTGCAATCATTTTTTTTTTGGCAGAAAACATGTGACGTGGTTTATATATTTTTTCTTTTTACCTCTTTTTCCCTTTTTTTTTTCTTTACGTTTATAACAACATTAGTAAATAAATAAATAAAATGAGTGCAGGCATTTCTCGTAGTCGATTGATGGAAGAAAGAAAACAATGGAGAAAAGACCATCCACACGTAAAGTATAGATAACTTTTAATATAAAATGTCAAAATATAAACGACGACTCACCAATTCATTCATTTATAGGGGTTTTGGGCACGTCCTGGAAAAAACGCAGATAATTCTCTCGATTTAATGACCTGGACTTGTGGTATTCCTGGTAAAGACGACGTAAGCAAAATATACAATTCTTTTTTTTTTTGTATATATAGAAAGAGGGATAAAACATAATATTTACTTAATTTTTTTTCATGTATGTATAGACACCTTGGGAAAAAGCTACGTACAAACTTACGATGTCATTCCCAGAAGGTAAGCTATCATGAGCAAATGTATTAAATATATGTATATTGAACGTCATATTCTATTGTAGATTATCCTAGCAAACCACCTAAATGTAAATTTACCCCACCCTTATTCCATCCCAACGTCTATCCTTCTGGAACAGTATGTTTATCTATTTTGAATGAGGATGAAGGATGGAAACCAGCAATTACTGTCAAACAGGTAAAGATTAATAGCACAAATCTGTAAATTGTACGTTTCTAACTTTTTATTATTATTATTATTGGGCTGAAATAGATTCTTTTGGGCGTACAAGATTTGTTGAACGATCCTAACCCTGAAAGTCCTGCTCAACAAGACGCATACATGCTTTTCCGGTAAGACTATAAAAAGTTATGTCTCATATATATAATTTCAAAAACTAAATAAACCCTTTTTTCATTTTACAGTAAGGACAAGAAGGAATACGAAAGAAGGGTTCGAGAACAAGCTGCTCAGAATAGAAATTAAACGCAAATCCTTTATTTCCAATAAAATGCACAAAATAGTTTTTTTTTCTTGCTTGAAATAAATAAAAAAAAAAATGATACCGTCTTCCGCCGCCAATTGGTCACTTTTTTGGAAGAACTTGATCGCTTTTTAAATTTCAATTGGACACTTTTGTGAGTCCCAGTTGGAAGATCACTTGGTCGCTTTTCTGAAGATCACTTGGTCACTTTTCAGAATTTTCAATTGGCCACTTGATAAATTTGTGGAAGATGATATACAGTCAGACCTATGAAAATTGGCGTTTTCACAAAAATAATTGCCACTTTCAAAAAATGCAAGCCCAAGAATATGTATCCATGCCAAGTACTCTTCCAGTCTCTTACTAGGCATTGTTACAGTTAAAGAAATTAAGTTGGGCCATTTAAAAAACTTTTGTCCATTTTAAAATTGAAGCGGGGCACTCACTTTGAATATTGGAAAATAATATGAAAATGAGACATTGTTGTTAAAGTGAGACACTAATATGGAGATTGGAAGCCTGAGAGGATAGCCTCTTGCAGTTTCTATTGCTCGACCTCCAGTCATTTGAGTATGGGAGTAAGCTTCGTCAAAAAATACGCAATTACTTTGGTAGTTGATACCTGCCGCTTTCTATTGAATGATAATATAAAAACAAAGTCGAATTGGTGAGATAGTACCTCGTTCTATAATATTATTGGCTGCTCGTTTTAAAGACAAAAGTATACTTTTCTCTTCATTATGCCTATAAAGCTCACTAATGAAAGCTTCATATTGTCAAAAAATGCTTTTCAAGTGTTATTAAAGGGTTGCTGTCGAAGAGTTTGATAGAAAAATGTGGGATGTTTAGGGAACAGGCGTTTTCGGGTTACCATTCGCTTTTCTTTTGCTGTTTCCTCTCAAAGCTGTACCGTTGCAAGGATCAATTTCGTTTATAAAATCATATGTACTATGTACTATGCAGAATATAGAATATTGTAATAACTTTTAGGATCAACATACCCTTCTCTCACTTTAAACAGACACACTGCCTTTGCTCTTTTCCATGAACAATCAGGTTAGTGGTAGACTTAATGGTAAATAGGAAGAAGCGATATTTTTTCTGCAGTCTATTTTATCTCTAGTGGAAAAGTAGTTATAAGATTCTATTTGTTTTCCATCAAACTCCACTCTTTATATGGCAGAGTTCCACATTTTAATAATGTATTTGGTAATCAAACTTCTAACTGATTGCAATATGATAAGAATTTTATTCATTTTAAAGAAATGAGAGAGAAAGACAAGGTTTAAATTAAAGTAAGGAGAAAGAGGGTGTCCTTGATTTTCAACGTTTTGGGTTGAGAGCAACTTTCGTATCATCTGTTAAAGGTCTTGGGTATTTATATTGGGATCGGCACTCTGTATCAAGAAGTGCATGAGAAACTTTTTTCAATTGATCCATCTTACTAATCAAATCCGCGATATCACAGATTGTCCTAGGTACATCAAACGATAAGATCTCAGACATTGTTGTGACATCCGGGAAAGTCTCTTCAAAAAAATAGATAACAACTCTATAGCCAATTGCCTGTATCGAAATAGCTTTTTTGTTTTCTTTCTCAACATCAGATCACGGGGAAAAGTTGACAGTCCGACCAAATCAGCAAAAGCCAACTCGGCATTTTGAGAACAAACGGAAATAAAAGCAATAAAAAATATATAACAAAGTTAAAATAAATCAGACTGCAAAAATAAACTAAACTTTATTAAAAGGTTTGGTTATATATAGTAAATAGAAGTTAAACAAGCGAAGCATGAATTGTGAAACATAGCCATGATCAATGATCTATTACAATAAACATGATGCTGAAATAAGTTAAAAGGTCCCCAAGTATTATAACTGGTAGCTGTACCTGATAATTATAAAAGAGGCTTGTTGATCATAGAGACAATGATGTGATTTATATATTAGCCAATTAGATAATTATTGTAGTGTGGATAAACTTATAGTATCGTAAAGTAGTGAAGGATATTAGAGCATGTGTAATTATATGAGAATATAATGTGCTCGTTCACAACACATTTGTTTCCACATCCTGCGCTTTCACTTCACAATACCCTAAGGTTATGCTTTCTGCTTTTTTTGGGATGCTGATCATGACTTCGTCCGGCTGCAAACCACCCGAGTTTTCGTCTTGTCTATTTAACCAAATGAAATGCTTGTTTATAGTAGGAGGGGAAAAAATAGGATCCAAAAAGTTTGTCGTTAATTCAAGTTCTCCTATAGTTTCAAGTCTTTCGAAATTTGTCAATTTGCTTAACAGATTGGAAAACACTTCGACTAGCTTGGAATCATCTTCAGGTGCACTTTCATATAACTTGTTCAATTGTATCTTGAGATCTCTTCGATTGGTTTTTTCGTTTACTCCTATTAAATTAGTGATTAAATATGAATAAACCGCGTCGTCTGCTTTGATGGTGTCTTTCATAATGGAGGCCTTTATATTGATAGCATGTTTTTCAGCATCGATACGTTTTAGCAACTCTTCATCACATTGATAATCCTTGAGTAAAATGATGTTCTTACATGCAAGAGCTTGCTGTATTTCAGTCATAAGATCAAACCCGTATTTTTTCGATTTGTTTTTACAGAAATTAATGTAGTCTTTATACTTAATTTCTTCTGTTGATTGTTGAGCAGTCGAGGCTAAAGCAGAAGGAATAGTGGCTGGTGTTGTTTTTGGTGTATTATTTAGCTTTAAGCGAATAAGTAAAGCATCAGAAGCTACCGCAGCAGCACTCGTCGCCAATTTGGTACCATTCTTCATGAAAGATTTGTTGGCAACAGATTGAGCAAAAAGAGGCTCTAAGTCAATGTTTTTTCCGTGTTTGCATGACTTATCAGCTTTATTTAAGACCGTTCGATTTAAGGCCGCAATTCTCTGAAAATTTTGGCCATATTTAACTTCCTCAAGTCAGGAATAAGGCTATGATACAATTTAAGGCCACAAAAGTCTGAATTTTTTTTCAGCCTTAAATAAAGCGGGTACGGTATATCCTTATAGATCTTGCTAAAAGTTCTTTTAAGATCATGTAGCGCGTCTTCATATTTATCGTATATTTCAAACCAAGCTATAATGATTTCCTTCGCTTCAATCTTCCTTACGAAACCCATTAAGTCAGCTTCCTTTTTTCACTTTTTATGTGCTCTTTTATGGCTTTAAATAAAATGTAATTAATAAGATGTGCAATATTTTCAAAGTAGCTCATGTACCTTCGTGTAAATCTGACATATTCAGGTAAGGTGGGAAAAAAGGGCGGAAGATTTGCTTTTGTATTTTAAGGAAGAGAGAGCATAAAGAACAACAAATAATAACTGGTGACGTCGCAGATTTTATACATCACCTTGTGTGAGTTTTCTTTTTTTTTTTTTGATGTATGGACACATATTCTACTGTAGAATGTGAATACCTAAATGTAATAATGGGAATCCTCTCACACCTGCCTTGTTGCTCTGTGTTAGGTACCGTTCGGTTTAGCCGAGTGGGTCCTTGGTAATTTTTACCTTGCTAAGGAAATTATTGCTTTTACGATTACATTTGGGTTTATAAAAAAAAACGGTACAGATTGTGCAATAGCAAAGGAATCCTCTCACACCTGCCTTGTTGCTCTGTGCTAGGTACCATTCAGTTTAGCCGAGTGGGTCTTTTGCTATTTTGCTTTTTGAGATGTTCGAGCTATAAATGAGATAGAACAAACGAAAATAAAATGCAATAAAAATATATAACAAAGGTTAAATAATCAGACTGCAAAAATAAACTAAACTTTATTAAAAGATACAAAAAGCATCTTAGTATATATAGTAAAATAGTAATTAAAGAGGCGTTGCATGAATAGTGACACCTGACCTAGGTTTCGACCATCAGTTTGCCCACGTTGCTTGTTCATGGATAAACTAGTTCCAAGTTAATGTAACTGGCTGCTGTACCTGATAATTAATATGAAAGGAGATTTATATCAATAAATACGATGATGTGATTTATATAAAAGAACCAATTAAGTAATCAGAATAGATAAATTTGTTGTATAGAAAAATAGAAGGAAGTTGAGAGCATATGATAATTATATGAGAATATAATGTGCTTGTTCACAACACTTTTGCTCTTGGTGGAAATAAGCGAAGTAAGTTTATAATCCTCATCATTTCTTTTACATTAAAATAACATCCCATTTCTATATATATAAAGCTGCTATAATGGCTAGTATTGGTCTTTCTCATTGCTTTTGCGTTTCTTTTTTGAGCTACTACTACTTTTATACTTTCTTGTGTTGAAGGAACACAAATTTGGATGTTCATTACTCAGTACGAAGATTGTCCTAATAATATTGTGACTTACTGCTGCTACTGAAGTTGTATTCAACTGATGGCAAGTCGATATCAGGGTACTCTTATCAATAAGATATCTAATTAATGGAGAAATTAATAAAACAGACTAGTTGAATGTACTCTTTCACATACCTATATTCATACTGCTTCATTGTATTTGTATTTAATCAAGTGTCTACTCATTTATATCTCTTTTTATTGTCGACCCCTCAATTTCTAGCAACTAGATGGCCGTAACATTTTTAATTCTCCAACCATATTCTGTTAAAATGATCGTAGTTTTCAGATTCTTACACCTTTTTCACAAATTATCCGGACACTTAAATAAAAATAAATCAGATGCTCAAAAAACTAAATTCCGGACACCTTAAGAAATAAAATCCGGACACTAAATGTTGGTTGATTTATCGGGCTTGATTGCCAACTACAATGGTTTTTTTTCTGGCTTTGAGTCTGGTAAAGTGTACCCTGATGACCTTGATATCACTACCATGCGTGAAAACTGAAAAATGACAACAATCCTGAAAGCGAGAAATGTGCCAATTTCTGCAGGTTTTTTTTTAAGGTGTCCGGAATTAAGGTTTTTGAGCATCCGATTTATTTTTATTTAAGTGTCCGGATAATTTGTGAACAAGGTACAAATTTATCAAGTGTGATCTTCAGAAAAGCGGCCAAGTGATCTTCCAATTGGGACTCACAAAAGTGTCCAATTGAAATTTAAAAAGCGATCAAGTTCTTCAACGAAGCGGTATTTCCAAATCTTGCCCTTTTTTTTTTATCTATTTATAATATATACTTTTGTGGGAAGAGTCAATGGCTTCTGTAAGTGTTTGTGCTCCATTTCTTATTTTTTTATATTCTAACATAAAAAGAATAGCATGGTGTACCTTCCTCTTCAAAAGAAAAGACTCCCTTTTCATCGTTGAATGTACCTCGTAGCTATCGCTTACCTATTATGATATTAAGGTTACTATGCTTGATCCCAGCAGGCATAGGCGCTTACAATAATATTAGCAAAGCCTCATCTAGAGCTGAATTTGATGACACGGGAATCTTTGAAAACAAAAGCACCCCTTTGATCCACCATGTTGCATTATTATGGGTAACTTGGAAAAAAATAATACGATGTCTTTTCTTTGTTTTAAGCCTTCTTTAATTTTTTTTTAAAAAAATGTATATAGTGCATTCTTGCAGGTTATTGGAGTTGGATTTTAACTACCAGTATGCTTCGAAGATGGTTACATCATTACGAAATTAGTAGTGCCATTGTCCGATTAACTACTTTGACCGTTATCAACTGGTCCGTTTCTGCCTTTTTAAGTTCTCATTACGGCATTGATCAACCCATTTGGAAATGGATGACTATTTGTCTCATCTTTTTGATATCGAACGTATTAAAGATCACATTGACAACGAACCCGAAATACTATTCGCACATTGAAGATATGCGAGAACCTCGAGCCAATCATAAATCCACCTTTGTCCGTGTCTTGATCTTACCTTTGACAGTTGTAGTATTTATCACGATGTTTGCATCTTTATATCAAGTAGGTCAAATGCGCAAACAATCTGCTGTTTTAGCAGAGAAACGTATGGTGATGCCTCAAGGACAACGCCATCCTCAATTAGCTGAATCAGAAGTTCGTGTAATGGTATTTGTTCTTTCTGCTTGGACACCAAAGAGTGTACAAAAGAGAAAGGTGTTTAGAGAAACAACATTGAAATTGATGCCAAAGGATAGCGAACATATTTCTTACTTTTATCGATTCATCTTGGGTCAACCTCCGAATGAAAAAGTAGAATCTACTGTGGGTCCTTTGATTAAACAAGAAATGGAAGAATATGATGATATTTTATTATTACCTTGTTCTGATTTATATGAAGATTTAAGTAGAAAGGTTTATGCTGCATTTGAATGGGCAGATCAGTATAGCTTTGATTACTTTTTGAAAACGGATGATGATATTTTTGTTCGTTGGGATACTGTTAGTAAAGAAATGGAACTTGCTGGGCGTACACAACGTTACTGGAGAGGATTAGCATACTGGTAAAATGAAAAAAGGGTATTTGACACAAAGATAATTAACATTTTCTTTTTACTTTTAGGAATATGCCACCTATTAGAAGTACGGAAAACAAGAATGGTGAACTCGTTTATCCATTACCTATTTTCCCACCTTATACCGCTGGAGCTCTTTATATTCTTTCAAGAGACGTTGTTCATTTAGTTGCAGGTGTAAAAGGACCTCGTATGTTTGTAAAGAACGAAGATCAAAACTTGGGTATTTGGTTATACCCATTCAACATATTACCTATCCATGATCGTCGTATTCAACAAATTGATGTATGTGAGAACGATATGATTGGTAAACATTTTGGTGATTTTGGTGAAGCAGATGCTATTGGGGGTACCATGTATGATATGTTGGATAATTTAAAGAATGGTAGAAAGATGTGCGCAGGCTTTAAAACTTCTGTTTGTGGCATGTGTTATCCTTGTCATGGAAAAGGAAACCATTGGAAAGAATGGAATTTTGATTGCGATGATAAAAAGGGTGTATCATTACTCAACCAACCTCAATTAACTGTCATGGAATAACTTATTTTTAGAAAGCTTAATATTCCCATTTCCTCTCCCTTTCACATTTTAAAAAAACAAAAAACAAAAACTCACATATATCTTTTACTTTCTGTACATTTTAACACTTCAAATAAACTTTTTCTTTTATTTACATTGAAAAATAACTTTGGACTATTTTTTTTCTTACTATGTAAATGTATGCATGTGCTTATTATCCTTCATTGACAGAACAATAAACATTATTTTTCTTAAAAGAAACTGTTCATCTTCTAATTAGATAACAATCTTTTAAAATTACCTTTTATAGATATAATTACTAATACGGTTAGATATGACAATGCCAAAGTTAGTTTATGTTGCAGGCATTAAAAAGAGATTTATTACCCGCAAAATGTTGAAGTAGTAATTTCAGCGGGAACAGGTTTTACTGTTTTTTTCCCATGAGAATAAAATAAACTGCTATTTACAAGATCGACACGTGTAAAAGAGTTGTAAACATTGGCTAAACTAAGATAAAAGGTACCTGAACCAATTGGTAACCTGTCTTTTTTTTTCTTTTTTTATACATATTGAATAAAATAAATAACACTTTGTTTATATTCAAATAAAAAATATGTATAATCAAAAACCTTCTTTTAAACTTTAAATCTTATCTTTCTCTCGGGATTTTGTTTCGGCATATTTATATCTTTTTTTTTTTATTCTTAATTTCATAAATAATAATGTAACAGTAGTACAGTGGCCCCACATTATGTGGGTAGAAACCTTTATTTCGATTTACAATTTGATTTTGTTTGTGTGTATATAATAAATAGGAATAAACATGTGAATATTTTTTACTTTTTGAGTGTACCAATGATAGCATAAGGAGCATACTTTTGAACAACATCAGGCTTATGCATCATGTTAAATTCCTCTGTGGCGTCACGACCAGCATAGATCAAGATTGCCTTCTTTCCTCCGGGATGATCAGCAAGGAAATCAGTAACATCCAAGACTTCACCGTTCACAACAACCCAACAATCATCAGCCTTGTTATGCTTTCCAACTTCAGCCAAAGTATATTCACCCATCTTTTTAGGTTCATCAGCAGCCTTTACTTCTTCAGCAGCAGCGGGAGCGGCAGCGGAAGAAGAAGAAGAAGAAGCAGGAGCAGCTTGAATGGCACCAGCATTGCTACCACCATTAGGTAAAGCAATTTCCAATACAATACTGTTATTGGGGTTAACAACAATGTTAATACCAACACCACCATTCAAATGTTGACCGATAGCACCCAAACGTTGTTGAGCGACTTGGGTTTGGTTAACCAATTGAGATAATAAATGTCTAGCGGCTGATTCACCAGCAACACGACCAAAGACAACACAACCCAAAAGGGAAGAGCCACCAAGACGGTTAGCACCATGAACACCACCACACATTTCACCAGTGGCGAAGAGACCAGGAATGGGAGCACCGTTAGCACTCTTAATTTCAGCATCAGGAGTAATTTCAACTCCACCCTATAATAGTTATTTGTTTAGTCATCAAAATATTCACACGTACAAAAAAAAAAACAATTTACCATAGTATAATGAAGTACAGGTTGCATATGGGCAACATAAAAGTAATCAGTCATTTTGATAGGAACGTTATGGAAGAAACGCTTTCCCCAAGGATCCTTGACCTTACCATCAGCAATCTTATTATAAGTATCAAAAGTCTTTTCAAGATGAGAAGGAGAGATACCCATTTCTTTAGCAAGTTCTTGACCATTTTCAAATCTCTTCATGAGACCACGACCAGCATAATGACGACAATGCCATTCAATTTCCTTTGAAGCAGCAGTATTCAAGATGAGACGAATAGGGAATTTGTTCTTATTCATCATACCCGTAACGTAATCACGATGACCTAATTCATCACAGAAACGATCACCATCTGCATTCAATAAGAGACCACCAGCACCACGAAGTGCTTCGGCAGCCAAGAACTTAACTTTAGCATCAGGTTCATTAGGATCAACTAAACCAGTAGGATGAACTTGAACCTTTTCAAGATCAATTGTGTTTGCACCGACTGCAGCAGCCATCTTAATACCATCACCAGTACAATGATCACCATTGGTAGTAGACAAGTTATAAAGTTCAGGACGATGCTTCTTAAGAAGAGAGGTATCAGAGAAATCAGCGGCATAACCACCAGTAGCCAAGATAACTGGACCATACTCCTTGAAGACAGTGTTATCAGCACCTTTACCGACCATAACATATTCAACACCAATTACTTGACCGTTCTCATCTTTAATCAAGTTTTCAACCTTGGCCTTCTTAATAATCTTGGCTCGAGTAGGTTGCTTCTCTGCTAATTCTTCAAGTCCTTCCATCAAGGCATAAGTGATAGTCATACCAGGGAATTGTTCCTTACCACGATGTGTACGTGGGAATGAGTGACCACCTAAACGTGAGACAAGTGATAAATCAAGTGTAAATTTATCTTGAAGCCATTCAACTGCTGAACTAGATCTGCCAGTCAAGACACGAATAAGATCAGGACGAGCTAAATCACGTGCTGATTTCAATGTATCTTGGTAGAATTGTTCAACGGAATCCTTGATATCCAAAGCAACTTGAGTACGTGTCAAAGCACCATTGATACCTGAGGTAGCCTTAGTAGAGTTACCACTATTTGTAAAAAAAAAAAAAAAAAATGAGTAACTGTATATCTAAAATAAAAAAGAAAAAAAAACTAACCCAAAGAAAGGGTTCTTGTCAAGCAAGAGGACATTTCCTCCTTGTTCAACAACAGTATGAGCAGCAGAGAGACCAGAGAGACCACCACCAACAACAATGATTTGATTATTAAGAGAAGACATAATATAAGAAGGAAGAAAAAAAAAATGTTTAAGAGAAAAAAAGGAAAATGTAAAATTTAGATGTTTTTAACCCTTTATATTCATGCGTAAAAAAAAACGGTGACGTTGAACACAAAGTGATGGGTAATAGTCAGGTGGTCGTTTCCCACTCCACACTTTCCAAACCTTTTTATTTCATGTGCATCTCTCACACTATTTTAAAGTTTTAAAAAAAACAAATAAATTATTTAAACAACATTAAAACACGTAATTCGCTTTGTCATCGCGTTAAAAAAAAAATTTAAAGGAGTAGGAAATTTTTATTAAATAAATGCATGAAGATAAAAAAAAAACAGACTGTGAGTGTAAAAAGAGAGTGAGTGCGAAAAGGAATGTACAAAGTAAAAAAAAAGGGGCCCAAAAAACGAAAAAATTGTTACACGAAAGGATGGGAATGGTGGTAATTATTAAGAGTGAAAATGAATGGAATAATTTGTCAAAGTGTGAGGGGGTATATGGGTATCAACATAATTTATGTGTGTTGTTGTTGTTGTTGTTGTTGTTGTCATAAAAATGAGTGTGTGTATACATATAGGATTTGGTTCTACAGAACATAATTTTTATCAATATTCTTCATCCAATCAATCATATCTGATTTTGAGTTTGCTTGTAATATATATGCGTTATTATTTGTATAGAGTGAAAATACATTGTTACGCTTCATAAATAAAAATAAGTACAAAAAAAAAATTATATTTATACATGAATATACTACTTACTTTGATCATTTGTTCTAACGCACGGTTATAGTCAATTCTTACATTAGAGACATTCATAATGCCTTGTTCTTCTGTCTCGGATTGACTTGTATAAATATAAATATAAGGTCTGATCATTTTTTTTTTTGTTAGTCATCAAGTATGTATAAATACATATACGTCAATATATATATATATATATATTTACCTCCGCAAAACGAACCATCGTTTGACCCATTTATCGTCTAAAGCGTTTTCTTGGTAGGTCAAGTAACCTCGCTTCGTTACATTATCGCTATTTTAAAAATTATTCGTATCATGATATATAACAAAAAAATTAATATATGTGTATATAAACTTACAATTCAGTTACTAGTTTAACTTCTGATAATAATTTAGATGTACACCAAGCATCTTTTTGAAGTTGATCCAAGTCTTGCATACCTGGTATAGGTGGATCTTGACTAAGCACAATCTATTAAACGAATAATAAAAAAAAAAAAACGTACGATTAGGTTTATGAGAGACAAAAGTGAATATGATAATTAAAATTATTTTAAAAGACCGGTCTGCTTACTTCTTTATCAGTACCCCACTTACTACGCCAAAGGGATAGTACCTTTCGGACCAATTCGGCTTGTTGATCATCACTTGTAGCAATAGCTGTTGCTATGGTTTCTTTGTCATTCATTGAACCATGACTCGTTTGAGATCTTGCAGTATGTAACATGAGTGTCTGTGTTGTGGCAGCTACTTGTTCTTTACGTCGAATACGCTCTTGAATATGTTTGAAATCATTGATTAAAGAAACACCTCTAGGTCTCCAAGAACCAAGGAACTCTTCTCCAGGTATAAACTTAGAGGCCGTATTCAGTCTCCATAATTGACTGACACGTCTTGTCATTGGAGGCCTCAGATGAATTAAAAAGACACCACTGTATTTATTCAAATACTTGTTGGATCCTAATAACTTTCTTAATCCAAAATTACTCGTATCTCGTCCTTGGATACGTACTGCAATATCCATAGAACATGGAATAGGTTTGGAACATTTTTCTGTTTCAATTTCCCATTTCAAGTTGAGTAAGATACGTGTACCTGTTTGTGTTAATCTGTTCAAGAACAAACAGTCGTGTTGCGATGAATCCCAAGCACCTTGAGCGATCAAAAGGCTTGTGCCGTCATTTTTGTATTGTACTTGTTGTTGAGATAGTAATCTGATTTGAATATCTTCATGGGCTGGTGAACTAATAATTCTTCCTTTTGCGTCTAATAACCGAACTTGACCAATCACTGCTTTACTGACCTTGTTCCATAAGAATTGTCGACCTGATGTATGAGATAATGTAATACAGATACGACGTTGAAGACCTTGTCGAAGACTAAAAGCACCACGATCTAAAGGATTTTGTGAAATCACTTGTACCGGCATGTATTCACCGTTTGGCATCAACTCACAAATTTGAATCCAGGCTAATACATCATGTCTTTCTGCTGCTAATAATTCTTCTTCTGGTCTTCTACCTGCTGAATGACTACCACCACTGCCGCTACCACTACCACTACTGCTACTAATACCACCATGACTGATAATCGTTTTAGATAAAGGATTGTTTTCAGCCAACATGGTAGCTAGTTTAGGTTTTTCTCTTTGATCGTCCCATCGTTCATATTGAGACAAGATACGAGGTTGAGCTACACCATAGATTTCAAAAACAATCATCTTATGTAACAAAATTTGTTTGATAGGTTCAGTCACCAAAATCGAGAGTGTTTGACTATAATCTAATGCAATTGATTTACTTGTACCAAAACCACTAATAGGATCTGTTGCAAACAATCTTTCTGCAGAAGCTGTTGGACCTATACCACCAAACGAAGAAAGCCGATATTGAACATGTACTTGAGTGAATTCATTTTCATTCATTCCAATCAATTCAAGTAATCGAATTTCAAACAACAATTGTTGTCCTACACGTAAGCTATCACCATCTTCTTCTACAGCATTTTCAATTTCTGCAGCAGAACCTGATCTTGCAATAGGAGAAACTAATAATCGAAGTTTTCCTTTGACTTGACCTGTAATTCGACACAAGATTTCAACACAACTTTCATAAGCTTGGTGTTGACGTGTCAAGTTTCGAACCGAGACAGCAGCGCTACCTACAAATGAGTATTTGGGACAAGGCTTTTCATGAAACGGGTCTTCCCAATTAAAATGTTTTCTATACTGAGGTCTATCAATAAAGTTACGCAAGTTACGCATCTTGTGTAGTCTTGATTTTAATTTCTCGAGTGACCAAACATAAACAGATTGATTCTTTTTATCAATCACGCGAATGCCTACACAAGGTTTTGGACAACTGATCAAGTTTTTATCTCCAGAACCATCTTCATCATCTTGTTCAAACTGTTGTAACCCAGATGTTTCTTCCCAATTTGATTTCAACTGAGCAAAATCATCTTCAATAATTGTGAATTGATAAATCACATCTTTTTCAAGTTCACGGGAGATAATATTAGCTTCTTTTAATAAAATCGCGTTTGTCAAGACCACTTCGGCCATCGTGACATGATGAATCTTTTTCCAACGTTGAAATACTTTTTTAACAAGTTTGATTTGATGGTCTGTATAAGTTGTTTCGAATAAACTGTTTGAATCAGAAGCATGCATGGATGACATACGATGTATTTTGGCTTCATAGAAACTACGTTGTAAATCTAATTCTTTTCGATGTTTTTCTTTGACATCCTTGATTTTTTCTTGAAGTTTTTCAGGTGCAACAATGGTAGCGTCTGTACAGATACTACCGTCATCTACCATGGTAGCCGCAGTAGAAAGTCGATGTCCTGTAGAAGAAGAATCATCGTCATCAAAATCCATTCGACTGTCGGTTCTTGTTCTACGTGATTGTCGAATACGACCAATATCATCGTACAATTTTTCAATATCTTCATCTTTCAGTCCATTAAATTTTGTTTCAGAAGAATAATGATTTCTCATTGCTTCTAAACGAGCATAATTCCAATCCGTAAGTTCAGAAGAAGAAGAAGTTAATAAGTTGGGATCAAGATTATTTTCGTCTTCGCTCGTACTGCTATTAGAATCAATAGGTTGTGGTGAACTTGTGATTTGTCTGATCGTATCGTTTCGTTCTCTTCTAATTTCTTCTGGATGATTAAAACGAAATATATGATGATGTCCAAGAATGATACGATAACCGTTCTTTAAAAGACGCGGTTCACTAATACGTACACCATTGACCATGGTCATTGCATCTTTTTTATCTGTAGCAGGATGTAAAGTAACAGAATTATCAGGACCATGTTCAAACCAACAATGTTCATCTTGAATATTAGCACCACTCAACCGAATTTCACATTGACTTTCACCTTCTTGTCTTCCAACTCTTGTTTTACCGACTTTAATTTGATACATTAAACATTCAGACATGAAAGGATCTTCATTTAAATTTACAATCGATGGAATTTCTTTTGGCATATAAATACCCATATTACTTTTATCAATCGTAATACCTAAATCTTGTAAAGCCTTTTCTCGATCCAGATGAATTTGTTTTGTTCTCTTTAACTTTTCTTCCCAGGTTTCTTTTAAATTCGCTAATAACTTTTCTGAACTGGTGAGTTGATCTACCACTTCTTGTTTTGTCATTTTCTTTTTATTTCCTTGTGCGTCTTCGATCACTAATACTTGAGCTGCATTTGTAATGGTCGAACGTGTAGGTAGAGGTGTTCTACCACTCGCTGCGGCTGCTTTTGCTTCTTCTTGACGATGTGCACTCGCTCCGGATAATTCTTCAACTACTTCAGGTGCATAAACACGTAATCGATCACGTAAAGTATCCAATTCTTCTTTTAATTCTCGAATCATCTTTGCATTCGGGTCTTCGTTCACCACGGCCTTATTTGTAATCTTCTTGGCTTGATCTGCATATCTTAATGTACTAAGCGTTTCATCATAATCTGCTGGTGAAATAGCTGCAATCATCGCTGTCTTGGAGTTACCTCCCAATGAATCTTTCAAGAGCCAGGTCAGGACTGAATCACGATAGGGGATAAAGACCTCCTTCTTTTTACCGCCTTTTTTATTGGCTTCGGCAATAGATTGATCTGCGAGACCTGAAATTACTTTACCAAGTGTAGTTAAAGAACGATTGATGTTAGCACCTTCTTTTAATCTGGCACCAGTTGCACCTGTACTATTCGCACGTTCACTACCAGCCAAATCGACAAGACTAAATGTATAATTGTTTAGTGATATATTCATATGATTTAATCGGTGTGTCTATATATACCTAATTCGAGCGACTTTCTCTGTTTCTAATTTAGTTGCTTCATCTAATCTAGTTTGAGTCAAGAAAAGAGTAAAGACAGCATGAGAACGAGAAGAAGTTTCGTTCATGTTTGTAGCAGCGACTGTACGAGCTTTATTTCCTTCATCCATTAAATGATTAATATCATCAAAAGAACGAACGACTAGACGAGAAAGATCCTCAACATAGGGGCCAAGGGATGGATGCTCACGGACTTTAAGGTTACCCTTATTTTTAGGGTTTAATAAATCATGTACTTTCTCATTATAGATTTCAATATAGGAGACTTCAACGCGAAAATTAAGTGTTTTATCTTGATTGGATTCGATACGATTGAATAATTCCATACATGTCATTGGTGTAATACCTCGATCTTCACCATAACCCATCATTGAATAAGATTTACCTGAACCTGTCTGTCCGTCTATATCATCAAAGGAATGAGTACAATGTATATGTATATGTGTGTTTTTTTTTAAAAAAAAAAACTTACAAGCAAAAATACAGCAGTTATAACCATCAAAAGCATGATTTAATAAATCTTCTCCAAGGTCATTATAGACAGTTTGTTGATCTGCATAAGTAGGATCGGATTTATCGGCAGACCAGTAAGATTTATCAAATGTGAATGCTTTTACATCTTCCATATCTCGATTGCCTTTATGATCGGGTGGTTTAGATATAATCGTTTGGTTTCCTTCCATTCGAATTAAACATGCTGCTCCACGTGCAAGTTCTAAAATACTCTTAAATCATTAGTTTGCTATTGGTTACATATTAAAAAAAAAAAAAAAAGGGTTTTTACCTCTAGAGTTGAGAGGACGACATCTCACTACGACTTTAATATTTCCTCCACTCATTATTTAAATTGTTGATGATGAAATGTCGATTCGTTTTAAAGGTTGTCCTTTTTTTTTGTGTGTGTGTCTTTTTTGTTGCTTTCGTTTTTTTTTTTTATTGTATATGTGGGTCGTGAGCTATTTTTTTTTTTTTAAAAAAACAGGTACCAAAAATAAAAATAAAAAAAAAGAGAAAAGGGCAAGTCTTCTTTCTTCTTATTTTAACAAGTTGGTCCAAAAGCTAATTCAAAAATAAAAAAATAAAGAGAGAAAAAAGGTAATGAAAACAAAAAAAAAAAAAAAAAAAAAAAAAAAAAGGTAAAAGACAAAAAAGAAAATATGAAAAAATATGATTGTTTTATTAAAAAAAATGGGGGGTGTTGAAATGAAAAAAAAAAAAAAATATGTGTAACTAAAGAGTGCTGCTGCTTCTCTATTTTATTCACTTTCAGAATCATCAGAATTAGAACCTAAATTAAAGAGGTGTCGATCATCAAACCATTTTTGAATAGAAGTAGTGATATTTGAAGAAGGTAAAATACTTCTAGATTGAATTTGATCTTTGAGTTCCATGTCATCGAATTTATGAATATCAAAGTCTTCAATTGCAGTTGCAGCATTTTCATTCACAAACTTTGTAATCGTATCAGATAATTGTTCCCTCATAATACGTAATCCGGCTGCTCCATCTGGGTTACTAAGTGAAAGGAACAAAGGTCGAAGTGAGTTATAAATATCAATCGAGTTCTCCAACACAAGTCCACAAATGTATTGAATAAATGGTAATACAACCCAGACTAATAAAGAAAGTCCAAATGCATGATCATATCCGTGTTGCCATAGATACAAAAATATCAAGAAACTATAGAATCCATATAATGCAGGCATACCCACCATAGCAACTAAAATCTTCCATGTAGCAAGTACATCACGTGCTGCAATTTTGACAGTGGAACCAGCAAGTGCCTCTATTTATATAACAATAATCATATGATAAATATATATATATGTATATACAAGTGATACACATTTTTCTAATTTTTACCTTGTTGTTTCTTCTGACTAATGATAAGAGTTAAAATGATTAAAGGTGAATTGATCAAGACACTAATAAATCGTAATAAATGTAAGTATATGTTTGTTTGTTTTAAAAATGTAATAATACTAACGATGGGAAACCAAAAATTGCTAAAAAGACGAGTTTTAAAATGCGGGAAACTAATATAGGTGCTGCAGAATACATTGTTGTTTGTGTTCTAGCCACTTGATGATCTCTTAAACCAAAATATTTCAATGTATTGTTAT
Organism: Pilaira anomala; assembly: GCA_025716855.1. NCBI lineage: Eukaryota > Fungi > Mucoromycota > Mucoromycetes > Mucorales > Mucoraceae > Pilaira > Pilaira anomala. The sequence goes on from JAIXMQ010000030.1 coordinate 150,869, forward strand.
AAGCCTTGATACGTTGTGCTAAATCCACTAAACGTTGATCCTTTTCAAAGTATTTATAGCCTAGTAAAAATCTTCGATTTAATTCAACCACCTGATCAATTCTTAACTTGTGTTCGGATGCAGGCCTATATAAGCGACGTGCAGTCGCAATGATCTAATGTTTTTTTTTAGTTATACATACGTTATATTATATTATTATATATATATATTACCATCAATACATCATAACTAGGCGCATTTACTGTTACACTCTTTAATCCGTCATAGCCAGCATCTAATAAACTAGCAATCGCTTCACGTTTCTCACTCCCTCCTTTAGCATATTTTTCTACCAATTCAGGATCAATTGAAATAGGTACACCATACGATACAACTGCACGGGATCTGAATCGATGAGGATGGAAATAATTGAGCCCTAAAAAAAAATCAATCACTGTTAAATTTTCATTACATTTCTTGTTTTATTTGTTATTTTACCAACTGGTACAATCTTGACATTTAAATTTTTGTTTTGAGCCATTGCACTTAACGCCATAATTGCAAACCCAGCTATATTTAATATGTTTAGTTGAAACATATACATTTATATGTATCTGTATATTGTTTTTTACCTTTCAATGGAAGCATTTCAGTTCTATCATGGCTACCACCTTCAGGGAAAATAACAAGTGATTCTCCTTGATCAAGACGTTCATGCACTTTTTCATATAATTTGCTTTGATCAATATGAGGGATAATTTTATATGCAGCGCCTTTAGAAATCAATTCAATCGCCTCTGGACTGATGTCATTTTTCAATTCCAATTCTGTATCGGATAATACTCGAACCACTGGAAGCTGTATAGTCTTGCTTAAAACTATCAAATCTCGAGGTCCAACTTGTTGAATAAACTCTGTATTCTCACCGCATAGAATCTTGGTTTCCTTTGTTGAAATAATCTTTCCTGCTCCTTTTGTTGCGAGATCTTGAGGACGAATGACGGGAACTAAAGTGTAAGAGAGAGAGAGAGAGAGAAAAATGAGTTATTCAAGTTATGTCTATTGTTCATGTATTTATGTATACTTACTAGCTTTTAATAAACGCGCTGCTGTACCAATAACTTTACGTTTAAAAGAAGATTGAGCCATTAAGGGAGAGAAACGACGCGGGTTTGAAATAATGACCATGCCGGGATCAACAAATCTAGGGACAACCATCAATAAAAATAAAAAAAAAATAGTATTGTATGTATATTACTTACTGGTTGGCATGAGGGGCAACAATAAAGATACAAGGATCTTCTTTGGGTATATTCTCTGTACCGCTAATAGACATCACATCAATACCCGTATAACATACATGTTTTATTGTTACTATTACCTCACTTTGATTTCTCTAAAAAAGATATCAGCTACTAGTTTAAAACCTAGTTTTACACCATCATAAGCTTCAATAGGCATTGTTTAAAATAATAATAATAATAATAAGATATAAAAATTGTTAAAAGAGAAGAGAAAATGTCAAGCTTAAAAAAGAAAAAAACTTAAATATAACTTTTTTTTTTTCACATGAAAACAATATGGGATTAAAATATCACTGAACTTGAATTTTGCACATGCAGTAGAATGATTTAAACTAATTGTAAAATCATTAAGAAAAAGTTTACTGTTTAAAATAAACAGGTGCTCATCTCGTACAAGAAGAATGTTGCATTACTAAAAACAGTTTGATTTCGCATGAAATTATAAAAGAGTCATTCTTAAAGAATATAAATTTAAAAAAGACGTCGTCAGTGCACTATTATAAAGTAATGGATCAAAAAAAAAAAAAAAAAGATACACATATAAACCCACGTTTTCAAGAGTGAGTTAATATATTTATAAATTATACCCTTTCGTGTTACTGAAAAGGTTCACAATCATATGTGTATTACTTTTTTGATCACAAAGATTAGGTTTTTTTTTCTTTTCTTTACTGTTGTCGATTTTTGAGATCTTTTTATTATTATTATCATTGTTACATATACTGACCACACAAAACGTATCATTTTAGTTATCAACTTTCCATTTTTGTGGTCATGTTGTTAGCATAATGTTATTCTTTGTTCATTCAATTCTATTTAAATGAACGTACACATTCTCTTTTTTTTTTTTTCCTTTTTTTTCAGATATAGCAGAAAACTTGTATACATATACGCACTCAAATTGATAAATGGACTTTTCATTACTACTACAAAGAGCGATAAATGTATATTATGTCATATCATATACACTTTCTACATCAAAAATTAATTTACAATGCGGACAAAAACTAGCACAAAGACTCTGCTACAGAAATTATGAACGACTACTACATATAAAACCAAAACAATCTCCTGTTAACCCAAAATACACACTTTTCGTTACAAAATTATCCTGTTCTGAAATACTTGTTCGTAGCAAGTTAAATACCAATTTCAAAAATAGATTTAAGAACATGGTGATCCACCAACAAAAGCTGATAGATATCTCTAAACCGTTTACTCAATCACACACTTGGATATCTTATCTACCTGAGCATACATATCAATTGAATGAATTAGAAAAAGCTTTTCGGTCACTGATGAATACCTGTTTAAAGTTAGAGACAAGTAATGATCTAGAACAAGGATTTGCGTTTAGTTCAGTGTGTGAGTTTGTTAACGAGTTCATGGAAGAAATTCGTGTTCAGTTAGATCCGTTTACGAAAGTTGATCAAGGCAACTGTCAAGTTGTTATGGCTACAAAAGTCTCTACTGCAATGAACTTTATAGAGGAATTGTTACAGTCTCCATTAATTTATGATATTCATCTTCATTGGTTTTGTACTGATCGTATTGAGGCTCTTTTAAGTCAATGTATTGAATTGGGTGAGAGATTACATGAAAGAAAATAAAATAAACCCCCTCTTTTTGTACATATATTTTTACTTTCGTGTCTTAAAAAGACTGAGTTTTCTTTAAAAGTGTGCATTAATGAATTTTGATTTAGACTTGACAGTAGTAATAGAATGGAAGTTTTTTTTTATTTTTTATTAGATATGTATAATTATGTGTAAATTTAGATATTTGTATATATTTATATATTTATATATATTTTTATGATTCAATCTGTCTTTCTAAACGATCAAGTCGCTCACGTAAAGTATCCAACATGGTATGATATTCTTGTGGTCCAATATCATTTTGTGATCTTACAATAGTAGGTGGCATTTGTAATTCCTCATGTTGTTGTTGTTGTTGTTGTTGTTGCTGTTGCTGTACATCATCTCTTTTTCTTTCAGAAAGTGCAACTAAATCTTCTGCAACAGACCTTTCTTCTCGTGTAGCACTAGGTAAAGGAGAAGGTAAAGAAGTAGTTTCGGTCCTCAAGTCAGGTTGCTTTTGTAATTGTTTTTTCATGGGTGAAAAACTATTACTGTTGTTATTCATATGATCATTTCTATCAAACTTGTTTTCAATCACTTCAATACGTCGAATCAAAGCATCCACTGTTTGTTCCATTTGTGACATGGTTCCCCATTGAGCTTCCTTTACTTGATTCCTAACTAACCCTTCAATTGTTGTTGCAGAAGCTTGTAAAGTTTGCATTAAAGAAGATGAGCGTCGAATTTGATCATCTAGTGTACTTTTTAATGTACGTGTAGTTTCGATGGTATCAAATAAATGTTCAAAAGGTTGAAGGTATTGTTGACGTTGAAGAGCCGCAAATGAATTTGTGGTAGGTGTCTTGGGTGGTAATGGAATACTAGCGGCTGTAACAGCTAATTGCTTTTGTTGTTGTTGAGATGATTCTTGACTTCTTTGATAAGAAGAAGGTTGAGGCTTGGGATGATGACTACCATATAATGAAGGAGAAGGTACATAGTGTTGATACATGATATTTTCTCTACTGGTTGGATGTGCAGAATGAGGAGGTTGTTGTTGTGAAGGTACGATAGGTGGAATGGCAAATTCATGTCGTCTAGGTGAGGGTTGATGAGCAAAAGGAGGTCTTGCAATCGTAGCAGAAGCAGGTACAATCGAATGAGGTGTTGCAGCATGATTTGCTATATATATATTTATAAAGAAAAAAAATAAGTTATTTTTTTATAATAGTATGTGTGTGTGTGTACCTTAATTACTTACCATAATTAGATCGACTATGTTGCTGGGTTGGTTGATTTGGTATAGGTCGATTAAAATTAGAATTAATTGGTGCAGATCTTACACCTGCTAATTGTTCATGGTAGGAAGGCGCAAAAATAGTCAAATTCAATGAATTCTTATGCTTGTTTGAAAGTCTTTTACTGTTGGAAGGTGAAGTAGGAGGAATTGGTAATGGTGGTGGTGGTGGCTGTTCTTCTGTTTCGGTTGCTGGATAAGATTGAATTTTACGAATTTGTCTTGAAATAGGTACATTATTACCGGTTGTTACTGCTGATAACGAATGAGGTCTTCTTTCTCTATCTTCTGAAATACGTGAGGGTGAAGAACCGGGTCCAATACGTTGTCGTTTATTAGGTGATTCAAGTATACTATTAGATAGTAGTTAGTATATACATGTAAAAAAGTAAATGTTTTCTTTTTTATACCTTTGTCTTCTTAACTCGCTGGAATTCAAAAGCACTTTATCTAGAGCCATGGCGTTTCTTGATTCAGGTAATAACTGATGAAGAGATGGAGGAGAAGTTGGTTCAGTCTTTACCGTTCGTTCACCTTCTCTATCCATAACGTCTTCCATATTTTCTAAAGGTAATTGTACTGATTCCCAAATATGTTCTTCTTTAGGCGCTCTTTTGAATTGAGGAAAAGTTCGAAGAATGGCATCAGCAAGACCGATGCTGTAATCGTTTGGTTTCAGTTTACATAATTCAGCTAATAATGGATTATTAAATTGGTGAGCCAAGTCAGCCAATACTTTAGTGTCTAAGTAAGTATCTTCATGATCTTTATAACAATTTTTATAAGTGGCTTTTTTGAATGTAAATACAGGTATATTAAACAATAATTTGATATCTGATAGTCTATACAATAATATATCTGTTTCTGGTAAACGAAATAAAATGAAAGGCTTATGATGATCAGAGTATATTCCTAATAATTGACTAAGCACTTTCATAATAATAATAATAATATTAAGTAAAAATAAGAAAACAAACAACAAAAGAAAGGAGTTTTCATCTTAAATACTTTTTTTGTATCACTTTTCTTTTTATAAATTGTAATTTAATTGGATAATAAAAAAATGACAGATTTTATTACAATTCATACTTCTTCAATACTTCTTCTTCAATCTTATGAATAGGTGCACGCTTTCCTGTCCAAAGTTCAAATTGTGCAATACCTTGAGAAATCAAGATTTCAATACCTTCAACACAAGACCATCCTTTACGTTCAGCTTGCAAAAGTAACTTGGTACGACGAGGCTTATAAGCCATATCACAAATAATACCCTTAATACCACCATACAATAATTCAGGTAATTCAATACCTGAATCAGCAGGAACTGTAGAAATAATCACTCCAGGTTCAATCTTTGCATCTAAAGATTCAATTACTTCAATATCAATAATATCCTTAAAGTCCTTTTGAAGATCATGAGCCTTTGAGGTAGTACGGTTCCATAAGTAAATCTTTTGAATACCCATCTTTTGTAAAGTATACAATGCAGCACGAGCAGTACCACCACCACCAATCACAAGACCTTGTTGAGGTGGATTACTAGGATCCAACATTAAAGATTGAATACGACGTTTCATACCAATATAATCTGTATTTTCTCCAATGAATTCACGCTTCTTTTCACCATTTACAATAGAATCACGTACAAAGATTGTATTGACTGCGCCAATAGCTTTAGCATTTTCGGTTACTTCATCAAGATATTTCATAATGGCAACCTTATGAGGAATAGTGACTGATGCACCACCAAAGTTAGGATCTTTAAAGATAGCATCTTCAGCATATTCAACCATATGACATTCTAAAAGTCCATAATGATGAGGGAGACCCAATACTTGGAACCCAGTATTGTGAAGTGTAGGAGACATGGAATGTTGAATAGGTGTACCAATTAACCAGAAGTGTTGAGCAGGTAAAAGTCCAATAAGATGACGTGCCTTATTAATTTCAGCTAAAGAGAGTTGACCAGGAGCAGCCTTATGAGGAAGTGCAGTATGTGTAATGGGTGTTAAACACTCATTAATTACACGCGATAACTGACCAGCAGCACCCATATTAATTGCAATCAAATCTTTACCGCCTGTTTTAGAAGTACGGAAGGTTTCAAGTGCCATATTATCTTGGAAAGTTTGTGCATTACCAACAAGCTTAATAATATCACCATACTTTTCGGCAGTTTCATACTTTAATTGAATAGCTTTATCATCCCAAGGTGTCGTATTTTGAACATCATGCCAAGAAGAAATAATTAAACTTTGAGATTTAGTTGCAACCAATTTTTCAATGGTAGCAGGAGTCCAACAGATTTCAACATCAATATATTCACAACCCCAACATTGACCCCACGAAAGTAATTCAAACATGCCTTCTTCATCATTATCAGGGAATGCACCGGCTTGACCCTTGGATCGAACAGTGAAAATAACAGGAATAGGTACCATACGACGTAATAAAGCAAGTTGTTCTCCAACATATTCAATATCAGTCATTTCACTCTTCTCATCAGGCTTTTGTAAAAGATCCACACGTAACTCAACTGCATCAGCACCTTCGCAAATTTCTTCCAATTTACCAAGAACTGAATTCAAGTCCTTGGAAGTTAAAGAAACAAAGGTAGTTGGAACACCTACACGACCTGCAGTTGTATTCACTTGATTGGTATCACGACCACTAATGAAGAAAAGGAAACGTTTCAAATCCTTCTTGATAGCTAACCATTCTGTAGGAGATACATAACCATCATCCACAATACTGTTAGCATAAGCAACGAATTCAAAGTTACAAACTTCCTTGTACCAAGAACGACGACGACGCCATACGTTCATCATATCTTCTCCAAACATGGGACGTGTTTTATCACGATTCAAATAACGTACAACTTGATCTAAATCACGTACTAAATGTAACACCTTACCACCGCGCTTCGTATGTTCTTTGAGGATCTCACGAGATTCGGCAGTTTCAATAATTCCTCCACCACAAGAGATAACATATTCACGATTGTATTCGGAGTCCTTACACAGCAATTGCTTCAAGCATTCAGATTCCTTGATACGGAATTGATCCCAACCCCAAGTATTAATAAAGTCAAATACGGTTGTCTTTAAAGTATCTTCAAAGTAAATATCCACATCAATGAACTTGAACCCTAATACTTCAGCTGCATATTGACCTAAAGTTGTCTTTCCTACACCACGCATACCTACAATCACCATAGATTTACTTGCATCCATATTTTTTGAAACCTTGTTACTGCTAGCAGTAATCGTATGACCTAAACTCTTTTCAGCTGCAGTTAATTTATGACCTAAATCAATACCATTTAATCGAACACCAAGCTTATGCTCAAGGTCATCCCACCAATTAGGCCAGGTCTTTTCAACACATTTCTTGTCCATAATAATTGTACCGTGAGGAACAACAGTAGCAAATACAGAGAAACTCATTGCAATACGATGATCATCGTAGGTATGAACACCTTCCTTAGGCGCCTTCAAGTCCTTGATAGGCTTACCGTGAATTTGAATACCATCAGGTAATTCAGATGCTTGAACACCAAATTTAGTTAATTCATGTACCATGGCCGCAATACGATCACATTCCTTTACACGTTGATTGGCAATACCATGAATACGAGTAATGTTCTCTCCTTTAGGATCTGCAGGTGAGGTGACAGCAGCCAAAACAGTAGCAGTCATAAATGCATCTGTCATGGTTTCCATATCAATCGAAGGAAGAGGACGGAGTTGACCAATAGGTGGACCAGTAACGGTAGTAGCGGTTTCGGTTTGAACAACAGTACATCCCATAGGACGAAGTACATTAATAGCAAAGGTAGCGTCACCTTGAAGTGAGCTAGAACCAATACTTGTGACAGTACAGGTAGTACCTGTGATAGCAGCAATAGCTAAAGGATAAGTAGCAGAACTAGCATCGGATTCAACGACATAATGATCCGGGTTCTTGTAAGTGGTTTGTTTGATTCTATAAGTGTTTTCGGGAAGACGTTCAACTACAGCACCAAATGATTCCATCATGGCAATAGTCATATCGATATAAGGTTGGGAAATCACTTGACCACCTACCAAGACTAATTCAACTTGTTCGGTAGCATAAGGTGCACATAATAAGATGGATGAAACGTATTGAGATGAAATAGAGGCAGAGAGTTCAATGCGACCACCCTTAAGACCACCATTGGGTGTAACAGAGATAGGTAAAAAGCCTTCCTTTTCCAATGAGACAATATCGGCTCCATTTGCCTTTAATGCATCTAAGAGAGGTGCAATAGGTCTTTGCTTCATACGGGCATTACCAGTTAAGATAGCAGTGGGTTGTTTGGCGTTTTCAGCAGTAGGAATCATGGTTAAAACAGAGGTTAAGAAACGAGAAGCGGTACCAGCGTTGCCCACATAAACTTCTTTATCAGGTACACTCAATCTACCACCACCACCATGCACAACCAAGGTCTCACCATTATCTTCCCATTCAAAGTCGGCAGCATTTAAGCTCTTTAAAGCAGCCAACATGAATTGAGTATCATCCGAATGTAACAAATTCTTGACACGTACAGTTCCTTTACCCAAGGCAGCAATTAATAAAGCACGATTTGAGATAGATTTAGAACCAGGTGTAGTTAATGAAACGTTCTTGTTAATGGCTCTTGAAGGAGAAGATTCAGTGACAGGTAAAACGAGTTGTTCGGGGGCTAAAACCTTTTGAATATCGGCGTCTGCAATAATAGAGGCACGAGGTTCTAAAGTTTTACCGATAGCAGAAAGCATTACAATACGCTTCTTATCGCCTTGGTTCTTTTTATCAACCTTCATGATTTCCATAATATCATCTACGTGACAATAGATATTTCCAATTCTGTCTTTTACTTTCTTTTCGTCCATAGAGATGGGTAATCCGTAAGATTGGAAACAACGGGATAAACGACCTACGGCTACTTGGTTTAAATGACCCAAGTTACGTGCTAATTCAGCTTCTTTCATACAGCCTACCGAGACACATTCACCATGAAGCATTAAAGGAGATACAATGGCTTCAATACCATGACCGATAGAATGACCGAAATTTAAAAGACCACGAAGACCTCCTTCTCTTTCATCATTTGTAACGACATAAGCCTTGAAACGAACAGAAGCTAAAATGACGTCCATGAGCATAGCCTGTGCATCTGTACGTGTATCCAAAGTAGCACCTAAATAAAAAATAAAATAAAAAAAGTTTAGATAATCAATTAATTATGACTATTGCTGATGTTATTGTTACCTTGGTTAGGCTCATTAGAATCATTTCCTAAAACTGCATGACGAATAGCTTCTACGCCGTTTTCTAATTTACAGAAATCATTTTCATCAGAGATAGCAGCCGTCTAAAATTGTTTTTTGGAGTGTTAGTTTAGTAATTCTTTAAATGAGAAATATTTATATTTACCTTAATTAATTCAGCCATACCATTAGCAAATTCACGTTCAGGTAAAGTTTTTAAAAAGTTGATATCAATAAAGATACGTTTAGGTTGCCAAAAGGCACCAACCAAGTTCTTTCCAGCAGGTACATCAATAGCAGTTTTACCACCAATAGAAGAATCTACCATAGCTAAAAGGGTAGTAGGAATTTGAACGAATGGGGTACCACGCATAAAAGTAGCAGCTACAAAACCAATCAAGTCGCCAATGACACCACCTCCCATTGCTAAAAAGCAAGTATCACGCGTAACTGCATTTGAAAGAAGCCAATCTTCAATATCAGCCTTGACCTTACGAGACTTGGACATTTCTCCAGGAGGTAAGACACGAGTGAAGAAACGAGGTTCCTTTTTATCTTGATAGATTTCTTGACTGATTTTCTTGAATGCTTTGGTATACGTATCCAAATAAATGGGTGCCAAATTTGTGTCAGTAATCAATACATAATTAGAAGCTGGTATCGAAGTCAATACATCACGAATAATGTATTCTGTTAAATGAAATCCAACAATAATAGATTCTGACCCAAGAATAGATACTTTGGCAACATCCCTTTCTGTTGTTTTCGTCGTCATTTTTTTTTAAAAAAAAAAATGGCTATTAATTAAAAAAGAACTAAAAAAAAAAAGGCAAAAAAGGAATGGGTTCTTCAAACTCTTTTATTGACAGAACCAACTGAAATTCAATTTGAGTGATTTGCAAATATGAGTCAATCAGGATTACAAGTCACAGTCGTACGGACTTCTCTCTCGTTCTTACTAAACAGTTGTGAGCAGATAAGGCGGGTACCATAATTTCTTATAATTATACCTTCGCAGCACAATACAATTGCTTTTCACACTATCACATTAAATATAATAGCGTAGAAGCTAGGTAATTTAAGATTTATAATGAATATGCGTAGTCACTTTTTTCTCTCAGCATTATCATTATCATTTATTAAACCCTCGGATGGAATGTGATAAAACTGGGGATATGAAAGAGAAGATCAAACCTTATCCACAAAATTTTGTTTGTTTTAGGTCTTTTACTGTTATATTTTTTCGGGGCATATATTAACCTTTCAAGTAATACACTGGAATTGATTTTTTTTAAAAAAAAAAAAGTGTTATCGCGCCAGATCGCTATGGGATTAAAAGCGTAACACTCATTGTCATAACAACACAGACTGTTTTATAAGTTTATTACAAACAATTATGGATTTATCGCGGTAACTAAATTAATCCAAAACTATTAAATTGAAACGGCTGTACTATCTTGTATAGTAGTGCCTACTCTACAATGTGTCAAACAATAATGCGATGACAGCTATAATAAATGTTATATAATCATCAAGAATAGATTCGGTCTCAGCATAGAAGAAAAAAAAAAGGTTCCATTTACTTCAGAAAAAAATACGTTGACATAAATCACGCGCAATTACATATCTTGATTTAGAAAAAATATGACAGGTCGACTCATAAGTGTTTCCAATGCAAAAAATGTTTAAATGTTTAAACACTACAAGAAAAAATAATAATGAAGCGGAGTTATGAAGAGGTTTTTGTCGTCGTCACTTGTATTTTTTTTTTTTTTTTTACTTTTTTTTTCTCTTTTTCTATTTCTTCTTTACATAAATTATATAATAGATCTTCAATGGCTCAACAAATCGAGCGTAATCAAGAGGCTACCATTTATATCGGTAACCTTGATGACCGTTGTTCAGAATCACTTGTTTGGGAACTCATGTTACAAGCTGGTCCTGTTGGTAAGTTCATAAAAAAAAGAAAGAAAACAAGAAACAACCATGTTGACTCATATAACATCAAACTAGTGAATGTTCATTTACCTAAAGACAGAGTAACACAAACTCACCAAAGTTACGGGTTTGTGGAATTTTTGACAGAAGAGGATGCTGATTATGCTATAAAGATTATGAACCAAGTACGACTTTATGGTAAACCTATTCGTGTCAATAAGGTAACGTGTTTTTTTTTTTGTTGTTGGTGTTATTGATTCGAGAGAGAGAGAGAAAAATGTATATTAACATTGAGAATAGGCTACTTCAGATAAAAAGAATTTGGACGTGGGGGCAACATTATTTATTGGTAATTTGGATCCAGAAGTGGACGAAAAGATGTTGTACGATACTTTCAGTGCGTTTGGTTTAATTGTTCATACACCAAAGATTTCGAGAGATCCCGAGACAGGTGGTGTAAAAGGATTTGGGTTCATTAGTTTTGATAATTTTGAATCAGCCGATGCAGCTATTGATGCTATGGAAGGACAATACTTGATGAATAAACAGATTACAGTTTCTTACGCTTTCAAGAAGGATGGTAAAGGAGAGAAACATGGTTCGGCCGCAGAGAGATTATTGGCAGCTGAAGCAAGGAAAAATGTACAAATGCCAAATCGATTATATTCTGGTGGTCCTGCCATGGCACCTGCCATTGGTGCTACCAGTGTGTATGCAGGTGGTGTTAGACCTCCTCCTCCTCCACCACCCATGGGAGGTCCTGCTGGCTATCCTAATATGGTATATACATCTCAACAATATCCTGCTTGGCAATAAAAGTAAAAAACAAATATAAAAAAGAGAAAGGAAAAAAATAAATAAATAATGCTCTGACTGTAAAAAAAGAAAGCTGATACAATACGGATTTTGACACGAAAATATTACATTTATGTATTAGAGGGCTGAATTGGAAACTATTTATATATGGCTGTTACTTTTAAGTTTGTTTCAAGAATATTATTGCTATTCCTGATAAACCAATCTATTATACATGTGAAAAAAAGTAAATGCATCTCTGCATGGTTTTCTTATAATTTTTCAATTCGCGGTTACACAGTGTATGCCCTTCCTAGCCGTAAATAGCGAGAAAGAGCAGACGACTTAATAGTTCCATTGTCGTACGCACTATTAAAGTGAATAGCCTTATAGATCATAGTTACTTTTCTTTGGTTCATGATAATTGGATTGATCTCCGTTAATTATCTCGAATGTTATAATTCGAAACATATAAGCATTTAAGTTCGCTACAGTAAAGTGACTCTTGCTTAATAGAAAGTTAAACTTTAAAAGAGCGTGTGTAATAAAAAAAAAATTCCATTGATTTTCTTATTTACAAGCATTTAAACGGACCAAAACTTTTTTAAAGGTATATATCATATTATTTGGTTCCTGAAAGTTATCCCCTCTCTCTCTCGCTCTCTCGAAAAATACGTTAGTAGAAAATACAATACGTGACTGTGGAGTTTTATATTTAAACTTTTTTTTTTTTTTCTTCCTATTCTTCTTCTCTTCTTTCATATATTTTCAATATAGACATGAAGACATTATGTCAAAGAACAAAAGTAATATGAAACAAACGAAACTTAATGAAACTTCCGGATCTGTACCTGAATTCATTCAAAAATTATTTAGGTAAGAAAGAAATAGCTCACGTTTTTCTTTTTTTTTTTTTATTAATACTTTTTCATAAATAGGATGCTCGAAAATAAAGCATTTAAAGATACATTCTGTTGGAGTACGGATGGGACAACATTTATTGTAAAAGATACCAACGAATTTTCAAAGAGTATTTTACCAAAGCATTTTAAACATTGTAACTTTGCTAGTTTTGTTCGTCAGTTAAACAAGTATGATTTCCATAAAGTACGAAACGGTGAAGATGGACAAAGGACTTATGGAGATCAAGTATGATTCTTTTTTTTTTTTTTTTTTTGTTACTGCTACTCTCTCAATCATACTAACAAATCAAAAATAAGGCTTGGGAATTTATCCACCCAAAGTTTATTAGGGACCGTAAAGATCTACTGGAAGAGATTAAAAGAAAGGCACCAGGCACTAAACCAAAGAAGGAAGAATCGACGACGACAACAACAACGACGACGACGAATAAAATTAAACAATCTGACAGTATTCAAGAAATTAAAAATATTGGGATCAATTTACAAACACAGATAGATCAACTAAAAAAGTCGAAGTCCACGTTAGAAGAAACAATATCAAAACTAAATGAGACTGACAATCAGATCATGACTGAATTAGTTAATTTTAATAAGAATATGGCTGTCAAAGATAACTTGATCAAAGACTTTTTAAGAATCATGTCTGAAAAAGAAAAGAGTAAGTACTTTTACTATTATTATTATTATTATTATTATTATTATCAATTCACACATAAGATATAGAAATTCATGTACCTGGAAATGAAGCACAAAAGTTATTTGATTCATATGCTCGGATTTCTCAAAATACATTAGAACACATGAATAAACTAAACAAGGAATTGAATATATCCAGTATATCAGATAGTAAACAAACAGCATCAGCGGCGGCAGCAGCAGCAGCTTCAATGAATGCTGGAAGTTTAATTGGATCACCCTTAAAAACTGCTGATGGACTTACATTTGTTACTTTGGGCAGATTATCTTCCAATATGTCGGTGAGGGATAATAAACCTGCAATTGAAATTATGGCTGCAGATCAAAAATCGAATTTAGCTACTACACTACAAAGACCCAGTCATTTAAAAACAAAATCTTTTAACTCGAATTCTTCTTCCTCTTCTTCTTCTTCAAACACAACAAATGCAACTTCTGCATCTTCATCTGCTTCGTCTTCTTCGTCATCTCAGGTCAGCTGGACTGTACCTCCGCGTATATTGTTAGTTGATGATGATTCTGTATATCGTGACCTAAGCGGAAAGCTCTTATCCGTTATAGGTTGTACAATTGATCTAGCAAAAGATGGTGTCGAAGCTTTAAAGAAAATGGGCATGGAGAAATATGACTTGATTTTGATGGTAACTAAACGAAAACGATATATACATGTATATTATATTACATCTTACTAATTTAATTCTAATTAAAATTATAGGATATTGTGATGCCGAAAATGGACGGTATTTCAGCTACACGTAGTATTCGACAATATGACGCTTTAACACCAATTATTTCAATGACATCAAATTTCACAGATAACGACATCATGCAATATATTGGTAGTGGTATGACGGACATATTACCTAAGCCATTTTCAAAACGTACTCTATATCAAATGCTGGAAAAATATTGTGCGCATTTAAAGACTATCCAAAGGGTCACTGGATTAGAACCATCTACAGCACTTTTAAATCCTTCACAATTAAATGGTCTAGACTTATTATCCAATCATTCACCTATTTTACCTAACAATAACCCAGAGTCTTCATCCGTATCTCCCTCACCTGTACCTCCTACAACAACAGTACCACAACCACATTATTCATCAAGTAATAATAGTACACCTGCAAGTACACCAACTGCATTTCCATTAGCACCTTATCCATACCCAGTTACAATGAACTCTGTTACCACAGATGATTTCAATAACTCACATCATGGTGAAATACCCAATGTTACATTTTGGCCGCAGCAACAACCTCAGCAACAAGATCCATTACCTGCAATTATTCCAAATGAGGGAAAATTTACTTGGGCTGTACCAAATACCATAACTGAACAATCTCAGATTTTTGATCCCGTTGCTGTTGCTTTAAATGAAGCAAACAAGAGACGTAGAATGAACCCAAATGAATAAATTAATGTGTACATATGTAAAGTTTATATATATATATATATATATATATATATATATATAATGGTCTTAGTTTTCCGTTACAAAAATATTTCGTATATCCCATTTTTTGAAGAAACGGCAGCTTTAGATTTATAATAATAGATAATTCTCGGGTTTAAATAGCTCAGTTGTTATAATTTACAATTACAGGTGAAGGAAATAGGTTGGGTCACTAAACACAAATTTGGGCCAGCCAAAAAAAGGCCCAATAAAAATAAAATTGGGTCACTTTTCTGGAAATATAGGTCTTTTCAAAGACGGTAGGACAAGGAAGAATGGAAGATCTTTTCTTTATTAAATCAAAATATAATGTCAGTTTTTGTAATTCTTTTCCACAATCTAGACACCTTTGCCAGAATGATATAGAATAATTTTATCCGACTTTGACAGTCTTCTTTGCTGATATGCACAGATGCGTCACGGATACGTTCACTAATCTTTGAATTTTGTCTGACTGAAGACGGATCGTTGTTTACAACGCTTTTTATCTTTGACCAAATCTCCTTATAGGGTTTAAAAACGGAGAGTATGGTGGCAAAAAGACTAGTGGATGTCCTCGTTGTTCCACCCAATCCTTAACCAGATTTGACTTATGGATAGATGCATTATCAAGCACTAAATACTTGTAGCTCATGTCGACCGTATCAAGTGTGGTGAGGATTTGTTCTACAAATTCTAAAAAATAATTACCAGTTGTTCCTTTTTTCTTTACAACTAGAGCGTCATCTAATCTCTGCCTCTTCCCAGCTGCAGCTACAGTAATGATGATTTCCTTTCGCGAAAGAGTGATGATACCATCTTTTGAAATAGCACCTAGTATGCTCACATTTGGTCCCTTTGCTTTAGCTTTAATTTTACAGGGAGTCCCTACTTCAGTTCAGCCATATGAACAATGCATATTCCTGTTAAATCCAGCTTCGTCAATGAATATGCAATCATTAAAAAAATCTAATTTTTGGGAAATCTAAAAGTTGACTTCGTTGTATAGTTTCTTCTTCACTGTCCGGTGCGAAATACTGTGGTACAATACACTTATAAGTGAGACGGCATTTATTTTTCATATGAGTTGCTACTTATCTTGGTGTAATCTGAATGTCCTTGAAAGTCGCGCAAAGCTGATCAGTAACAGTCTCTACTGCCAAACTTGGCTCGTTAATTAGTAACTTGAAAATAAACACAGTATGCACATCCTGAAGAATAACCTTTCGGCCTTCGCGCTCCTTTTTGTCGACGGTATAATGAAAAAACCCTTGGTTAAAGCTATTTGTCAGTTCGTTCCATTCTTTGATTTTGCGTATGGATGTTGACTGTGTCAACCCAACTTTTGAGGCCGCTTCTCTTATAGACATATGCTCAAGTTCTTGCATCAAATTATATAGGCTCACAACTTGTAACGACCCAGTCCAGATCTTACTACTTATTAATAATCCTTAGGATATATTCAACTATTCCTTATTATTTTCCTTTACCAAATACTTCACTAATTCCCGATTAATTATTATATTCTTCTAGCCATTATAAATACCAGCTCACGGATATAAATACAGCGTTAGCGTTTTTATCTGTTTAATATTCATATTATTCTTTTATACTTTTATTATTCTCTTTTAATAAACTTATATTCTATCTCTCTTCTGTTGTTGTTCTATCTGTAATTACCTTAACATTCTCTTTTGTTATTCAAAGGTATTTATTATTGTTTAACTCGGATAAAGATATACCACCTTTAATTTCTCAATGCTAATTTAACTTTATTTTCTTTTAAAGTTATCTTACCATTACACAACTTTAGGTTCGTTTTTTGTTACGTAGGATTCCCTTTGTTTTGAAGCGTCTATTGAGGCTTTTTTCCTGTTGACCTCTTTTTGTTTTTTTTCAGTTTCTCTTCTGATGCTGTAGCTGCAGGTCCTTTTCAATCCATGTATAATTGGATAATAATAGGAACTACTTCGCTGTCAGTGATGCCCATGTTATAATAAAAAAAGAAAGTAAAAGACAATTTAAAAAGGGGAAAGAAACGCGTACCATATTTGCGCACCACATTTTTTCGTGTACCATTTTAATCCTAAAAGTAAAAGCACTAAGTCGTTACAAGGCTGATTGTCGCTTGATTTTTACTGATATCTTATTTTTTTTTTACAGGCTACAAAAACAGGTTTTTTTTTTGTGAATTCTTAGGGCACCACCGAAAAAAAAAAAAAAAAAAAAAAAAAAAGCAATTTGTGGTGTAGAGGTGCTTTTTGAGCTTATGCATTAACCAAAGGCTTCATAATAAATGTTAAGATAAATAATAATGATAAAAAAAGTGTAGCTGTAAAAAAATAGTGTAATCTTGTTGGGGGGAATCTTGAGGGAAACTTATTGGATGGCACATAAAGACAAGACACTTTAAAAAAGAATGGGTTTATTTATATATATCACAACATGTCAAAGGAAATTAAGCTCAATCTGGACTTTTTGTTTATTATTTTTTTTTTATTACAATAATTAAAAAAAGTTACTAGTGCTTTAGCCTTTACAATCCAGAAAGGAAAAGTTTCTGAATTCAAAGTTTCCCAAGACAAACCACGAGGAGGTCCACTAGCTGAAGTCTCAAAAATAAGAATGCAACGGATAAGTACAACAACACAACAATCAATGATAATATTTTTCTTAGAGATGACTACCAAGATAAGAACCATCAATCCAACTCTCCCTTCGATATTCGTATGGTTTTACGTGCCATTACACCCAGGATTAAACTGCACGAACCGCTCGTAAACGAGGACGGAAGAGAAGGAGACAGGACTTACCAAGATAGAACATACTCGCCAAAAAATAGAATCACTAACCGCTGCGGTGTTGTGGCAACAATCAACCTTTGATCATAATACTTTCCTTTGAGATGACATCTACCGAGATGAGAACCATCAATCCAACTCTCCCTACGATATCCGTATGGTTTTACGTGCCATTACACCCAGGATTAAACTGCACGAACCGCTCGTAAACGAGGACGGAAGAGAAGGAGACAGAACCCATCAAGATAGAGCATACTCGCCAGAAAATAGAACTCACAAAACTTGATCATTGCTTTTACAAACCCGTTGCATTGCTGAAACTGTTAGAAACTGCTTGGAAACATAATATAAAAAAATGACTTACCATCATAACAACAACCATTTTGTCCTTTTAATTTCAAGTTCCAGCAGACTACAAATAGCAATAAATGAGTGTTAGAAACTGTTAGAAACTATTAGAAACTGTTTGGAAACATAATATAAAAAAAAATGACTTACCATCATAACAACAACCGTTTTGTCCTTTTGATTTCAAGTTCCAGCAGACTACAAATAGCAATATTTCTAAAATGAGTGTTAGAAACTGTTAGAAACTGTTTGGAAACATAATATATATAAAATAAAATTAAAAGTAACTTACCATCATAACAACAACAACTAAAGCAGCACCAGTATTAGTCAGAGCAATACCTATCATAGCAACACCTGTCATAGCAGCACCTGTCATAGCAACACCACCAGCCATAACAATAACCGGTAACACTAAATAAGCAAACACCCGGTGATGACAGCAGAAAATCGATACTATGGCACCATATTAACTGTATCACAAATAGAACAAGATACCCGACAAAAGAAACCCAGAAGCAACTGGTATTCAAATCTTTAAATCTTTATGCAGCAATACACTTAACCTCCCAGAAGTAAACTTCTAGGACCAGGAACTATCCCATGGTAAGTTAATTACAGATGTAAAATAAAGAAATGTCGAGATCTATACTAATCTGCAAGTAGAGAACTAATGCATTACACTTCGAGAAGTGCTGATTGCGGCATGTCAAAACATTGTAAGTGTTCCACGGTAAGAAAACCGCTATATTCGCATCACAATCAAACAATAGAACACCATACTTTGCAAAAAAAAAAGATAAAGATGGGTATAAAAGGAGGAACAACAGGGTTATTTTGTATATTTTTTTTTTATTCATAATCTTGATGACGTTTCCAAAAAAAAATATGATAAAAAAAAAGTGTGTCACAAAAAAAAACCACAGAGACTGAAGCGCCGTAGAAACAGAATTTATTATTATCTCACCTTAACATAAACGTAAAGGCTTTATTATTTTTAAACCTATGCTGTGATTACAGTCTTTGGTTAGATTGAAAGTTTGATTGAGCTCCATGGTGAATTTAAAAGTAGGTAAAGAGCAACAGTGGAAATATTATTACTCTATATTATGTATAAAAAGAGGATATCTTTCAATTAACGAGTGTGTAAACACAACCACGACAATACTTTTGATTTGTGGTCTTATGTAAGCGTATTATCAACAAGGTATCTTTGTAGGATTACCCGTCTTTATATATATACATATAGACAAAGATAGAAAAATAAAGGATATCGTGTATATATTATTTGCCACCTTTTTTTTTCATACATATCCCTTAGCATAGTGAGTGAAATGATTCAAATGTGCTTCTACAGTTAGTCTTAGTTATTGTTCGATAATTCTTTATGTATGTATATATATATATCTAGTCGGGTTCGTTTTTTGACTGAATGTTTGATAATTGGTTCAGGTCAAATAAATAACTACCATTAAAACTTTCATTATTTTAAAGGAAATTCTTTTCGTATTATCATTCTTTCTTTGTTAGTATAAATATTAAGCGAGAGAAAAAGTATGATAATAAAATGATATCTTTAATAATTATAAGGCCTGATCATCTTTTCTTTTGCTTTTGGTACTTCACTTTCGATCTTTATTAGATTTCTTTAGCAACTTTAGGATGATTAATGTGACCTCCAATCTACTACTTTCCAAATCCAAGCTTTGACTAAATGTCTGGAAGAACTACGTTTAAAGTTACAAGTACAGCAGCAATTCACTTCCTCACACGATTCAGCTGGTACAAACATAGATTTGGATTATGACCCCTAAGATCAATTACTTCTGATATCATCCCTGCTGAGCGACTGCAACAAGCTCTATCTGGTAAAAGCGAGAACTTTTTCGATCATTATTTGACAAACTTGATCTACACAAACGTACACCTTCGCCTCAACTTTTGCTGTAAGTCATAAAAGTGAACCTACATAAAGCTGGTTGTAGATCGCATCTCCAACAAAACAATCGTTTTCTTGATAAGAACCAGTAGCTAAGCCAAAAGGTTAACTCACTTGATTTTCCAATTGGGCAAACTTCATCAAATGGTTTACAGTTTAGTAATCAATAAAACTTTGAAGCGATCCATACATATTCAACTTCTAAAAATGGTCAGTTATTTCCGATTAACAATAGTTTGATCAAAAATCCCTTCAGAAAAATGGCCGCACGAAGTAATAAAAAAATAGGTACCGTATTCCTTTTCTAAAATATCGCCTTTTATTTCAACGATAGGCGAAATACAAAATCAATATCATCGCTTCCCTCAACTTTCTCAAACACAGCATACTAGTTATTATCGAAGCAGAAGTAACCGAAAGGATTCACACAGATTATCAACACTATCATTCAGGTTTTCATTCGACATTGCTTACTGTAATATTTACAGGATCTATTACAATGAAATTGAACAAATACTATCAGGTATAGACTTCTTGGCCAACCAAAAGAAATACCAAGTGGCTCCCTCAACTACAATTCAATGTCTTAGTTTTCACATCAACACAGAAAATATAACTCCCATAATAGTATCTTCCCCTGAATCTTTTAAGTCTTTGCGAAGGCACAGGAATCCGTGCGAAAGGATATAGAACGTGCGTTTGGTGTGTTTCAGGCACGATTTGCTATGATCAAAAGTCCTGCCAGAATGTGGAATGAGGCTGACATACGAACCCTCATGAATACTTGTATTATCCTCCACAGCATGATTGTCGAGGATGAAAGAGGCCAAGACATGGATCATGAATACGATATTCCGAAATTCGGGATCACTCAATGCATCAACGTCTACAGAATGATTTAGTTGTACACTTGTGGGGTAAACACGGTTATAAAAACGTTTAATAAATTTACTTTTTTTTATATATATTTAATTATTTGATTTAATATCTTCAGTTTCAACTTCTTTTACTACTTGGATTTCTACTTCTTCCGCTACCGCATCTTCAGTGGATTCTTCTATTCTTTTACGATGTCGGATCATCACCTCCTCCTTGGCTTACTTAAAGAAGCTGCAAACCTCGGGATCATCACCGTACATCGACAAATTCTTTGACATTACTTTGAAATCCAAAGCCCTCGACTGATGCTCGAGAACGTCACTCATTAGCTTCAAGAAGGCTCTTCTGTCTTCTTTTAAATTCTTGAGGCGCTTGTTCGCCTCTTCAGGACGATCATCAACAGTTGTCTTACGTTTCATCTGCTTCTTACTTGCTTTACATCCAAGCAGACGTGAACCAAAAGCAGGCTGTTCAACAGAGCTTTCACTGTTTTCATCTGAACTGACTTCGAAGCAGCTTTTTTTCTCAATTTCTCTTCTTTCTCTTCTAAACGATCGATCCATTTTAAGTCGTCAGAAAGAATTACTGTATTTCCGCCATCAATTGGTCACTTTTTTGAACAAGAAATAATAAATCTGGTCGTCCGAGTTTTGGTTGGTATGATACATAATAGTTTTCTCGTAAAGCCTACTATATAGCACATAGCTTTAAATGATAGGTACGCACGTTCCAAAAAACAGTTATGTAGTGCATCAGAATGAATGGCCAGAGGCTGAGGGTTTCTTCAAAGTATACAAGTCTCGGAATGAAAGTGATGAACGTTTTAAACCAATAGTTGTAATTATTCAAAGTGAAATTAATCAAACGTTAATTTTTAAAATTATGCAATACTGTGTACTTGTTCACGAAAGATTCAATTGTTTACCAATTGTATTAATTATTGCCAACAAAGATTGCCTTGGCTCAAAAGAAATTGAACCATATTCAGATTTGACACAGGTCAAATCTGATTTTTGGGCAGAAAAATGTCTGATGTTTCTTCCTGATTTGGACATTACACCTCTAAATGATCAATTTACAAACGCTTTTCATGCGTTATGTCAGTTCTTGTCTCTTCCAGACAAGGTATTTTCCTTTACTTCCGTAGAAAATCACACTATTAATTTGCTAAGTGAGGCAATAATAAAAAAAAGAGAATGAAGTGACTTTATTTAAATATTAGTTTTGTTTTTTGCACGTTTAACGGCATGATGATAAGAGCTCTTTAACGAGTTTGCTGATGTGTAAGAGTTAAATAAATCTTTTGCTTTTCCTTTGTTAAAAATGTCTTTCCAGTTTTTTGACTTGTTTGGTTTCGATATGATTTCTATAAATTGAAAATCTTCTGCGGTATATTTCTGCTGTTCTGTTTGCAAAGTCTGTTGATCGAGGTCATATTCACTATATAACTTTCTTTTCTGGTGTTGCATGGTTTCTAGAAGCTCTTTGGCAACGTTTTTGCTCATTTCCAGCATCTGAGCAGGATTTTCAGCTGGTAGTTCGACTATTTTCAGTACTTGGTTTATAGCTTGATCATAAGCCTGACGCAGTTCACTCTGATCTTTTTTCTTGATGTTTCTTCGGCAAATGGAGTACAGAAAGCGGATCGTCAAATCTGAAGCAAATGTGAGCGATTCCAAGCTTTGTGCTTGAGATTGTCTCTGATTACCCCAGCACCATTGTCTCCGGAAATGTCTTTCTTTATCCCTGAATGGCGTAACCATCGGCTCTATCACCCAACCTCCATTATCCATGCCTGTTACCGTGCTTTTGATCACTTTAATATCAAATTGGATTTCTCACAGTGCACTATCAGCACTTTATTACAGCTCCCGTTACCTTATTTCTTTAGTAGCTATCCTTCTGACCATTGGTTGCATCGACATCCACTACGGCCAGTGATTCCTGTCATTTTCCTGTTCAGTGACCGAAATATGACCCCGATTATTTCCCTGATTTGGACATGTACCCAAATTTCCTTTCATATTTCCTTATTATGAGATGAAATTCTTGTTATATGAAGAAAATATTCTTAAAATCCCTGTGATTTTACAATATACCCTACTCATATCCTTGTATTCTACAGAGGAATCCTGTCATATAAAGCAAAGACATGGAAATAATCCTTGTCAGTCAACATGATTTTACTTTATAATACAAGAACTTCTAAAATATAACAGAGATATAACGTCTATTTGCATGAATGATTCTGATCAAACAACATGAAACTGAGCCTTTTCATCTTCATTTAAGAATAATACCATGTAAAACACAAGGATTATTTGTATCATTATAATGACTTTTTACGTAAAACTATCCCATTTTACTATTCATTGGCCATATAGCATTTGACTTTTTTTTTTTTTGGTTTAAAAAAACTAATTTATTTAGTTATATCATGTACATATAAAAATACATGATTTTATGGTCATAGGTATTACAGGGCATAAAGAGAATAAAAAGATGGCATAATAGGAAAAGAAAAAGAAAAAAGAAATGTAAAAGGAAAAAGGAATGGAAAGGAGAAAGCAAAAAAAAAAAAAAAAAAAAAAAAAAAAAAAAAAAAAAATTTGTGCTTGAGATGTGGTAAAATAAGCGAGTGCTACAAACGGATCCATAGAATCTCGAATATAATCCTGAATTGATACGGCTGAAACGAAATTTACTGACTTCGCCCAGTGTACACATTGAGTCTCTAGAATATATGGAGTATTTGCTTTCCTGACAAACTTTTTCTCGAATGTGGTATTGGCGAATTTTCCAACTACAAAGACAAGCATTATAGGCAACACTTCATAACGCTCGTATACGTTGGCGCAATAGTTTATAAGGGTGCTGGGTAAAAGAGTAGGTAGTAAAGTCACGGATGAAATTTGTTCCAACTAAAGCCGTTAAGCCACTAAAATACTTTACGTTTTTTTTTAAGAAAAAACAAGTATAATTCTTGTTTTTTTTAACAAAAAAACAGGTAACTTGTTCTTTTTTCACTTGTAATTTGGACAAAAAAGAAAAAAGTATCATTTTCTATTTGAGATTTATTAGATAAAATGAATCATTTATTTTTTGATAAAATTATTAGACTTACTATTGATAACAATATGTTTTATGCAGGTCTTTTTTCCCTTGGAACATTGTCTTCTCTAGGCAAGGAGTGTGGCAAATGAAGAGATTAAAAACTGTATCGGTAAGGAAGGAAGATTCATTTTGGAATATATATAAAAAGAAGAAAGTGAAAGAAAAGAAAAAAACATTATTTATAATGAAGCCCACCCCCCCCCCCTGTTTGTCTGGCGTATGAGAAAAAAAACCTGTCTGTATGCCATGTAAAAAAAAAATTGATGTAATGGTGTATTTCATGCAAAAGTTATAAAAAACCTTATTCACGTGACGATGTGCCTGGTTATACTTTTTATAAATCCGGATAAAAGTTATCCGTGATTTTACCTTTTTTTTTTTACTACTCTTTTCCCCGACTTCCTCAAAATGTACAACATCAACAATATTCATGCAAGAACACCAATATCATCAGCTAAAATAACAACACGTTTAATGTTCACCTCCAATCTTTACTATAATAATGCTTGTTATAGCATATTTTATTGACTTGTAATAAAATAAAAGTTTTTTTTTGGGAACTTGCGCAAAATATGCAAAAGAATATCTATAAAGATCATATTATACATATATTAAAAGAACGATGTCTGTTATTAAACTGATAATTTGGTATAAAAATAAGTATGAATTACTCTACATATTGAAATCACAAAGAATCTCATTTCTTTTCTTGTCTTTCTTAATACCAATAAACAATAATAGATAAATGTACCAATCGTTACAATATTAATCAAGTAATAAAGATGGAGCCACCCCATTAAATAGCATAATCAAATTGATAAAAGATGGTGGAACCAGCTAACTTTTCTTCTTGATGGTTTTTTAGAATTTAACTGCGCCGTATACCAATTCACTCTGTCATTTCGTCTTTAACAATTCAATTAATTCAAGTACTGGTTTAGCATGGCCTGAAACAGTAGAAAATACACCCGGCAATTTAAATCTAGCCAACATTATTATCGCTGATTGTAGAATTACAAACGTACCCATTACTCTGACCTCAGTATCTGCTAACCCTGGATTTTTTTTACAACACATGCATCAAATGTTACAATATCTCGAGGCATACAATAACGATAACATCAGAACCTTCGACGAAGTCCAAGTTGACATAGCATACGCATGGATCAAAAGTTTTTTTATCAACAAGCAGCCAATTTAAAAATTTCAGCAGAAAGAAAAAAAAAACAGGCTCTCTTTCTTGGGTTTTTCGGTGCATTCGTGATCACTCTCTTTTCGGAACTGCTTTAAACTTAGAAAATGATCAACTGGCGTTCCTAATTAATTTCATCGCAACAACACAGGAGCAATTAAGAAATTGAAGATTGTACCATGAAAACCGCGACAATATCGATATCCAAAACTGTTTCAGACCTAGTATGTCTGAATCAGTAAGAAAGTACAAACTTTTCACTCCTGTTCCAATGTACAATTTTTTACCCGAAAGTATGTTAAAATCGACATAGCCCATTTGAGATCTTTAATACTGAAGGTCCAAAACGAAACCGAAGTAGATATGGGCATATTAGATGAAAATGCAGATGATAATACGAAACATGAGGCTGCGACAAAATTATTTAGTGAAGTATTTGATTTTGGTCTCTTAAGAATTGATTTAAATTAGTAAGTATTATAATCTCATCGTGTATCATCTTCGTCAATTTGTATGCTAAGTACTCTTTTTTTTTTATAGTAATGGTAAAGAAATGTTCACCAACATGGTGCGAACAGATGGTTATGGTATTGATTTTATCTTGGCTGGTCCAAGACAACAACAGACAGCACTTCCAGATCTTGACTTGAACGATTTTACTGGTGAAGAAATTAACCAAAGATTCCATTTGTGGGGGCGTTGATCCTGCACTAAAAACCATCTTTACAGCTTCTGATGGGCATGGCGAAGATCCTCATCTAGTACGGAAATATTCAACCGATGAGTACTACATACGCACAGGATTCAAGAAGACAAACAGAAAAATCTTAGCAAATGAAAAATGCGGATAATAATTTTAATCAAGCGAAGCCGAAAGAAATATCTTAACAGACAAGACTGCCAACATTGAAACATTTGCCCTATACGTTCACTCTGTTTTTAACAATCTCGGTACTACCTTACCTTTTTATGATGATCGTTTTACTTCTCTCCTATTTTTAAATTATTTTGGTAGACAACGAGCTGATGCAGAAATTGTTAATATGTTTGTAACAGGAGGAAAGAAGTATTTGAAAAGGGAGTTTAAACAAGGAGGTAATGACCCGAAGCAAGGAAATCCCAAGATAAGAAAGAAAAGGAAGAAGGGAAGAACAGAAGGAACTACAACAGTAAAGGATAAAGGGAAGAAAAAAGAAAAGACTCGAAAAAAAAAAAAAAAAAAAAAAAGACTGAAACCATTTGAACAACAACAAAATCCCGCTTGTAGCCCTAGGATATGCTGTCTTTTCTTCCACTATGAGAGGTATGGTCAAACTATTGAAGGTTTGCTAGTAACTGTTCTGGTAACTGAATACACGTAAGTTTTATTAAGGAATATCTAACATTTTAAATATCCAACTTACCTTTTTTGTAACAAAAATCTTTAGGTGTGTAGATGTTAACGAATATTTGCTATAAAAAAAAAAGATACATGTCTCTGACAGTGTCTTATTAGATATTATGTGTCCGTTATCAATAATTATACAATGAACACAAAAATAAGTTCTCCAAGATACAAGTTATTAAATTACATTTCAAAGGAAAAAAGAAAAGAAAATCGTTTATGTATATAAAGTATTTTTTATTATATAGAGTAGATTGAATAATATATATATATAATATGTATATTAGAATAAGTTGTTGTGTGGATAAGATATATTTACAGGAGGGTGATACATTGGATTTATATTACAATGTCAAGTTATTAAAGCGAGTCAGTTGCTATTGTTACTTTTGTTTAGACCCTTGCTCTTCTACGGCGTCCTCCTCCACCTCTACCGCAGGACAAACATCTTCCGATGGCATTGAAGATACCAGTAATACAACGAGTGATGGCAGAAATAATAGATTGGAAGAAACCAGCAATACCGGAGACAAGTCCAGAGAATAATGAAGCGATTGAGGAAACGATACCACTTAAGCAAGAAAAGATTGATCCCATTTTTGATTTAAATAATTAAGAAGTTGATTTTGTAGTTGTTATAGTAATAATGAAGAAAAAAAAAAGAAGTTGCCTCTTTTCCTTCTCCTTTTTATATTAAAAAATATATGCATAAGATCACCATGACGTATCTCTTTGTTGTCAAAAAAAGGAAATTCAAAATGACGGTTGCAAATTTGAGTTCCTACACTAAAAAAAAGAAGAAAGAAACTTTAATTGGATTTGATTCTCAACCTTTTTATGACGACGATCCATTGATTTAAACTAAACTATGAATCAAAAACAATACAGAAAAAAAAAAAAAATTGATTTTATTATTTCTATATTATTATGAAGTGATACGAAATGACATGATTATCACTTCATTTCAATTTCCTTTCGTGACACCCATTTTCTTGGTGGATGCTTTTTCTCGGTTGAACTTTCTGAACTACTTGGCTTACTTGGCTTTTTTCCTCGTTGCTTTTTTACAGAACTAGAGTACTTTAATGCATCATCAATCATGACCTCACAACGGATCTTGGTTTCCAAAGTATGTTCTTGTGTTGATGTAAATGTTTCAGGATATCGAAGACTAATATTATAAATATATAATATATGAATAAAAAAAAAACTCTACAGTTTATAAACACTGACTTACCTTAACCACATGTAAAGCATAATATTCTTATGACTATTCTCTAATTCAGATAATCCGTCAGTAGTTACAGGTGTAACATTTGGTAGCTGAATGACATCATCTAACACACAAGTTTCACTTCTACTAAGTTTCTTGGCTAAAATCTCGATTACATCCATTGAAGGAATATTTCTAGTGCTAACAGGGGCAGTAACGAATTGATAAAGATCACGCAAAGGTAACTTTATATCTTCAAGTTTATCTGCAATAATCTATTTATGAATTAAGGTTAATTTTTGGCAAGTTAAAAAAAAAAAATCAGTTACCTTTTGATCTCTATAGTTGCACAAAAAGTAATCGCCGTTTAAGGAAGCCATGTCCTCGAATTTTTGCTGTTAAAATAGTTAGTATCAACAGAAATAGCTTAAGTTTTGTATTCTATTTTTACCAATAGTCCAGAAAATTTTTCGTTAGGCATCTGTAACGCAAAAAGTTCTAGAATATCAACAGTAGGTTGTAATCCAGCCATCTTTAAAATTTACTTTTAGTCATTGTCTCATGTCACAAAAAAATAGACTTACCTCAAGTGGGATAATAGGAGCTGCTACACATTCTTTAACGTAAGGAAGATCAGCTGGTTTTAATCTAAAATAGACGCAGTGAATACAAATATTACATTTTTAGAGTTGAATTTCATTGTATTTACGTAGTTACTTTTCCATCACTATAAGCTGTTCCAAATCTACCTGCACGTCCAGCAATTTGTTTTAATTGAGGAATACTAATGTAAGTGAAGTCCTTTCCATTAAACTTTTGTACTGTGGTAAAAACAATACGTTTGATATTCCTAAAAAGACCCTTTTTTAGTCAATTTAATTTCCTTTTTTAGTCTACTTTAAAAAAAAAACTTACAAGTTTAAACCCATACCAACTGCATCAGAAGCTACCAATACGTCAAAACCACTTTCTGGATCATTAAAGGCTTTAGCTTGAAGGGCTCTAGTCTCTATTCATATAGTTAATATTTTTTGTTTTATATTTATAGAATTTATAATATGTACCTGGAGGAAGGCCACCGTAAGCAACTGCACATTTAAGTCCAGTTTTGGATTCAATCATTTTCTTGAGATGAAATATGTCTTTACGTGAAAATGCAACTACACAATCACCCTTTTGAATTTTACTTAAATCAGCCTTTAAAGATTCATCACTGACTTCAAATGGAGTTAAACGGCTATATTCATTCACAATCACTTCTTCATCCAATGATTCACAAATCTTTTTTACCAAAGGAACAGCAGAAGCTTCACCACAGAGATGAATTTCTTTTGCCTTCAAACCTAATAAAGCTTGTGTCCATGCCCACCCTCTATCTGGGTCGCCGATTAATTGGATTTCGTCAATGACAGCTACATCCAAGGTTTTTCCCAAAGAAGCCATCTCTATTGTTGAACTCGTCAAAGGAGCATTAGGTGTCACTTCTCTTCTCTCTTCGCCTGTCAGTAAATTACAAGCTACTCCCTTTTCATTCATCTTTTCGAAAATTTCGTGTGCTAATAAACGTAAAGGTCCACAATAGATTCCTGATTCGGCTGTCTCTAAACGTTTTAATGCTCTGTATGTTTTTCCACTATTGGTTGGTCCTACATGAAGAATAATTTTTCTAACAACCTTATCAATCTTACTGCTTATACATAACTATTATCTATCTTTGTTTTTACCTCTTCATTTGTCTAGCATCTGGAAACCATTCACTAGGGAAACGAAGATCACTGATCTTCTTTAACGAACCAAATTTTTCGACTATATCTTTTGGTAATAATGGTTCTGCAAAATGATAAAACGCTGATAATAAAGCACGATCAATAAATTCTAAAGTATATTGCTTATCAGTAAAAAAAAAAATCCCCGGTATTATTTTTCCCTCTCTTCTTTACCTGTATAATCGCTATCGTTATATACTGCAAAGAGCTCTTCTCCAGAAATACGTGGGACCTTTCCAGCTATAGCAGCTTTGACAAACTTATCTGAAATTTCTGTAAATAAGTCTCCTCTGATACCTAAACCCGCTGACTTTTTACGAATAAGAGAATTATTTTTAAACTTGCTAATTCTCATCTTTAAGCCTTAAAAAATGATATTAGATATGAATTACTAGACTAAACTGAGCTCCTTCTTACTCCTATCCATCCATTCTGCGTCTTTTGGTTTTACAGGAATTGCTCGAGCTAAATCTAAAAACGTTTTCCCTGGTGAAGACTTGTTCTTACTACGAGCTTGACGTAAACAAATGGCATTGTGTTGAAGCGATCGTGTAATAGGCTGGTACCGGGTACGAATAATGTGTAAGGCTGTTTGCCTTAAAGGTAAGATCCTCAACATGGTGCTAAGGTGTCAAAGTCAATTATGCATTGGTACCCCCTGACTATGTGCTTTTTAAAGCAGAAAAAAAAAAATTGTATAACTAGTCACAAGTGACTGTAAAACGACTTCAGAAACATTTTATATGCTTATAACATGTAAGCACTCGCCCAAGGTCTACTGGTGTAACATATTTTGGTTAATTCGTTGTTCTTAGTTTAATAATAATCCTTTGGACTACTGTGACAAATGATAAACTCTATATATCAAGATGTCCCAAGTATTCAATATATGTGTGTGTATGCATATTGGCTTTACAAAAATGCATTATATTGGACTTATAGATTATTATATATTTCTGGTTTTTAGAGTCTCTACATATATCTTAGACATGTCGAGATGGTTGGGCCTGACTGAATTTAGTTAGCAAATTACTTGGGAGGCTTTCAATTAAATGTAATAACATGGCATATGTAGAGTGGGCATATAGGACACCCGCTACACATATACAGTATGTAGGAAAAGATATTTTTGTATCTTTATATATAAAAATATTTGTACAAAGTCTTTTGAAATAGCTATAGTATATCATAGATAATTATTTCTGATAAAAGTGTATATTGTGACAAAGCCACTTGCAGCACGGCTATCATATGTTAGTTTTGAATAATTTACGAATAGTTTTTTTTTTTTTTTCTTTTTTCTTTTTACATTACCAGTTCATATCTAAGCGAAAAATACATAAAAAAATAAAACAGTGCCTATAAAAAGTATTATATTTAGAAGGAGAGGGAATATCTGTATTCAAATATCTGAAATACTGGCTATCATCAACTAATTATATCTTAGAATAATTTTCTAATCCAGGTACAAAATTAAGGTCATGCAGATCCTTAACTAACATATTTGGATTGATTCCTCTTACAGTTAGCGCAACACCAAAGGGCGGTTTTTTAAATAAAAAGGCGGGTTTTAAAATTCTCAATAGGCGGATTGTTTTTTTCCAAAGGGCGGTTTTTGTTTTCTCAAAGGGCGGTTACAATTTTCTCAAAGGGCGGTTACAATTTCTCAAAAGGCGGTTACAATTTTCTCAAAGGGCGGTCTCTTCGATCCTCAGTAGATATTTTTTACAGTTGTTTGTGACATTTTATTAGATAGGATTGCCTTTTAAGCAATCTTCAAATATGTTTACCGAATGTTGTACAAATGCTCGAAGATGTTCTGGAGGAACATTATTGCAAGCCTCAGTTATTCTTGTTGATAAATCCTCTTTAGTTTGAAATTGACTACGTTTGACCTTATTTTTAACTATGGACCAAAATTGCTCAATAGGATTAAGTTCAGGCGAGTAAGGAGGGAGATAAATGCACTTATATCCTCTCTCTGTCACCATAGTATCAATCTCGTTAGATGTATGTATTGGTGCATTATCCATAACTATATAATATCCTTTCATTTCCGGAATGCAATCCATTTCATCCATTGTTTTCTGAATAAAATTCATATAATGGCCAGTGACAGTTCCTTTGGAGGCAGGCTTCTTTGGTTTTGATGGTGCTTTTCTTTTGCGATTACCAGAATCGATTTTTAGCCTTTTGAATGTGTGTTCCTGAGGATTTCGAAGCTCCATTGACACGACATACTTCGCCGAGATTGCACCCAAAACTGTGTGTGATACTGCTCTGGTGGTAGGAGTGATTACAATAGCTGGTGTGCCCTTAATAGACCATCCTCCTGGAGGTCTCATATTGATATCGAAAGCTGATTCATCAACAAAAACACAATTTTCAAGGTAATCCATATCTGTTTTGCTCCACTTCTCAACCCACGCTATGCGGTTTGCAATTTTGGTTGGATCGTTTCTGGGAGCTGGATGACGAGTGATTTTTTTGAATGAAAGGTTGCATTCTGTTTTGAGGAAATTTCTCACACTTGATTCTTTCAGTGTGAATGATTCGAATTTTTCAGTAAGTGAACAAACTGCATCCACAACCCTGGCTTGAGGATTACTGTCATAAAAATTTAAAAGGTGAATCTTATGCTTCTCATCAAGCTGGCCTGCTGATTTATTGATTTTATTGGTTTGTTTTTCAAAGATATTCCAATCTTTATCCTCTTTCAGTCTCCTAGCCCATTTCTGTGCAGTTCTTTCAGCAACACCGCCTGCTAATCTACCAGATTTGGCAGCATTGAACAACTTAATCCTATTGTAGTAGACAAAAAGCAGTTTCTGATCATTGGTGTAGTTGTTATAACTCCTACCACTATTGATCTTTACGTTGGTGGCAATCTCCTCCATCTCAGCATCTAAGGCTTCCATCTCAGTGTCCTTCTGCTCTGTATTTTGCTTCTCGCAGTAAAGTCGAAGACGAGTTAATGTTTTTAGATGGAAGGGGTTAATCTCTTCTTCGCATTCCATCGCATCGCGCCCATTTTCATCACAAATGTTTCCCTGGCCATCTTCATAAAAAAAGTATGTACTCATTTAACAAAAGTAAAAAAAAAAAAAGAATATACCGCCCTACAATTTGAAAAATCCGCCTTTTGAGAAAAATGGGACTCTTACAGTCACGTAATACACCCTTTCTTTCAATTCAATCGGCACAAATTCAGTTGGCAAAATCGTCTCACTAAAAAATTTACCCGTCCCAGCAGAAAAAAAGTACGTCCAAATTTTTATTCAAAACCCAGTACATAAAGAAAGTGAATTAATTTGAGATGAATAAAAGCTTGGCTGGGACAAGTTAAGAAAATGTTGGAACAGGCACAAGACAGATTAGTAAAGTTTCAAGACTATTTTAAAACCATTTGAGATCCACAACTATCTAAGACTATTTTTCTTTCATTCACAATTTTACTAAATAGTTTCGATTTAACAAGCAACGTCATTTATTTCATATCAACCAAACCAGCAAGTATACAATATGTAGATGAATATACTACTTCTGATGAAAAAATGACAGAGAGAAGAAATGCAAGGCATAAATTTAAGTCATGCTAAGTCGGGTTTTTTTTTATTTGGTCACTTTGTCCAAATACTTTTAGTCGTAAAAATATATTTGATAGCATGAATTTTATTTATATTGGATGCTACAGTCACGATACTTCGAGGTGGTATTGTTAATCATCTGGAATAATTGTGTGGTATGGGGACTTGCAGAGGGAGAAAATGTTGAGGTATCGATTGGATATGCAACTTTGGGGGATGTGGGGGATGGCGTGCTGACAGGTGCAACGACAGATGGTGATGAATCTGCTTGGTAACAGCAATGCCAAAATAAAAGGGTGACGCGCAATAACGTACGGATATTTTTCAGTGTGATGAATGAGTGAAGGCAGGATAACGCTTCAGGCAGGGTGATGCGGCCAATTTCTGTCATGGTAAAGAAACTGCTATGTATCATTTGTGTCATATAAAAAACTAATTGAAATCCTACAAAGCATTGTGAAATGGTTATGATCCATAAACACTGTAGCAACATTTTCCTTCTTACCATTAACTTGAAAAGTGAGAATAGGATGGTCATACTTCAAGACGCTGTTGCGCGACAAGACGGCGAGCTTGAGCGTGTCCAAGCAAAGGGAATGATTGGTGGTGTTGTCACCGCCAAGCTTGACTTCTCCAAAACCAAGGGATTGCCCAAATGCACGTTGGACCAAGGTGGATACAATGGCGTCCGGACGAATGCCAGTGGTCATTGTGTCCTCCTTGTTCGGCCATCGTAATACAACCTTCCTCGTAGTATCTGCCATCGATGTAGTGCCCTCAGGCAAATTGAACAATCACATTCCAGCCAGGTAAAGCAACCATCATACAAAAAATAAAATAAAACGTTAGTAATATGAAATATCAATATGAATAGAGGCTCTTCTACGAAAAAGAACCCAGTGTCCGAGGAGTAAGTCAAAAGCTAATGATCCAAAAAAATTGAATCGACTCCAAAGGGCTGGTATCGAGAGAGGTTCATCCACAAGGACTACTGACTCAAAGCATCTCTTTCGCACAAAATGAAGAAAACCCAATGTCCGAGGAGCATGACAAAAGCGAAATGATCCAAAAGAATTAAATCGACTCCAAAGGGCTGGTATCGAGAGAGGTTCATCCACAAGGACTACTGACTCAAAGCATTTCTCCACGAAGAGCATCCAAAAAATCATAGCATGCAGACTAAATACTTACGAGATTGCAATGATGCGGTAGCAAAAAGGAATTTTGTTTAGTGATTGAGAAATATTTTTAAGTAAAACTAAAATAAAACGTGATGTCACTACAATTTGACGTATCACCCCAATCCTATCTAATAAAATGTCACAAACAACTGTAAAAAATATCTACTGAGGATCGAAGAGACCGCCCTTTGAGAAAATTGTAACCGCCTTTTGAGAAATTGTAACCGCCCTTTGAGAAAATTGTAACCGCCCTTTGAGAAAACAAAAACCGCCCTTTGGAAAAAAACAATCCGCCTATTGAGAATTTTAAAACCCGCCTTTTTATTTAAAAAACCGCCCTTTGGTGTTGCGCTAACTGTACATGCCTAATCCGTCCAAGTCATATTGTTTAAATCTCAGTAAGGGAATCCGTGACTTGAAACAATAAAAGGATCCCCATTTTGTCTGCCAAACCCCAAAAAAACAGGTTACTGTAAAGTAACTCCCATCTGAAGTCTTTTTTTTTTTATCAGATAAGAATGAAAGGCCAATATGATAATACGAGTAAAACAGGTTCCTTATTTTATTCTGGGAAAAAATAGAGAGACGAGGGTAAATACTCACTTCAAATGGACCATATCTTAAAACAATACAAAGAAAAATATTGTTAGCTTGATTCATAAAACTAGATGAGATATTTGATTCTTCTTCATGTGAATTTTGTCAGCTATATACTATCCCAAGTTGGAGAGATGTAAAGCATGTAAGAGATTGTAAGCCATATTTGGAATTTTACAACTTACACAATTTACTGGATAAATGCAGTGAATTGGATTGGCTCTGAATTTTACTTAAAAAAAAAGTGTCCTTTTTTCTCGCTCTTTCTCTCTCTCTCTCTTTTTTTTAAAAAAAAAAAATAATATACTTCATTGAATAAAGACAATGTCAACTGCTTTTAAGAGAATGCAAGCTGTAAAGCAGCACTTGTCTCCAGAACAAGAACATGCTAATGCTGTCGAGTAAATAAACCCCAACCCCAACCCCCTTTCCCTTCTCTCTCTTTTTTTTTTTTTACCCTGAACTAACCTATTATAAAGTCCTGTAGTTAGTATGAACGAGGAAAGAGCCAAAGCTGGTTTCGATATTCGTGCTATGACTATTTTAATGGACGGTGGTGAAAAGAATACGATTGTAATAGAAATAAATAATTTTCACTTAATGTTTTCCAAAACTAATAACCTGTATTTTAGCTTAAAGAAAAAATTATGCAAGAATTAGAAAGGGATCCTCTTTTCAAAATGGATGATATACATGATATTTCTAAAGATGAACTCCGTGAGCGCACAATGGAAAAGGTAGATATCTTTCACGTAAATTTTTCAACAAAATAAAATTAACTTGGTTTAATTAGTTTCGTAGTATGTTATATCATCTTCAAAATGAATCTGTTGACACCTTTAAAAAACGAATGGAAATCGTTAGTTTAATCGATCCCGGTTTCTGGACCAGATTTGGCGTACATTGTAAACTATAATATTTGATATATGTGTTTATGCTGGGTTTTTTTTTTTTTTTGTTTCTAACGTTTTTTTTTTTTTTTTAAAGATGGATTGTTTGTTGGTGCATTACAAAGTAATGCTACGCCCGGACAATTAGGTTATTGGTTTCAAAAAGGAGCGATTTCATTAAATGGATTTATTGGCTGTTTTGCCATGACCGAACTTGGACATGGCTCCAATGTTCCTGGACTTGAAACTACAGCCACCTTTGATGAAGCCTCGGACCAATTCATTATTCATACGCCTACATTGACAGCTACCAAATGGTGGATTGGCGGCGCTGCTCATTCTGCTACTCATGCTGCTGTCTTTGCTCAGCTGATTGTTAGGGGTAAACGTTATGGCACAAAATGTTTTGTTGTGCCTTTAAGAGATCCCAAGACTTATAACACGTTACCTGGTATTAATATTGGTGATATTGGTAAAAAGATGGTAAGAATAATTACAACAGCATTATTTTTCTTTTTTTTTCTTACATAAAAATATGTTTATAGGGAAGAGATGGTATTGATAATGGCTGGATTCAATTCACTAGCGTATGTATCCCTAGATCCTATATGCTTCAAAAACATACAAAAGTATCTAGAACTGGTGATGTGATTGAACCCAAACTTCAACAATTGGTAAGCTTTTTCGATTTTTTTTTTTTTTTTTTTTTTTTTTTTTTTTTTTTTTTACATAATATTAATCGTATTTTAGACATATGGTGCACTTTTACAAGGTCGTGTTACTATGGTTGCAGATAGTGGACATTTCTCAAAAAAGGCACTTTCAATTGCCATTCGTTACGCCGCTGTACGTCGTCAATTCTCTAGCTCAAGCTCAAACATTGAAACAAAATTACTGGATTACCCTATTCACCAAAGACGTTTGATGCCATTATTATCACAAACATTTGCTATGCTTTTTACAGGTACAGAAATGACGGAAATGTATAATCTCATGATGACTCGATTAGAAGGAGCCAAAGAAGGTGATTCAGATTTAGATGAAGTGATTGAGATCCTCAAAGAAACACATTCAACTAGTGCAGGCCTCAAGGCATTCTGTACCTGGAATTGCTTAGATACAATTGAAGCATGTAGACAAGCTTGTGGCGGACATGGTTATTCTTCATACACTGGTTTAGCTGCCATGTATCAAGATTTTGCTGTACAATGTACTTGGGAAGGAGACAACACAATTTTGACACTTCAGTTAGGACGTTATTTGATTTCTAGTTATCGTGAAGCTATTAACGGTAAGAAACTCTCTCCTGGTGTAGGTTATCTTAACAAACTCGATCAATTGATTGGTAAACGCTGTAGCGTCAAGAACTTGGAAGATATCTTGTCTCCGGAAGTCATTACAGAAGGCTGGGAAGTTGTTTGTGCTAACGTTGTTAGAAACGCTAGTCTTGAATTTGAAGCATGCCTTAAGAAGGGTATGCAACCCGACGATGCCTATGAAGAATGTTGTAAGTATAAAACATAAGTTCATACACTCTACTACATGAATATGTACTGATTACTTTGTATAAACATACAGCGCAGTCTCGCCTTTATGCTGCCAAGCTTCATTCGTTTGGTTATCTATTTAACCGATTTGCTGATGGCGTGGCCAAGGTTTCTGGTAATCTTTACGACATTTTGATCAAGGTCTGTCTTTTATATGGTCTTTATTCTATTGAAGAAAATGCAGGTGCATTCTTACAATATGAATATTTCTCTCCTGCGCAAATTGAGTTTATTCGTACCAGCGTCAATAATCTCTGTAAAGATGTACGCGAACAAGCTATTCCTTTAGTAGACTCTTTCAATTTAACAGATTATATGATCAATAGTCCTTTAGGTCGTAAGGATGGTAACGTTTATGTTCACTACTTTGATCAAGTGAAACGCTCAAATCCTCAAGGTGAGCATCCTTATTTTGATAAACTTATTAAGCCTTTAATTACACGTGAAGTCGGATACGATGACGATGAAGACGAAGAAGCTGGCTTAGAAGAAGAGGATGAAGACGAAGATGAAGATTAGGGGTTTTTTTTTAAAAAAAATATATATATACATAAATAAATGACAATAAGTTTTTGTAATAAAGTTATACTTTTTATTCACATCCAATTGTGCTTCATTTTTAAAAGAAACTAGTCAATTTAATGTGAGTGATGACTAAAATCACACTTTTTTTTTCTTTCGTCTAAAACTTGTATGATATATCTTTTTCTTTTAGAAAGAAACAATTTCAAAAACAAGTGTACTATACCGTAAATAACGTTTCTCTACTCCTCCTTCTATGTGTTACACCGTTTTGATCGGTTTTAATGCAAGATGAGAGTATAAAAATACCTTTACTATCAAAACAAACCCAAAAACCTGCACTTATTTTTTCAGCTTCTAATTACTTTTAACTAACATTATCGTATTAAAAAAAAAAAAAAAAAAAAAAAAGGGAATTACAGCGATTTTACGGTCGAAAAACGCTTCTAAATCGAAAGACACGTCTACACACACCAGGCGCGCAGAAAAAAATGCAAAATGTTAAGCCCAACGGGGGGGTCGAACCCCCAACCTTGAGATTAAGAGTCTCACGCTCTACCGATTGAGCTAGCTAGGCTTTTTTGATGATTTTTGGGATCTAAAAACATGTTTTATTATAATTAATTTTATAAAAATCACGTGATTTTCATATGATTATGATCTTCTTATTGGGTACGAAGAACTTGAAATTGCTGATCTTAAAATTACTTTTTGTCGGTTATCCAATTAAAAGAGAAATGTGAATTAAAAAGTTATATATCACTTTTGTGACACATTTGATGTCAATTTCTATTCGGTAGTTAAATCTAGATTGAAATCTGTGAAAGTAATAAATGTACATACTATGTAGTAAGTGGCCAAAAAAAAAAAAAAGATGAATATATATTCTACCAAAGACGATAACTTTATCAAGCTTTTTCGGTTTAAAATAGAAAGTTATACATAAGTGAAAAAAAAAAGTATTACCCCTCTATTTGTATAATTGCGGAACATGTTCTTCATCATATTAATAATTTAATCTTTTTATTTGTTCTATTGTATAGTAATTTACATATACAATTCTGTTTTTTTAAGGGATGATTGATTTTAATACTCCCTACTAGCGGCTGTATTTTTCTTTTTTCGCGCTGCATTTTCCAGGTACTATATATACAGTAACAAAATAGATAGATCTACACAAATCTATTATCTAATACCCAACAACTCTTCTGTTTGTAAAGTTTTTTTAAAAAAAAAATGTCAGAGTATATATATATATTTTTTTCATCCTTTTCATCCTTTTCGTCATTTTTTTCTGATGTCGTAAAAAAAAGTCTAGTTCTTTCGGCATTAGATTTTATAAAGGTATATATTTGACGACCATGTCATATCATTTTTTTTTATTACATAATGTTGTAGAAAAGTATCAAAAAATAGATTAGTAATGACATGTGAAGAATTATTACGCAATTGCAGATTATGCTTCTCTTTATATACAAAAGATTATTTGTATTATTATGTTGTAAATTGGAGAAAAAGATGTATAGAATTTCTTGATTGTTGCTGTAGGGATAATTCATATTAATTTTATTATTGTTATTATTGATATTGATGTAAAAGAGGGAAAGGGGGGTGATATATATGCGTATTTACAGTTGTTATGAATTATCAAAAAAGCTAGAATTAAAAATAATTTTTTTTTTTGAAAAAAAAAAAGGATTATTATAGAAAGTAATAGAATTTTACGTTTTTTTTTCTAAGCATTATCATGTTGAGCGTTTAATTCATCAGCCACAAGTCTACCTTGATTTGTATCATCATTTCTACCAAGAGTCCAGATTTGAGCAAATCTGTTGAAAGAGATAGATTTGGGATCCTTCATTTCATAAAATTCACCATCACACATAACACAAACAAGATTTTCAACTTCATACTTGTGTCTTGCTTTATCCTTGAGATGTGCCTTTGTTTTAGTCCATAAAGAAGCATCCTTTACTCTATCAATTTCTTTCATGTGTTGTTCAGGTTCACGAAAGTTGATCTCGAAAGGAGAATCAAATTGTCCAATACGAGATACGTGATCACGAATATTGGCTAACTTTTTCAAGTAACTTGTCATATTTTCAATCGTCATGACTTCTAATCTACCGTCATTGGCCCGTTGTGGTTTCCATGTATCAGGGTCAGTACAACCAGATCGATTTGAGACAGATTCTAAACCAGATGTTGCTTCACCCCAAAGGTCTACTTCACGACCCCTAATAAAATGTGAGTGTTGTTAGTGATAAATGACTACTTTGGTTTATATATATATATATATATATATTTACCAAATATGAGGGATGTTTTGAATCACGAAATCAATTGGATCGTTTGTCATTTCAGGATAATCGGAAGTACGAGCTGTTGAATGAGAACGTTTCTTTTCTCGTTTTTCTTCTGGAGAAGGACATTCGAGCAAGATTTGATCTTTTTGAGAAATATTTTTAATAAATCGAGTTAGGTCCGGGAATCTTCTCCAAAAGACCCATTTTGAGCTTTCATGAGCGTACACCATCATATTAGCTAATCTGTTGCCTGCACGATGTGCTTCAAATCCACTGAAAAAGACTTTAGCAAAAAGAATATATATATTTATTCTTCTTCTTCTTACCTTCCTACGAAACCTTGTACACCAATAGACATATAATTACTCATTTTTTTAACAAGACTAGTAGGTATATTTTTACTATTATCTTCTTTGACTTCAGTTACGTCATGACCATCTTTTCTTTCTTTTGGACCTGCTTGACGAACAAAGCCTCCAGGATAACTTGCCATTGTAATTTGCCAGATATCTAATCGAGCTGCTTCGGATTTTTCTAATCTATCTGCGATCAATTCTTCCAAGTTGGTGAGTTTATGTCCTAGGATGTTTTTATCTGGAATCGTACGACCCCAACCGAGTACTTGACTAAAATCATTGCCTGTACCAAATGGAATACCTATTTAATATAATAAAAAAAAAAAAAAATGGCATGAGTATATACATATATCAGTTATTCTACTTTTTTTTTTTTAATTACAAGAAAAGTAAACCAAGTCTAGATTAATTTTATGAGCCACAAGGAGTTCAAATACTAACAAACAAAAAGGTGAATAATCAATAAGCTTTTTTCTTTTTCTTTTTTTTTTACCTGACATGACTGTTCCGTCACCACCTGCACTCCAGACATGAATTTGTCTTTGTTGAACAGCGTCTGATAGGATACCTAATTCGGGCTTTGAAGAAGAAGAAGAAGATGATGATGATGACGATTGACTGGAGCTACTTTTACTATTATTTCTTTCACGCGAAGGGTTAGGAGGAATTTGTCCTGAAGTGACTTTGCTTTCAACCAACTGAATATTTTTTACACCATTTGCTCTATCCTCATCATTCAAGATATTATGAATTTCTACTTGCACTTGAGGAAATTTACGTAATCTGAAATGTTGAATAGGTAATTCAACGAGATCACTTCCTTTTTTGTCACCTGAAAGTGGGTTAACAAAGATAAATAGATAGACACTGGGTCTTCCTTCAGTAGATGTATCATCTAATTTAACAGAATTTCTTGTCTTGAATTGGTCTGTGGGTCGCATAGTATGACCATTTGGGTCTGAATATTGGCTATCGGTCGATGGTGTTGGAATCGATTCTCCCGAGGATAAATGTGTATGGATATTATTATTGCCACCAAAGTCTTGTACTATATATATATATATTAAAGATTATTATATAACGTTATAAAATTTGTGTAAATGTAAAATTTTACCCTTTACTGGTGATACAGTACTATCTTCTGATCTGGCTTGGTTTGAATCCAGTATTTCGTCTTCTTTGGATATATAAATTGGGTTATTATTAAATGAAGTACTAGTTTGAATCATTGTTCTTTCTTGAGGATAAATTAGGGTTGAAGAAAAAAAAAAAGAGAAAAAAATAAAAAAATATGGTTTATTTATAATAAAAGAAAATACCGCAAAAGGTATTATTCTAAATATGGGCTTTTATACCGTAAATGATGTCATGATGAGTCTTTTTAACATTTGAAAGTCTGATAAAATGGGTACAATTCTCCTTTTTCATTTATAATTTTCTAAATACGTCAAACAATTGTCATTTTTTTACTTGTTATTTATTTATGAAAAAAAAAGGGTCTGTTTTGTGTACTAAGAGTGAGCGAAGTTTTTTTTTTTTTTTTTATCTTGTGCTATGAGGGTTTCCTGTAAGTGAAACAATCGATTTGCGGCGTTCTTGGGGATGACTTTGATCCAATACTTTTGTAACAATGACGGTACAAGGGCAATGATGTACAATATAATCACTTACGCTACCTAAAAGTGTTCTATTGGAGGCAAGGCGTACAAGGGTTAGTCTTATTTTATTTTTTATTTTTTATTTTTTACCTTTTAATAGCACCCATTTTTCTTGCACCCATAAGTACAACATCCGCTCTAATTTCTTTGGCTTTTCTTAAAAGTTCGGATTTTGGGTCACCAACCATCGAAATAGCTTTACATGCAATCTTTTTTTTTTTTTTTTTTTTATCAGAACATCACGTGCTTTGCCCTTTTTTTTTTTTTTTTTTTTTTTTTTTTTACACTTTTTTTTTACCTTTCTTTTATTCAAGTCTTCTGCAAATAATCTCAATAAATGATGACTTTCTTCTCTTCTTTCTTGACCAAGATCATCAATAAATCCAGTCGAATCAATATAAGGAGCGACAGGGATATCGATTTGACGAACATGAACCAAGACAACCTGAAAATAGATGGAATAAGTATACAGATATGTACAAGTTATTTATCTTGAAAAAAAAAAGAACTTACAAGATCCCTTTTAGGTTCAATAAAGTTTTCTAAAGCCCATTTAAAAGTATGTTCTGCAGACTCAGGGTCAAGACAGATTTGGACGACACGAGTTAAGTCATGATCTTCTTTAGCGTGGCCTTCAGAAGCGTGAACCAAGGTATCTTTTTTGGTAAGAGGAGGAAGATGAGAATGGTCTTGAGTAGGGGAAGAAGGTGTAGACATTATTTTTGTTTTTAATATTATTATAATAAGAAAAAAAAAAAAAAAAAAAAAAAAAAAAAAAAAAGAGATTAAAAAAAGTTTAATAAATAATGTAGAACCCGAGAAATAGATAAGATACTAAAAAATCATCCAACTTTTTTGCATGATTTTTTATTATTAGTTTTTTTTTTTTTTAAGAAACCCCGGTTGGTGGTGGTGGACCGTTTTTTTTATTTTTTTTATTTATCACATTTTTAAGCCACTTTTGTGTATTCATTCTTTTTTCTTTACAACAGAAAACCCCCCTTCACCCTAGTTATACAAAAAAAAAAAAACATGCTTCGAACGTTATTGAATACAAGACGTTCTTTTCATTTGAGTTCAGCCAGTCGAGAAGAATGGACAAAGGCTTCACTTCGTCGAATGAAAAAACCCGAGTTAATGTCATTGGGAAGAGAAAACCAGTTAAAACTTTCTGGAACAAAGAATGAGATCATTATTCAGTTATTAACTCACCAAACCGCAAAAATTGTAGGTGTTCAAACACCTGCCAGTGCATCCATTCCCAAGACCAAACCTCAACCTGCCTTTGGTAGTTTAGATACCGATAGTTATCCTGCTGCTGATGCTGCTGCTGCAGAACGAGTAGAGAACGACGATTTAGATCAAGCTTGGGCCAATGCATTTGAAATGAAAGTAGCTCAAAGAGGCAGTAGAAAACCAAAATCAGATCATCCTCTTAGTACCACCACCCATACGCCACCACATCATTTTAATAAACAAATTAAACTAGATACTTTATTGAATCCCGATGATCTTACTAAACCTGTACCAGAAATTATTGGAGGCTTTGAACCAAAGCATGTGATTGAGGTACCGGAGGAGTTGGAAGGGATGGATCCTCAATGGGTTGAAGCCTTTGATTTAAAGGTTGGCTCCAGAGGTGCTCGCTCTGTCTTGATTGATACTCTGTCTCCTGTTACAACTTCACCAAGTTTATCAACTTTAGACGGATTGGATTTCGTTACAATCGAGAAAAAAGTGAAGGATGATGATGATAAGACTGTGAATAAGACATCAACTCAAAGTGAGTCAACTGAAAGTAAACCTGCCGACGAGAGTAACCCAACTGAGGGTAAACCAACTGAGAGTAAACCAACTGAGAGTAAACCAACTGAAAGTAAATCAACTCAAACTAAACCCACCCCCAAGAGTAATCCACCTACGTTAGAAACCAGTGTCGAAAAGAAAATTGATCATACCAAGAACACATCTGAAGAATTAAATCAAACCGAAAAAACTACAAAAGATACCATAACAGACAACAACAACAACAACAATATTAGCCGAGGAAAATTCATGAATGCAGCAGTAGGTTCTAGTATGATTTTATGGTATTTTGGTGGAGAAGAGGGGTTGCGTAATGTTTGGAATTTCTTGACTTCATCATCATAGTAAAGTCAG
Source organism: Pilaira anomala (assembly GCA_025716855.1). Classification (NCBI taxonomy): domain Eukaryota; kingdom Fungi; phylum Mucoromycota; class Mucoromycetes; order Mucorales; family Mucoraceae; genus Pilaira; species Pilaira anomala. The sequence continues at coordinate 195,532 of JAIXMQ010000030.1, forward strand.
CTTCGAAAAAAAAAAAAGTAATATTTATAAAAAAAACAAAGTAATAATAATAAAAGATTATTTATATATATATATATAAATATATAGAGAATAAACATACATATATATATATATATATATAACAAAAGTAATAGATATAAAAAAAAGGTGTGGGGGGGGGAGGATGAAGGGAATGTTGTACAAGGAAAGGTGTATATATGTAATATTTATGCATCATCTTGAGGTAAATCAATGAATTCTTGAATATCTTTTAACAGTAAATTTTTTTCACTCTTTTTTGTAAACATGTTTGACATTAGAGCTATAACGTGTGAAAAAAGAGAAATGTTTTAGGACAAAAAAAAAAATTTGGGAAGGTGTCTCATGTAAAATCTATCTTACATGTAACAGGCTCACCATGAGCCATACGTTTATATAATCTCATTCGAACATCTAATTCTTGTCTACGTTCCATTGAAAATAACTTTCCAAGCGTATTAAACATACTTGCAGATTGATCCATACCAACCGTTGTATCTTTTTGTCCATGTAATAATAATATTCTAGGCCATAAATCTAATAAATCGTCGGAGGTAGCAAATAAGGATTCATGCTTTTCTATCAAATGAAGTGGTGAGTTCTTCTTGTATCCTTCTGTACTGGATCCCATTGCTCTGGACATGGCTGATACTTTTTCTACGCCTCTTGATGTTTCATGAATCAAATGAGATGCAATGTCATAAACACCAGAAAATCTAATATTATATGTAATTTGTCAGTGAGATGTGATGAAACAATAATATAGAAATCACTTACAATAAGAGTCCTTCTACTAAGGGTAAAAAGTCCCGAGGCTTATTATTATTATTATTCTGGATTTCCTTCATGGAAGGATCGTGCTTTTTACTCACAAAAGGTGGAGATTGTGCGTATTGATTACTTTCATGATATTTCACTTGTTCAATGATATCAGATAATACAACTTGTGCTGCTAACTGAGCGCCTGCACTATGACCCTATTAAATAAGTTATAACATGGAAAGAATATATGTATATAGATAGGAGGTGTATCTTTTTTTTTTTTTACCATGACAAAGATTAATTCAGGGTCGCCATTGATTTCAGAAGCATGTCTATGTGTCCATTTAATTGCATCACGAATATCTTCATACATGCCATCAATTTTAACTTCAGGATATTTACGATAATCAGGTACAACAACAACATAACCTAATTCACGTAAAGTATTTGCTAAAGTGGTATAAATCAATTTGGTTCCAGAAGACCAAGAACCACCATAGATAAATATAATGATAGGAGATGATTCACCATTTGATTTCTTTGTTGGATGATAAACGTCTAATTTAGATGATTTACAGTATGGAATATCGACACTGTATAAGTTTTTAGTTAAAAATAGAAATTATTAAAAAAAAAAAAAAAAAAAAAAAACAGACAACACACCTGACTATCTCTTTGAAACGTTCTGCACCCACTTTCCAATAACGCCAATACAAATAAGAAACAATCATGGGCAGATATGTAAACCATCCAAATATAATTTCAAAAATTGCGATATTGATCTTGATAATACGAGTTGGATTATAAGGTAAATTGAATTCGGCATCTGTTTGTGCCATGAAATAATATGCAAGCCATGCGATAGAATAAAATGCGACTGTATAAAAATATTAATTTTTTTTTTTTTAACTTTAAATTTTTAATGCTTTTTTATCTTACCAATAGCAAAAGTAAGGAAAGGTAAAGATAATACAAAACATAATATTATTACAGGCAAGCAAAATAAAGATGCCGACACAAATAAAGTGTTTGAATTAAACCAAGGCATCTCTTGTTTTATGTCAATGCAAGCTTGTTCTTTAAGATGGAAATGAATGTTGAAAAATAAAAAAAAAAAAGAGAGGGAAAGAGAAAAAGGAAGTGATTAAAAAAAAAAAAAAAAAAAAAAAAAAAAGGAAAAAAAAAAACAAATATACGACTCCGGATAAAACAATATTATAGCCCACCCCCCCTATCAAACTTTTTCCTTTTTTTGATATTATCCTTTTGATCATTTGTTTGTGCAGAAGTTTACATTACAATAAAATGTATGTACAGTCAAAGATATTGTTGTTGCTGATCTTTTTCTCTTTTAAGTAGTTATTAAAGACAGAAGAGAGCTCATTTCATGCCATTCACTCACTTTCCTTATATGGATTACTTACCCACCCTTGGACATTTCATCACATTATTCAGTCCTTGTGTCCTGCTGAAAGAGATTTTTTTTAGCTTAGTTTTTTCGGTTTTAAAGTGGGGGAAAAAAAAAAAAGAGTGTATTCGTTTATAAGTTTTTATAAAATGTTTTGTTTTCCCAGAAAAAAAAAAACATTTTTTTACTAAAGTACCTTGTTATGAATTATGATAAATAGACTGTAATATGAGTTTAGTAATTTGTTTTGTTTCGAGTTTTATAGGCTTCCAAACATTCGTAACACATCAATTCATGCAGGTTCAAAAAAAAAAAAAAAAAAACGCGTAAGACAAAAAGGCTGTGGTCCTAAAATGTATAATAATTGATCGTATATACGTCACGCAATATAATAGTTGGAGTGATTTATAAACTTCAATAATTACTTTTGAAGTGGCGAGAGTCAGACCTAATTATATATCATCAAGTAAAGTGCCCTATTTGTTTTTTTTTTTTTTAAACAGAGTTGATAATCTCTCTTATTATGAGCCACTGTGTAATTTTATAACAGAAAGAAAATCGTTCAGGGCGTGAAATCAATCAAAAAACCCGCGATTTAAACCCACGATACCTGACAGAAAAAAAAAAAAAAATTAAACTCTTCTCTCTTCGTAGTAAATGGAAGAACCAGAATCAAAAAGAAAGAGACTTTCTCTTGCATGCAATGTCTGTAGAAGAAAAAAGGTTAGACAATGGATTCTTGATTTTTTTTTTTGTTGAATTGAGTTAGTAAGAAAAAAAGATAAATAGATCAAGTGTGATGGTATTCGACCTACTTGTGGTAAATGTACAAAACTTGGTCATGAATGCTCTTATTCAACCAATATAAAAAAAAGAGGACCTAGACAAGGACATATTGAATTATTAGAACAACGTTTAAAAAAAATGGAAGAGCTAATGACTGGAAAGCCAGAAAGTTCAACAAATAATATACCGGTAACAGAACTTCAACAAAGTCCACAAGAGCAAACTACTCCTCCTGTTGTTTCAATATCTCATACAAATGAACTTCCTAGCTTTGAAATACTAGAAAAACTTATAGATGCATATTTTAATCATTGTGCAACTACTTCACCTATCCTTGATATCAATGAATTCAAATATTCCGTTAAAACAAAGACATGTAACATGTTCTTATTATATGCTTTGATTGCTGTAGGAATAAGGTAAATCATGTAATAATGTAAAAAAAAAAAAAAAAAAAAAAAAAATGTGTTTTCTTAATAACGCTGAGAATAGATTTTCTGATCAAGTAGATATAGCAGAGGGACCACTTTGGCTTGCCGGAGAAAAATATGCGTCCAAGGCAAGAAAGATGATAGCCCAGGTGATTGAAGTTGCTAGTATAGATCATATTCAGGGACTTTTAATCTTATCTGCTAATGAGTATGGTTGTGCTCGAGGACCAAGATGTTGGACATATATAGGTATGGCAACGAGGATGGCAATTGAATTAGGGTTATATAAAGAAAAGATTTTTGAAGAGGAAAGTAATTCGATGATATTATTATCACCAAGTAAATGGTATTGGTATGAAACAAGAAGAAAGGTATTTTGGGAATCATTCATGCATGACAAGTTTTCAAGTGCAGCTACTGGAAGACCAGGAACATTAGATCCTGATGACTGTCAAATTATGTTGCCCGTTGATATCGATATATTTGACATAAACAGTAGTCAAGATTTTTATCAATGTTCATTAGATCAAACCAAATTAGTTCATTATCATATAAGAAGGGATGGCATCACAAATCAAATTACTGGCATTCAAATGAATTCATTAGATGTTAGTTTACCTGAACATCGAATTTACTTGAATCGTGTTGGCTGGACTTCTCGTATTTTAAAAGCGGGTGTCTTACTCTCTAAAATAACTCAATTAGTTAACAGAAATGATCATAAGCATCATGTTTTTGCAGCTTATTATGAAGATGATGATTCCGAATATACTAAATTAAATAGAGAATTAGACGAATGGATTGACAGTTTACCATTACAGTCAAGAAATACACCAGCTAACTTGGAAAGAGCTCGCTCTCAAAACAATGTTCAATCTGTGCAGTACATTATAGGACATATGTTACATAGTTCACTCATTGTACTACTAAATAGACCTTCCATTATTATTGCAGATATGCCAGGATTAATTCAGACATCACAAAACTTACAAGACAAAGTACATAAAAGTGTAGAAAAATGTCTTGCTGCTGCGGATAATGTGACAGTCATGTTGAAAGATCTTTGTTACCAAATTAAAGTCATGCCCCCATATATATCTTATTCAGTATATATCGCTGCTACTGTTATTATCAATAATAGATTTGTTACGAATTTACAAGAGAATCAAAAAGCCGAATCAGCACTTAAGAAATACTTTAATTTCTTGTCTGTAAGTGGAAGTTTTTATCCCCGTACTACCATCTAATAAATGCATATATATATATATATATAATAGGGAATGAAATCCTATTGGGCAATGGCAGATAAAATTTACTTTATGGTTTGCGATTTGTACGCTATATATCAAAAAACATTAAGTATTAGTCAAGGCAGTCAAGTAACAGCAGTTACATCTCCAAATGGTAGCAGTACTTCATCATGGAATGTAAATCCATATCAAACTAATTCAACTATACCAATAATGCATAGCCAATTAACGAATATGCCTTTATCAGCCAATGTCTTTTCAAGTAACCAAAATTGGAATGTAGAATATAATGATTTTCCTTCCTCTCAACAAGGAATATTTACTGATCCATTTGATCCGTCTTCTTCTTCTTCCTTTGACATATGGCTTCAACAACAACAACAAAGACAACAGTCAACGGAGCAGCAGCAGCAACAACAACAGTAACAGTAACAGTAATAATAAAATCGATATCAAAAACAATATTTGTTATAACTTATTTTATTTTTTCTCTTTGACATATGATAATTTTAGGAGTGACAAATATGACTTGCATAAAAGGTTCTTTTAATTTTTGTTTTTGACTTTTTTTTTTTTCTCTCTTTTCACCCACTCTTTTTTTTTTTTTTTTTTAATTTTTTACTGATTCTTTTCTACAAAAAAAAAAAAAAAATCATGTCGAGTAATAAAGTCTTTTTACCACATACTTCATTTTCACTTGCTCATCCTTGGCAAATATCATACAACAATTTGAATGATGCAGGTAAAACTTGCTGTTTTCATGCAAATCTATATATATATATATATATATATTGTCAAACACTTAATACATTTGTGTTCAAAAATATTCAGATGATGATATTCCAGCCAATTATAAAAGTGACAAACCTACACGTTATGTTGCTATTAACACAAGTCAAGTACTCACAATAGGATACAAAGATTTATTTAATGAACTTGAAGTACGTGCCAAAGCGTGTCAAAACACGTAAAAAAAAAAAAAAAAAAATGAATTTAATTTTTTTATTTTATTTTATTATTTGTTTATTTATTTATATATTTTTTTTTCTTTTAGCTTCTGGGAGAGATCAACCATATTTTCCCCTTTAGTTTATTCAATTTAACAATCGTATCTTATTTTAAAGTCAAGGATGCTCAAGAAGCCACCAATTTTATCAATAAAAAGTATTCTAATGCTTTCAAGGCTGCTTTTGTAAAACCATGTGTACTAAAGAAGAGTCTCGATGATCAATTATTAATTAGTCTTACAATAACTGAGAAACTTAATAACGCAGACTACATGGTAAAAAAAAAAAAAAAAAAAAACTTTAAGTATTGTTTTAGCATATTCACTTTTATATTCTTTCATTAAAAATATATAGGAACAACTTTCAAGTTTCGGTCGGATCAATTCATTTTCTGAGGCTGACATTTCTTCCAATCAGAAAATCATCAGTCTTGAATATGATGATGAGCGGGTATCAGAAATTCTTATTAACAAATTGAATAATGTTGATTTAAATGTAAGTTTGATCCACTATATATATATATATATATGTCTTGTATATTTATTTGAAATATATCTTGAAAGGGTATCACATATAAAATCTTCAAATGTAATAATGACAAACTTTCATGTACTTGTCATCCTATCATCAAGCCCTTATCTTTGGACGCTGTTATCAGAAGGCCTTACCCAAAATTGACTCAAGACATGCCATTGAACAGAACATCATTGAATGTAAAAAATACTGAAGCCTTTAGCTACTTCAGTACGGATCCATTCTCATCTGATTCTGATTCATACTCATCTCCAGTATTATCCCCTGTGCCTAGTGTATCACCTGTGCCCAGTGTATCCCCTGTACGTAGTGTATCACCTGTAAAGTCAGAGCGATCTGCTGTAAACACGCCAAAAGAAAAAAAGACCAACGAATTGGATTTGAAAAAAATCTCTGAAGGCAAAGATAATCGCACTACTTTTATGATTCGAAATATCCCAAACAAGTATAATCAAGTAAGATAAACTTTAAAGTCAATACAAAAATTCATATTAACACCTTTTTTTTTTAAAAAAAAAATAGAAAATGCTTATTGATTCTCTTAATAAAACTCACGCCAATACTTATGACTTTTTATACCTCCGTATGGATTTCAAAAACAAGTGTAATGTAGGATACGCTTTTATTAATTTCACTGATGTACAGTAAGTATCAAATCATACATAGTATACTCATCTTACTTACTATATATCCTGAAATATATATATATATATATATATAGAAGCGTTATCTCGTTTGCCCAACAAAGAAATGGTAAAAAATGGGAATTTTTTAACTCGGATAAAAGATGTTCTTTATCTTATGCTGAAATCCAAGGCAAAGAGGCACTTGTTCGAAAATTCAAGAACTCACAAGTCATGGAGGAAGATGAAGCTTATCGTCCAAAACTTTTTTATTCTTCTGGTACCAGAAAGGGACAAGAACAACCCTTCCCAAAGACCAAGAATCATCATCATCATCATCATCATCGCCATAATAATAGTAAAAAGCATCGTAAAACTTAAATCAACCTTTCCACCCTTTTGTTCAAAGCTTTTCTTTTATTATTCTTATTCTATGGTGCCCCCTCTCTCTCTCTCTCCCCCCCCCCCTTTTTTTTTTTAAACCACCACTTTCAATTTTTTTTTTATATTATATCTTAAGTTAAATGAGGTTATTATGTCATTATAAATAAACATTATTAGTACAACCCTTTAATCAATGTATGAAATACAGGATTTTTTGATGTGCATAATATTTAATTCTAGTAGTTGTGTGATTTACCTTTAGACTTGTTTTAATCTTCCCAATAGCACTAATAAAACCTTGGTTTTTTTTTAAAAAAAAAAAATGACGAAAGTTTGATTCAAATATAAACGGCTTAAAAAAAAAAAGCAACAACATGTTGTAGCTAAACACATGTAATATCTACTGAGAATGCGTCCCCCATGAAATGAAAGCATATTCTAGGGAAGAGTGAGAAATCGTATGATGAGTACTTTATTACCCATTATATTTGCTGTAGTGAATTTTAAACCAGGTAAAAAATATGTAGCTTTTACATCACTTTCTAAAATAAACAAATTATGACAAAATTACCAAACTAAGCCAATGGAAAGAAAAAGGTATATTTTTATATCACTTTTTTTTTTTTTTTTTTTTTTTTTTTTGAAATTCAATCGATATATGTATAGCGTCCTATTTAAATATTTTATATCGTAGTCTTTTTACAGCAAAATAAATAATAGAAGCTGATAATGTGAAACAATCAGCTCTGTAACAAAAAAAAAAACAACAACTTGAAAAAAAAAAGAAACATGATGCAAATAACCAGCAGATTATACGATCTATTTATGTTTATCTTATACAAATTATGTTGTGACTCTCTCTCTCTCTCTTTCTCTACTCTTTCCTCATCGATGGAAAAAAGTGTTAGTAACGTAATAATGTCAGCGTAATCATGCAATTCACATTACAATCATGTGAGCTATACATTATGAGTAATGCCTAAATCCTAAATAAAACCAAACAATAGTGCTAAAACTTTTTTTAAACTGAATTTTCTATTATTATTTTACTCAAGACTTGATCCGTGCTTCTTTTTATAATAAATATGTTAATTTCATTTCCGGTGTAACTGAATCCAATTTGTTGTCTTCTTTGTGTAACCATCTGAATAGAAAAAAAAAATGCGGATTTCCTGTCTGGGGGGGGGGTTTATAAAGGATAAAATGTATATATATAAAGATCTCATCTGCCCATGACAAAATTGTCATGGAAAAAAGAAATTTAGAGTTTCAGTCTGAATACCAACCATGTGTGTGTCATCTCAGGATTACTTTATAAAGTATAATAATAAAGGAACAGATTTTGCGGGGTAAAAAAATGATGATAAAACCCAGATGATTCATATACCAATATAAGCACTTGAAAAAAAAAAAAAAAAAAAAATTGTTCATCTTTAATCATAGGGTATAAGTAATTTTGATTCGTTAATGAGATAGATTATCCAGCATCACCATACATAAGGAGAGAGAAAGAAAAAAAAGGGATTTGTTTTATCTACTACGTATGCAGAAACAAACTTGCATGATCATCATTTTAAAATGTCTTGTGTTGAACCGAGATAGAACAACTGATAATAAGAACAATAAACTTTAAAAAAAAAAAAAACAAACTATATATATATATGTAATTTCCCCCTCTTTTTTGAATTATAAAAGAAGTCAAAAATTTTAGATTCAAAAATTTTTGATTGGAATCTGTTTGAAATTTATGAGAAAAATTAACTGGTGTATAAACATTTTGGCTATTAAAAAAAAAAAAAAGAAAAAAAAAAATAGCCCATGATATCGTTGTTTCCTTTTTTTTAAACCAATAATAAAGATAAGAGAGAAATTGGTATAAAAAACATGTTGATCCCCTTTTTTTTTTCTTTTTTTTTTCTTCTTCTTCTTTAGAACCTCATTGTTTTGTTTTTCTTTCTTCCTCTTTTTTATGTATTATTATGCCAGTTATCTTACATAGATTACCTTTTGAAATAATTGAGCTTGTCTCCTCAAGCCTAAGTACTCATGATTTACTTGAAGCGATACGAGTCTCTAAATCCTGGCACAGTTTATTTTATACTTTCTTATACCGTCACATCTCTATCCAAACCCACGAAAGACTCTATCGTATCCTCTCTGCTTTCAAATCCGATTTATTACTTCCAGCAGGCCATCTTGTTCGATCACTTGATTTAAAGAACATGCAACTCTCCCCAAAGGAACTTTTATGTATAACCGAGGTCTTCCCCGAAATCGATCGCTTGGATATCGATTGGAGTATCTGGGGTTCTCTTCCTGATGATGATAATACCCATTATGATTCCAATGCTCCCATCTCCTTTATTCATCCTACACAAGGTTTATCTCCTACCATGCATCATCTATTTAACCACTATGGTTCCAAAAACCTTAGACATCTCTCCCTCGATACCTTAAACTATGAATCCACTGATATCTGGTCCATCTTGGCTCTTTGCCCTCATCTCAAAACATTACACTTACTCAACTTGAATTATGAACATATCATTACATTGGGTTATATTGAAACCATTCATCGGCTCTGTCCTCACCTTGTATTACTTGAAATCAAATGCACTCGTGCAGATCCAAGTCCTGCACTTTTACCTGAATTTAGTGAGTCAGAAGGTCCTATCCGGTTACGGTCTACCCTTTTAACCAACTTTTCATTGTCCTCTAAATCCGGTGCAGGAAAATGGCCACTCTGGTTACCGTATTTTGCAGTCAAGTACCCTTATTTAGAACATGTGTCATTCAAGCATTGTGGATTAGGAAAAGATGGTGATGGTGGCTATAATAAGTTACCTGAACGAGCTTATGCTATGTTTATACACAGCTGTCGTCAATTGAAATCGATTCGATGGAACAAGATCACGATACATCATGAACAACAAGAAGCTTTATTCCATAACAAGTTGTGCAACAGCAGCAACAGCAGCAACAGCAGCAGCAGTAGTAGTGGTCCAGTATTTAAAAACTTGAAACGTATTGACGGCTATGAGAATTTCAATATTCCTGGATCGTTGGTGCATTCACCTATCATTCAACCTGGATCTATCTTGTCTGAATTATTGACTTCTTTAACGATCGGTCGACCACCTGTGAATTCCAGTACAAGTCAAATCATTCAGGCTGTAGGACAATGCAAGAACTTGATCGATTTGAAAATTCAAGAATGTTATGTGAATCCAGAACTTGCTTATGATATGGAAGAGATTTTAATGCATTGTAAGAAATTAAGAAGTTTGTATATCAAGGACACACATTTGAAGACGACGACATCAGCAGCAGCTGTTGCTGTTGCTGCTGGTGGTGGTGGTGGAGGTGGAGGATCGATACAAATCGCATCACAACATCCTTTAAAGAAATTGATCTTGAAACGATCCTCATTTACACAAGATGTATTTGGTTGTATCTCTGGTTACTGCCCTGACTTGAATCATTTAGAATTACTCGGTTGTTTCCAAACGGATCGAAGAGATCAAGTGATGATTGAATTACCAAGACAAAGACTCAAGACGCTCAAGGTCCAAGGACTTCGCACTCGTAATTACTATACGGGATGTCGTATTCGATTCTTCTCGGTCAAGACAGAAGATAGAAATGATTGGTACTATATGAGTCGATATGATATCAATTACCATCCAGTGGGAAAGAAACGAGCCTTTCAGAAATATCGAAATATGGAATTTGCTCGTTGCTTGGATACATTGGATGATCGGGACGTTCAAGAACTTAAATCTTTGGTGACCACCAAAAATTTGAAAGCTTGGGATATTAATGCCGTCAAGAATAATTTATTGCATCCATATACTTGTCATTTAGATCAAGCGTGTTGGGATCCTGAGAATATTTATTATAGTGGACTTGTTAAGGTCGTTTGTTACTCTATAGAAAATTTATCAATTAATAACTTGGATATTCATACATAAATAAAATTTTAATTTAAAAATGATTTTTTTTTTTTTTTGCTAACTTGATTTGATTCATTTATAGAATCCAGAAAACTAATTCAATGTAGTGTGACGTAAATAAAAAAATTTAGTAAATAGGTTGTCAATTGTGAAACGAAAATCGTGTAACAAAAGGATCCCAGATATTTTTTTAAAAAAAAAAAATCATGCCATTCATATGTATATGTGTGTGTGTGTGTGTGTGTGTGTGTGTGTATGCAAATTCTATTGACTTTATTATTTTTTTTACAAGTAGTTTTAACAATTTTTTTTTGTTTTGTTTTTTTTTACCATGCAACATTAGCAATGACAGGACGATGATCACTAATGATAAGACCATCATCAAACTGATTAGATAAGACAGCAACATAAAGTACTTTTAAATCAAGATGAGGAGTATCCAGGGCCATGATGAAATCAATACGGATAGGGGCCCTTTTAAATTCATCACCAGAACCAAAGCTAGTAAAAGTATCTCTATAACCATACGGACCTGATAATCCTTCCATCCCTTTTGAATCAATACGCGTGATGAGTTCATACTGAGTATCCAAGAAATACATTTCTTTTCTTTGTTGTTCAAGTTCTTTTTGTCTTTGTAAATTAGCAAGGATCTGTCCAGGTCGAATGACACGATGTGTTGGTAAGGTGATACTCCCTTCTTTTGTACTTGTGGGTATTCCAGTTCGATTTGTAAAGGCAGATGCACATGCTTCATTTAAAGCCTCTAGGTTGGCTAATGTATCATTTTTTCCTTTGGATTCTTGATACTTTGATCCGGTCAAGATCAAGTAAGCCGGATCTGTCTCGGTGGAATTTAGATCGCCTAGCAGAAATACAGGTCCTAATTCATTTGCCTCTCTTGCTCTTTCTAATATCAATCGAGATGACTCTTCTCGTGCTTCACGTCCTTTATGATCCATATGTGCATTAAATACTGTAAATTTAGTTTCATCTGAATTTCTAATAAAACTATAGGTAATGTATTTTAATATATATATATATAAAAAAAAAACTTTCTTTTTTTCTTTTCTTGTTGGCTCTTACGTTACTTGAGTGGTTGTACGTGGATGCTTTGCGTCCCAACTTTTACTACCGGGTGTATCTGGCTCCTACAGAGAGAGAGAGAGAAAAAAAAGGGGTTGTCAATGAATAAAAAAACTTTGATTCTCTCTTTTTCATTGTTTTCTACCTCTGATAACCAAATAGTTTTCCATGAATCAACTGTCACAACCTCTCTATTATAAAACATATGAATATTGAAAATATGTGTATGGATGATGATGATTTTTTTTTTTACCTTTTATAAAAGACAGCAGTGTATTCACCTTCTTTATCTCCATCATTTCTACCTGCACCAACCCATTCATATTCATCATTTAATAAAGCTTCAAGATCTTGAATTTGATGATAGACAGGTTCCTATAAAAAAAAAAAAAAAAGGTGGATTGAATATATATATGCACTTTTTATGTCTCTTTTCTTTTTTTGTTTTTACCTGTACAGCTAAAACGTCAGGGGAATAGATTAAAATGGTATCCATAATTTTCCATTTTCGAATAGACCAAGGTTGTTCTTCTTCAAACGAACTCTTACTGAAAGGTTCATCTCGTACAGGTGGTTCAGCAAAGGGACTTGTAGGTGAATGCTCGTGATGATCATGACGTACGTTAAATGTCATTAACTTTAAAGCTTTACCACTACTCATCTCAATTGTATGTTTAAAAGGGAAAAAGAAAAGGAAAAAAAAAAAAAAAAAAAAAAAAAGTAAGAGTTAAAAAAGAGAAACGCGGAAATTGAAAGAAAAATAGTGTGCAGTAAAAATTACGTTTGTTTCATGCTTCCTTAAACGGGAGACCCTCGTCCAAAAAAAAAAAAAAAAAAAAAGCGCTGTACATATAAGAATTTATTTACAAAAAAAAAAAAAGAAAAAAAAAAAAAGTGTGTATAAAATGTAATGGAATGGAGAAAAAATGAAAATGAATAAATTATATATATATTTTTTTTTAAGCAGTGGAAGGAGTTTCTAAAGCTTTCTTGGCTTCTTCAGCAACAGCATTACCATAAAGTAATTCGTATCTCTTTTTAGTCTCTTCATCTAAAGTTTGTGCTCTTCCTCTACGTTCAAATTGAACCATGTATCTATCAGATTTATATGAACCACCACCTAAAGCAAAACACATGATGATATAAAACTATTATAAACAGAGAGTAACACTTATTAATATATCCCACCATCCAAAAAAAAAACACACTTTTAAATACTTTACCTTATTTACAGTTTGTTGTCTCTTATACCAGGGAGCAAAAGCATAAAGTAAGCCAGAAGCAAATACACCAACACTAGCCCATTGTGCTGCTCCAATAGCAAATCCCTTCATAGCATGACGACCAGCGCTTTCTTGTTCGGCATTAGTTACAACTCTCATAATATGTTTTTATTTTTTTTTTAAATTAAATTGAGAAGAAGAAATAAAAAAAACTTGTAACTGTAAAATTCATTTATAGTGAATACGGACTTTTAAACCACAAATTCCATACACAGAAATCGTATCATATTTTTTTTTTTCCCGGGAGAAACATTCTTTTACCCAGTGAGAGAAAATAGAAGTTTTCTCTTTTATTCAACGTCATATTATGCGTTATGTATCAGTGTAATTTTTCGTAAAAAAGAAAGAGAGAAAAAAGGTGTGGATTTATGAAAACCAACTTTGAATAGAATTATCCCCCCAGGGGGAACCTCTAAAAATGATCTAAAATGCTGAATAATTATACTTTTTTTTTTCATGTAATAATTGAGTCATAGCAATTTTACTCCGGCATTTTCCATTTCAAATATGCAGTCCTCCCTCCCACCGCCGCCCTCTCTCTTTTTTTTTTTTTATTATACAAATAAGGTTATAAACAACAACTAATGATGTGGGTTATAGTTCGTATATCCGTAATTCTGTTGTTGTTGTGTAGGATAACCATGTTGTTGTGAAGGCATATTAAAACTAGGTTGAAATACTGCTAATGGCATTGTATAGGGCATACCATTCGATGGTTGAGGTGGTCTATAATCATGTTGAGGTTGTGGGAAATATAGGTTAGGATTATAATAATTGGATTGTTGTTGTTGTGGATAATGATTCTGTGGTGGTGGGTAATAGTTTTGTGGCGGTGGTGGTGAATAAGTAGTAGTGGGTGTGGATTGAGTATAGTTAGGTTGTGGTACAGGCATACCAGCAAAATCAGGTAATGGACTATTTCTTACATCACTAGAATTAGAAGGTCGTACAACAGGTGTATTATTTTCTTGATTTCGAACGACCCAATGTGCAGATTCCTTTCTACCTAATGTAGTAGTAGTAGTAGTAGTAGTAGTTGTTGCTGGTGTATAATCATTAAATACTTGAGCAGGACTAAGCGGTATAAAAGGAGTTGTATAAGGTAATTGAGGTGACGGAGAAGAAGATTTTATTATTTGTGGTGTTGATCCCCCTGAATTGGTGGCTGTTGTGAGGGGCTCGGATTCTTCATTCAAGAGAGCCTCTATTGATGGGTCTTTATCATGATCTTGATGAATAGGTGAACGAGAATCAGGTTTATAAGCAGATCCTTCTGTCGTAGTCGATGTACTGACAGTAGGCATTTCATAATGTGGTTTTGGGGGAGAGTACCTTTGAGGTAGAGGGGTTGTTGGTTCTTGTTGTTGATGTATGACTTGAACGGGCGGCTGTACGGTTTCAACGGGTGGTTCCTCTTGTTGAACCATTTCAACAGGCTCTGCTTGCAGTACACCTAAATCCAGATGCTTCATGGTTTCTGTAACTTGATCATACTCAGAAGAATGAATAGATTCAGTTTCTTCCTTCACTGCTACATTATCCTCTTGGTCATCATCATCGTCAATATTAAAAGTAAGTCTTGGACAGGTACCGATAACAAAAGGAAAATTAAACAAAACAAATTCTTTTGGAGATTCTGGACGATATGGACTTTCTTCATTTAAATTCACAGAGACATGAATTGTATATTCAATTCTAAACGTTTGCCCTGATTTATCTACAGTTGGACAAGTATCTTTTGGAATTGGCATGCTTAATCGAAACGTCTTTGTGAAACTAGTTGGACCGGATATCTCTATATTTGATGTCACCTTTTGAATTTCTTTAGGTCCAAATAGTTCGGTTCTATTATAAAAAAAAAAATCTATTAATAAACTCGTTTGTGTACACAAAAAAAAAATATATATATATATATATGTAGGCTTTTACTGATTCTTTCCGTAATAAACTGATCTTAATAATTGGACTGAAATAGCTCTATCACGCACCATAACACCAATATGTTCAATCTTTATAGAAATAGGAATTGTATCGCCTTTTTTTATATATTTAAAATGAGTTTGTATTTAAAATACAAAAGATTTACTCTAGATATCATACCTTTCACAGCTGCACGTTTTCCAATTGTAGTAGAAACTCTTACAGGCTTATAAGCACCTTCCAACATCAATTCCTTCTCAACCTTTAAATCCTGACTGTACTGAAGTGACTTTACATTAATATTCTCCAATACATTGATATCAAGAGAAGTAGAAGCATTTAAAGAGTTGAAAAAAGTCACTTTATTAAAGATTGCAGTCAATCGATAATATACCTTGACCAATTTATTAATCTAAAAAAAAGAAGGATGATATAAAAATCACGTGTGTATAAGTAGTAGATGACTTCTTACTTCTAAAGTACTTGGAATATTACATTCTTCTATGGTAGGAATTGTAATTGTAAAAGGAAATCGATGGGTATGAGGATCAAGTAAATAATTCTTTTCTCCTTCAGGTGGTTGAGCAATCAATACGAATTTTGTCAAGAACTTGATCGTTCTACCACCCAAGTCTACATTTCCTTCTAATAATACTTTGATATTATTTGTCTTTGTCTGTTTATCTAATAAAAGTACAACATCACCTTTAAAAAAAAAGGGGGAGGCTTTAACATTTCTTATTGTACTTTAGTATATATAAAAAGCCCATTTTACCCGAAACATTTTCACCAGGAAAAAAGTATCTTTCTTGTTTCAAATCAATGTAGAATTCATTTGTTTTACTCTTGAATATATCTGCCATAATTACTATGAAAAAAAAAAAAAGTGAAAGAAAAAGAAAAAGAAAAAAAAAAAAGGATTTAAACATTTTATATATATATAAAAAAAAAACCCGGGTTACTCAAAATAGGGACGGTTATTAAAAAACAAACAAAGTGCCACACATATTCTCGCAGTATAAGAGTTATATGTCAGACGTTTATTTTTTTGTTTATAGATTTACACGCCTCATTTACATATAACAGCAACAACTGTTTCATCTAAATATTTGTATGCTGTAAATATTTCTTGAGTCTATGCGTCTGCAGCTCATTTACTTGATCCAAAAAAAAAAATAGGTATTATAACTACAGTGACTTGCAAAATAAATAAAAAAAAAAAAACCTGTAAAAGAATTCCATTTGCCACCCCCCTTTATTCTTTTTTTCAAATATCAAATGACAGCAATCAATCGAATCCAAACTCGACACTTTTTCACTTTACCAAACGTATTAAGTTCAAAAAAGCAATACTCGGAAAGAAAACTATTAAAGTAAAAAAAAAATCAGCCAGCATAAAAAAAAAAAAAAAAAACTCCCCCCCTCTCCCCTCCTCCTCCTCCCCTCTCACAACTTTATTTATAGTTTCTCACAAAACCAACTTTACAATGTTGTCTCGAATGTAAACGATTACCATAACTTTATACCTTTCTGTACAGCTTCAAAAGTATTTACAAATAAACCTTTAGGTCATCTCAACGTGATGACTGCCGAACTTTCTGTAGGCTTTAAATTATTTGAAGAGAAATACATGTCAAAAGTGACTTGTGATAAACCACGTTCAGTTACTGTAAGTCACCCCAATATCATTTCCCTCATCTTGTTTAAATTTAACCCCCCCTTTTTTCTTAGGCAGTTGCAGCCGATGCAACTTTATTTAATGACATGACAACCACTTGGAAATTTAGTCCGAATCTACCTCACTCTAAATTAAATACAAAAGAAGCACAAGATCATCCTTCGTGTTGGGTAGATTTTCATATTCAATTTGATTTTGCATCTCCTCTTCATGCTCAAGCTTCTTCTGTCTTTTTTGATCAGGTATCGAAAATGATGTTACAGGCTTTTGTTGATAGATGTCAAACCGTTTATAAGAAGGTCTAGTAGTGTGTGCATACAGTATTATAAAAAAAATAAAATAAAAGTTATAATGCAAGTTTAAATAGCATATAATGTTGCTGTAATCATCTATAGACGTTTTACTCCCCTCCTCTTTTTTTTTATTTTCAGGTGCAGTATAGTATCTTATGCTTTTTCATTACGTAAAATATGTATCAATAAACGAAGAAGGGAGAGAGAGAGAAACAACACTTATCTTGTCGTACAAGAGCAATCCTTCTCTCCGTGACTTGCTTTGAAAGAGCAGGATGATGCCGTCATGAGATTTAAACTTACGCGCGTTCTTGATTATATACACGCAATCTTTTTTTCTTTTTTTTTCTCTCTCTTACTCAAACGTTTTTTTTTTTTCTCTCTCTTTCTCTCTCTAACCAATGTTCTTGACGCGTTCCGAATATGATCGTGGTGTAAATACCTTTTCACCAGAAGGTCGTCTTTTCCAAGTTGAATATGCTATTGAAGCCATCAAGGTAAAAATGAAACGAAACTCCCCCCCTTTTATTTTATTTTTCAAATAACTCATCTATATACATTTAGCTTGGTACAACTGCTATTGGTGTTCAAACTTCTGAAGGCGTAGTTTTAGCTGTTGAAAAACGTGTTTCTTCTACTTTATTAGAAGCTAGTTCCATCGAGAAAATTATGGAAATTGATTCACATTTAGGTTGTGCTGTGAGTGGTATGACAGCTGACGCTAGAACTATGATTGAACATGCTCGTGTTGCTGCTCAAGTAAGGGATTTTTGTTATTACATACATCCATTTTTTTTTTTTTGGTCTTAATTCATAGTTTATATAGAACCATAGATTTACATACGATGAAAAACTCAAAGTCGAAAGTGCTACTCAAAGTGTTTGTGATTTAGCTTTACGATTTGGTGAAGGTGCTGAAGGTGAAGAATCTATCATGGTAAAATTAAAAGAGAAAGAGAAAGAGAAAGAGAAAGAGAGAGAGAGTGAGAGAGTGAGAGAGATCGTTAGGTTTATTCAATATCAAAATTTTCTTTATGTAGAGTCGTCCTTTCGGTGTTGCATTACTTATTGCAGGTGTTGATGAAAATGGACCTCAACTGTAAGTGATTTGGATGATTAAAAAAAAAAAAAAAAAAAAAGAACTAATTTCTTCGACCCGTAAATAGTTTCCATGCTGATCCTTCAGGTACATTTATGAAGTATCAAGCAAAGGCTATTGGTTCAGGTTCCGAAGGTGCTCAAACTGAATTACAAAAAGAATACCACAAAGTAAAAAAAAAAAAAAAAAGAATACCTTACCTTTTATATGTTTTATTTAACTCTTTTCTTTTTTTTTTTTTTTTCTAGTCCATGACCTTAAAGGAAGCTGAAACACTTGCTTTAACTGTATTAAAGTCTGTTATGGAAGAGAAATTAAACAAGGCTAACGTTCAAATTGGTGCTGTTACACCAGAAAACAACTTTAGAATTTATTCAGAGGATGAATTACAAGCTGTCATTGATAGATTGTAAAAAAAAATATATATATGCATAACAATAAAAAAAAAAAAAAAAGGAGAAAGAAAAACATATATCAAATAGTTTCGAAATCAAGGCCATTTTTTTTTTACGAGGCATTTATTTATTTATTGGTTTCATTCAATTGAATTTTATTTTGGGTTATAATTGTTTGATATGATGTATGTACCGGGAAAAGATGCATTTGGGTATAATAATATTTTCGACTTTTTTTTTCTTGTTAAAAAGTTTAGCATAAATCTATAAAGCTATAAGCTACTCGAAACATATAAAAAAAGACTTGACCACGCAAAAAAAAAAAAAAAAAAAAAAAAAAAAAAAAAAAAAAAAAAAAAAAAAAAAAAAAAAAAAAAAAAATTATAATATCCAAAAGATTTATTCAAAAAAATATTTTTTATAATGTATTATACAGTTCACTATTTACAAACGCATATAGATACATACAATAAGGAAAGTAATCAAGACCATCGTATTCATACCAACTTGAACTTGTGCAGCATCTGAACTCACACCAAGCTGTCCTAAACCGGCCAAATCTTGTGCGTTACCAATAGCTGGAACGTTCGTAGCAAATGCGCCACTACTACCCTTGGAACCAGCAGATAATGTCATCAATACCTCTCCAGGTGCTGCTGCTGAATGGCTGCCAACTGAATGGGTAGGCTTGCTAGGTTTACCTTCATGATGTCCAGGTGGCACTTGAGGTGCTTGTTGAGGAGGTGCTGGTTGAGCTGGAGGTGCAACTGGAGGTGGAGCAGGTGCCTTGGGAGGTTCCATAGGTGGAGCAGGTGCCTTGGGAGGTTCCATAGGTGGAGCAGGTGCCTTGGGAGGTTCCATAGGAGGAGCAGGTGCCTTGGGAGGTTCCATAGGTGGAGCAGGTGCCTTGGGAGGTTCCATAGGTGGAGCAGGTGCCTTAGGAGGTTCCATAGGTGGAGCAGGTGCCTTGGGAGGTTCCTTAGGTGGAGTGGGTGCCTTGGGAGGTTCTTTAGGAGGAGCGGGTGCAGCTGGAGGAGCCGAAGGAACTACTGGAGGAGCTACTGGAGGAGCAGGTGCCTTGGGAGGTTCCATAGGAGGAGCAGGTGCAACTGGAGGAGCAGGTGCTACTGGAGGAGCAGAAGGAGCTACTGGAGGAGCAGCTGAAGTCTTGGAAGGCTTTGAAGGTGCATGCGACTCACGTTCATCTCTACGAGCAAGACGAGCTGGAGGTGGAGGAGGTGGAGGAGGAGGAGGAAGTCCTGGACTAGGTGGACTGGGTGGTCTTGGACTAGGTGGACTGGGTGGTCTTGGACTAGGTGGACTAGGTGGTCTTGGACTAGGTGGACTAGGTGGTCTTGGAGGCAAGCCTGGAGGTGGAGGTGGTTGAGGAGGACCTGGTGGAGGAAGTGGAGGTGGTTGAGGAGGACCTTGAGGGCTTCGACGGAATCCTGGAGGACCTGGTGGAGGTGGAGGAGGAGGTCCTGGAGGTGGAGGAGGTGGTCCTGGAGGTGGAGGAGGAGGTCCTGAAGGTGGAGGTGGTGGTCCTGGAGGTGGAGGAGGAGGTCCTGAAGGTGGTGGTGGAGGACCTGGAGGAGGAGGAGGAGGAGGTGCAAGCACTGGAGGACCTGGAGGTGCACCGGGAGGACCTGGAGGAGGAGGAGGTGCACCAGGAGGAATTACTATTACTGTAGGCCCTGGGCTAGGAGGACTAGGTGGTCTTGGACTAGGAGGACTAGGTGGTCTGGGGCTAGGAGGACTAGGTGGTCTTGGAGGCAAGCCTGGTGGTGGAGGTTGAGGAGGACCTTGAGGACTACGACGGAACCCAGGTGGTCTTGGAGGAGGAGGAGGTGGTGGTGGTGGTGGGAAGCCAAATGGTGGAGGTGGAGGTGGTGGAGGAGGAGGAGGAGGTGGTGGTGGAGGGAAACCAAATGGAGGAGGAGGAGGAGGAGGAGGGGGTGGTGGTGGTGGAGGAGGAAGTCCTTGAGGTGGTGGTGGTGGGCCTGGAGGAGGTCCTGATGGAGCACCGGTTGGGCTTGGACTAGGTCTTGGACTGGGAGGTGTTGGAGGTCTAGGACTAGGAGGACTTGAAGGTCTTGGAGGAGGACCTGGAGGAGGACCTGGAGGAGGACCTGGGGGTGGAGGTGGAGGTGGAGGTGGAGGACCAGGTGGAAGTCCTGGTGGTGGAAGAGGTGGAGGAGGTGGAGGAGGACCTGGTGGGAAACCAAAAGGAGGTGGAGGTGGAGGTGGTGGTGGAGGCCATTGATCTGCCTTGACTTCATCTGAAGATGAAGAGCTTAACTTTTCATTAGCGGCATGAATTGTATCTTTTACTCGTGCTTGATCGGATTCGAAACCCCATACGGGTTCTTCCAAGCTGTCTGTAACAGCGTTTAACTTAACCATTTTTAATGTCGAACAAACGTTGAAAATAGCAAGTATGAGTTATCAAGAAATGTTGTAGTAACTCTCCATTTATATAAAAGATATAATGTTTCAGGTCATTCGTGTTTCTGATTTCGTGAAGTCAAATTTCCGAGCTGATAAATTTTTTTTTTTTTTTTTTTAAAAGTATGGGTTCAGAAACTGAATGATTTATTTTCCAAGCGTTGGTAAAAATTATCACAAGCCAGATTACCGGATTGACTTTTTTTTAAAAAAAAAAAATCTTTAATTCATTATGTAAAAGGCATGCAAAACCAAGTTTTCTTTCTAGGGGTTTGATAACACAATTTGGGGTCTGGTTTTCGTTTTTGTTTAATCTATTAAAAGTGGATTGTAAAACGCATGAATAAATGCATAAAGAATATTAAAAGAATAAAAGTTTGTTATTTTGTATTACATATGATTAAGGAATGATTATGATCAAGTAATATATGATAAACTCCCAGTTCAGATAGACGCAAAGTATATATATATATATATATATATATATAAATTTATTTACTATTTATTGTTTAAATAACATTGTTTAAAAGGGAAATAGTTGGCTCGCTTGCTTTAGGCTCAAGTTGTAAACTTCTTTCGTACAATTTATCTACATCTTGACTTTGATCCAGATTAGATTTGATAAAGTCTTGAAATTCCGGTATAGAATGGAAATTATATGCAAATGATTGAAACTGCTTGATTTCACGGATCACTTCAGCTGCCTTGTGTCGTTTAGCAAAATTAATCAAATTACCTGATTTTCTGAGAAAATCATTGTTACCATCTTCGATAAATGTTAAATCTTGTAGATATATTCCCAAAAATGGAATACAGGGCGGATTGACCGAGTGTACAATAAATCGGTATTCGGTGAAATTACGGTTTGCGCCTAATAATTTACGTATTTGAGCAAGTGTATGGGTAGTGCTTCGATTGGTCATCTATTTTTCATTTTTGTTAGTCATTAGTGGTAGTTGTGAAAAAAAAAAAAGAGATTTTTTTTTTTTTTTTTTTTTTACCAGCCAAGTTTTTTTTAAACGTCCTATTGCACTGTTGTCAAATGCGGACAAAACAGCCATGCATGTGTTATAGTTATTGATATGACGACAATGCTAAAAAAAAATTTATATATGTTAATATAATAAATCAAGATCTGGGTATATTAATGCAACTTACGTCCGCTACTTGCGCCCAAAATTTAACGACATTAGCCCGCTTTTTAGGCTCTTCGGGGGATAATATACTTTGAGTAACCCATGCAGTGAGCTGGTTACAATATTGAATCGATTGCTTGATATTTATCGCTACAGATCCATCGACACCTTCTCTAGACCAAGCTTTACCAAGACATTCAATAGGACGAATACTACTGTATAACTTAAAATCCAAGATACTCAACTGTCTAGCCATCTCGAGTGGGTCAGTATCTGACAAGTGGATATTGGACATGTTCTTGGGATAAATAGGGTCAGGACCAGAAATTGGGTTTTGAACAATTTTTTTCATCTCTCCACGTGCACTCGGCTCAACTCGCTTTCGAATCAACTTCATTAATTGATCTGCCGCAAAAGAAGATGCATCGCGAATACTTGTATTTGTGAAATATTCAATTCTACTCAGCAGGTATTCATCTTCATCTATATAATAGTTTTCTAACCAATTCTTTAAAACATTAAAAACCCTAAATATATTTTTTTAAAAAAAAATTAATCACTATAGAAAAAAAAAATGTATATCCTTCTTACCTTAAACGAATAAGCTTCTGTTTACGTTCAGTCCATAAATCTAATTGTTCCGGAGTTAACCTTTCAGGTGGCAAGAGATTATATCGATCTTCTAACAGACTGATGAACTCCTCTGTTGTACAAAAGGAGCGGTAAGTAAGCAAAAAAGTCGCAATAAAGTTTGTATCTAAGTGATACATAGTTTGTTAGTAACGCTATTCTTTAATCAAACTAAAACAAATTACCTAATGTGTCATGTATAGTAAGCCGCTCTACAAGAGCAGAAAGGGTTCCACCCTTAACAGTATTGTCGCTAGCAAACTCGATTTCTTTTGGGTGATAATTTTTCCCGAGGGTATCATTTGAGTCAAACGAGTTGTCATCTGTGCGAAGACTACGTTGTCTTCTACGTTTCATAAATTCTGTTGTTTTAACTGAACCGTATCCATTACTACTACTCGAAGTTGAAGCGATAGTACCAGCTGTAGCGCGACGCATACTAAGTTTTGAAGATAAAATATCTTCTGTAGTCACAATACTATATTCATTGAGATCGCTATCAATCACACCTTCTTGATTAAGAGAGCTTTCACTCTGGTCGAAGTTTGCATCTGAAAATGAAAGACGAGGGGAGTTTTTAGCATTTGTGTTAAACCCGGTAGATTGGGTGGGTGATAAAGTGATATAGTCTTCTCTATTGATAACCATAGTTCGTCTGCGTTCGACAATCATAGATACTACACTTTCTTCAATACTGCTGAGTGTATTTTCGACGCTATCGATTGCTTCATCAATTGCATGTACTGAGTCGGCGATACATGTGTTTATGTCAGTGAGCGTCTGAATGGCGCCAAACAAGCGACCAATAGCTGTGTATAGACTTTGACGACTGAGACGATAACACGAGATTGATGGAATTTGTTGGATATCAATATTATCTAAATTAATATCATCTAAAACGACAATATATTGACTAATATGTGTTGATAAAGTACGAAATATCGAGACAGCCGTCGCTCTTTCTTGTTCAAAATTTGTTTGGTTTCCTTCTAGCTTTTTTAAAATATCTGAACCCTTTAATGACAGCATTTCCGTTGATAGACATATTTGATGTGCATAAGCTTGTAGGTTTAAAACAAGATCTTGGTTTAGTAAAAATTTAGCTTTTTGAGTCAATGAATTTTTAGTTTCTAAACCAGATGCATTAGAAAAGACCTTTTTTTCATCGATCGACATTAAGGGAGTATATATGTATTGATTTACACTCTCAGTCGACACTGATGTTGGTTCAAATGGAAGTTGAGTCACATCATCTAGTAATTGCGGGTTTACAAAACTAACAGTAATATTGCAACGTTGACAAACGGTAATAAAGTTTCGGACTGCGACTAAAACATCATTTGCATCTCGTTGAACTTTTCGAAACATGGTAACAATAGAATTTGAAAATTCAGATACTTCAGATCCCATTTTTGCAGATAAAACGAGTTTAGAAAGCGAAGACATGACGGCTCTTCTGGGTTCACGAAAGGTTGGGTCTTGTACCTGCTGTGAATCTTTTTCCATAAACCTTGACGCATAAAGCATGAGTCTTACCGTTTCAACAACGGTTGCTGTCTTGAGTTGTAATTCTTCCGGTTTGCCCTTCTGAGCAGATAAATTTAATTGATGAATAGCACATGCGATATCCTTCGCTAATTTATCCCAGCTCAATTCTTCCCCGGGTAATTCATTTTCAATAGATAGTATTGGTTTCGTTTCTAAATCCTCTTCGTTTTCTTCATCTAACAAATCTTCGTTTTCAAGCTTTTTCTATTTTAATTTGAATAATAAAGCTAAGTGTGAAAAAAAAAGCTATATTATCTTTTATTTATTTTTCTCATACATACCAAGCGTCCTGTCTCATTGTCAATTTCATTTTGATTCCATGTGGTTTCTTGCGTAACCAAATTACAAAAATATAGGCGACCCTGAGGAGTTTTCCGTTCAACCCAACTTTCCATAAGCTAAATGCACACATTAATAACTTTATTTTTTTTTTATCAAAATAAATTAATCAAACCTCTTGAGAAGATTTAACTTGACTAGAACTATCTTCTGAGTGCTCTGAACGAAAACTTGATCGGTTTGATTTCAAGGGTAGGTCAGCAACAATATCAGTAAATTGACCTAAATTTGGATACTGTGTCTCAACTTGACCCGTGATTTCGTTATAAAAGTTCCAACTTTTGCCGTCTTCTGCTAACTGTATTATCCAGCCCTCAGGGAGATTAGGATTATTTCGACTGACTTCGGAGCTGTCGCTGGAACTATGTAATGACTGACTTGAGCCGTGGTAACTTTTTCGTCTAGGAGGGTGTGGTGGAAGTACTTTATTAGGTGGTTGAGGGAATGATGTGAGATCGTCAATATTTTCTACATAGTTGCTAGGAAACCAACCTCGATGTCCATTACACCTAATAAAGTTCGAATATATGCCTGTTTAGTAGCGATCTCGTGCAATTGACTTAAATATTTTTATAATCTATATATATATATATATTCTTTTTTCTTACCATCCATCCCACCATCCCGATTCAAGTTTTGCAAGAACGTCAATGTAGTCTCCTTTTTGAAAGTTTAAAGCAGATTGTTCGTCCGCACAGTAAGCATAAATAGCTCTTACGCGACCAATAATTTTAGGCGGTAATGGTGGAGCGGCCATAATAATATAATTTTTTAAAAATAAAGGGGGAGAGGCGGACAAGTAAAAAGGAATAGATAATTTTGTTGATCTCTTTTTCTTTGATCTTTCTTTTTATGTACAAGAAGTAGAAGAAATAGTGTAGGAAAATGAAAAAAAAGATGGAATGTTTTTTTTTCTCAGCCTTATTCTTTATGAAGAAGAGAAGAAAAAAGAAGATTACAGTTTTAAAAAAGAAAAAGACAGAGATAGATAGAGAGAGAGGGGGGTTCAAATCAAATGTGGGACAATAGAAATGACTTCTTAAATGCTGAAAAAATACAGAATTTACCATGCTTTACAAATAAATAAAATAAGGTGTATAAGGGATAATTTTAGAATAACAAGATTTTATTTTTATTATCTACAGGCCAGAAGAGGACCTAGATCTCGATACATTTTAAAAAAAATTATGCTTTAACCATAAATTGGTATTTTTACTAGTTATCTATCGCGTCACAAACAAGAATATTTATATATTTTAAAATACTTTATCTTGATTTCAATATTGCACATAGCATTATAAATAAATCTTAATATAGATATCATTGGTGAAACGATCTTTACGACAATGGGCAAAATGCGAAGAATAGGTAAATCTTCCTACATTTATTCTTGTTACCTTATTACGGACCCTCTCGGTGTAACATGATGTTTTGAGTTGACCCAAATTATCGAAAACTTTCTATTTAGATTACGAAAACGAGGTACAGATAACTATATAAAGTACTTAATTATATAGCTTAATCATGGCTCTTGCGTTTTCGTTTTCTTGTATTTCTCTTAATCTATTATATGTCTGTATATATTTAATTTTTTAAAATATACTCTATATAAATCATTACGCAATGAGAAACGAGGATATAATTTTTTTTTAGTGTGCATTTGACTATGAATGTCTATCTATGCTTTAGAATAACTGAAAATATTGGTTATTTATATACTTTTTGGAAAAAACATGTGTGGTGTCAAACTTTTAGCTCAAATTGTTCTGAATACCCTTAATATACCATTTAAACAATATTTTATTTTTCTCTGCCAATGCACTCCAAACAGCATGAACTTGGTTAATTCAAATAATGGAGCTCAATTGTTATTTACATGCAACAGCTTGCAAACGTACTATCATAGAGTCTGTGTACTTACTATTTGAAGAATGTATTAAAATATTAGCTCAAACTATTAGCCGATAAAAGTTAAATAATATCCAGGTCAACTTCATATTTAGACAGCAGATTCGGCTTTTTTTAGTTAAAAAAAAAAAGTAAATATAGCCATCATGCATATAATTATTCTCTCATAACTCATAAAAAGGAGACTTGATGATTTATTATAAGTACAATACTTTACAATATGCTTCTCGAGATAACATACATAATTGAATGACATCACATGACATCAAGTCTATTATGCGCGTTTTGTAGTAACACGACATATGGTGTTTATAAAACATAACAATGGTGTCATCAATCAAAGAAGAGTATTTTAGACTTGTCATAATTAATCAAAAGGGTGACAAGCGGCTTCAACTTATACATAAATCAAGACAATTTTTGTTCTCGCCGAGAAACAAAAAGAGGTGTATCGGTTTATATGTTAAAGACACACGTTTTTTCTTTGCAATTATGTTATTGTTAAACAAATGGTAGAAATTTATATGTATTATGCTGTCGAAACGTGTTTCTAGACTGTTTTGGTTACACGGCTCCAATAACATAGGTGTTAGGATCACCGAGACATATATCGAAAGTCGATTTCGGATGATTGTTAAACCAGTTTAATGATGACTTGTTAAAAACGCAAATGCTATTTATGCGATACTATTTTTTTTTTTTTTTGGCATGCAGAAGTGAGTCATGTTTGTATGTGATATTATCAGAACAAATTTAACAAGATATTATGAAATGAAGTTTAAGATAGCGTTTGTAGTTGTAATTTCAAGAACCAAAAAAAAAAAAAAAAAAGAAACTAACAAATTAGCAATAGGATACAGACTCAGGTTCTTAGGCGCCAGTAGGAATTAACTCCGGTACGTCTCACAGTACTTTTTTGATCAGAACTTGCACACATAACTTTGTTGGGCTGAGTGTGGGCGAAAAGAACAAAAAATTTGAGTGGCATATAATTACACATTTATCAACTCATAACAGGTGTGTTTTTCTAAAAAAAAAAAAAAGGAGCCAAAAGATCAATCGTATGATCTATTTGTAAGCATTGTTTTTATATTACCACCATTTTAAGTTTCAGTTATTTTAAAAGTGGTGTAAATTTAGAAGAATGCGAAAAAAAAATCCTAGTTTCATAGGGCTGAATAATAAAATAAATAAAATAAAAACGCACCTTTTTATCAGATTAATTTATCAGATTGAATGTTATACACAGCAAAACTTGAGATGCTGTCGATCACATGTCTGTTTATTATCGACGGAATGCGGGTAACACAGATGATACTAGCACTTTTTTTTTTTTATTTATATACAAACAAACACTTTTTGTATAGGATTGACTCTCGGTAAAATACAAATACGAGGAAAAAAAAAATGGTGTGACTTAAATATACGAAGTTTTTTTTTTTTTTTCTTTTTTTAAATATGTAGCCGAGAAAGATTGCAAGAGTAAAAAATAATAAAAACAATTGTTATGTCATTTTTACGAACCATCATTAATGTATTAGTATGCTTTTTATGAGTAACCACCACATATTTTTCTTAAAGCTTCAAAATATTTGTTGTGAATATATTTGTACAACATAAAAGTGTAGGCAATTTTTTGTTTATAAAAGTTTTTTATATGTGACAGATGACTAAAAATGAAATGATTTTTTTTAAACAAAATAACAATAAACTTGTTTTCTTTTGCCAGTAGAAAATAAATAATAGGAGCACGTAGATTTCAAATAAAAAAGACATGTATTATAGGAGATTCTTCCTCTCAAAATAACTTACAAAGATGAGGGGGCGTATTTGTTACATTTTTTTTTTTTTAGTTCGTTTTTTAAATATAAATATTTGAAAGCGCGTTTGTGCTTCAAATGGCAAAGATCAGTTTTTTAATATAAAATGCATTTTAAACTTCTGCCGTTATCTCTATCAAATCATCTCCTTTTTTCAGGGCAGATAATCGATGGCAATCTTGAGATATAGAAGGATTGAAATGTAAAGGTAAAGCATGAGTCAAATGGTACTTTTTATGTATTATTCTTTTAAGGTAAGAAACAACAATAAAACAAAAAAGGGCTTGGTGGCTTTGTTATAGAAACAATGGAGAAACGGTTTAACCATCTTGACATCGGCAACGGGATAATTTAATATTTAGAATAATGCAACGATTTTATATTTATTTATTTTTAATAAGAAAAGGTCGGTTTTTTTTGTCTTTTTTTTTTTTTTGTAAGGTAATGAATTACATTCTATTAAAATATAAAAAGCAAAAAAAAAAAAGAATGATTTATGTAAATGGTAAAGAACAAGAATTAAAAAAAAAAGAGTATTAAGGAATAATTAAAGAGAGAGAAAGAGAGAGAGAGTGTGTGTGTGAGAGTGAGTGAGAGGGTGAGGAATTAAAAAATAAAAGGAAAGTATTATATGTACACATGGTTAATTCGTAACAGGATCTTCAAGGGTTAAGACGGTGCCGAACACGTAATCCCACACTTTTGATGTAATACCAAATCCACTATCGAATTTCTTATAGTGATGAGCGACATGATATCTTTTGAGTTCTTTAAAATAAATTTCTGGGACTTGAGCATGATGAAGATAGTAATGCACCATATCATAACAGATGTATCCAAGAAAAACACCAGCAATAAACGCATAAGCCAATGCAGGATATAAAATTGCGTGAGATAATTTAATAATTGGGATACTTATAAGAATAGTTAAAGCAGGCGGCATCACTAATCTCAATCTATGGTAAATAAATATATAAGTAAACAGACCGATATATAAACCTGGTTTAAATTTATTTACCTGTCCATTGGCATATGATGATGAATGCCATGTAAAGTAAAATGCACTAATAAAGCAAGTGGATGATCAGGCAGCAGATCATCAAGATGAAATAAGAATCGATGAAGTACATATTCAAGTAAAGACCAAGCGAATACACCGGATGAAAAGCCCAAAGCGATCGTTTCAATGGATATATTAGAAGAATTCCATGATTTGTACAAGAGGTAACCAACAAAAGGTAACCACAACATAGGTACTACAAACCAATTGGTCTTTGAAAGTACATCCAATAAGGGGTTATCAAAGTAAGGTACACAATAAGGCGTATACCTTGGTCTATGAACTTGTTCAAGATAATAAGCCTTTGAATAAGTAGCATTCCATAACTGTGGAAATAAAGCTTTACGGAGATCAAGAAATTCTTCATCGCGAGAATCCTTTACTGTTTCAAATTTACGCTTTTCTCCTTCACTGACGTCTTTCAACATATTACTCGCTTGTCCTTCCTTATCCAAGTCCCCAATATAGAGTTCTGTTAATAGGTCATAAGCCGCTTCGGAATGACTATGGTAACTCATGTCTTCTAATACTGAAGTAACATCTGTTCCTGCAAATTCCAAAAGTATTCCGTCTCCACCAGGGTGATCTGCCAAAAAACTTGTAATATCATATACTTTGCCATTCACAATAACCCAACACGAATCTTCGTGACAGTGACTTCTTACTTGAGTTTCTGTAAAAGTAGTTGTCATCGTTGCCATTTAAAAAAGCTTATTTGTGTTTTTTTTTAAAAAAAAAAAGGGCTTACAAAAAGAAGAAACAAAACGAAAAAAAAAAAAAAGTTGTGGTTAAATAATGAACTGATTCAATCCGTACCACAATATAGCCTTTTTAATAACCGAAGTGAAAGAACAAAAGAGAAAGAGTGGTGACAAGAATGTACAAATTAATATTACATGCAGAAAATAAAATAAAAAGAAAAACGTTTCTGTTTTATTACTTTTATTTTTTATTTTATTTAGATTGCGTAAGGAAGTGAGCTATTAAGAATAGATACATTTTATGTCAGTTTTAATTTCTATAGTTTATTTTCCTTTTAATATAACTTACCATTTTTCGGACAGACGGGTATTGGGATAATAAATACTCCATTCAAAATCTGAATTTGGGAAGCTTCCTGGGTTTATACAATGAGTCCCTTCATAAGTAATACCATAGTTTTCACATTTATCAGCCATAATTAACTGAAAAAGAAAAATTTAATTAAAATGATGAAATTATACATTTAACAAAACAACTTACAGTTTGAGGAAGAGGATATAATCTTAAAGCACTATCATATGACCAATAGATGGGTTTTACAGATAAAGGTAATGGGCTTAGATGACCTTGATCAACTATAGTATGTACAAGCTAATGCAATTAAAACATTAACATATATACATGCATTTTAAGTATTATATATGTATGACTTACATGTCTGATAGGGTCATCATCAATTTCCAAGTTTGGTGTTAATAAAGTATTTCTCCAAATTTTACTCAACATGTCTTCTCTAAAAATAACAAGTTCTTGAGTACAATAACGGATACGACATGGATTAGTTGTGAATGTAAATTTTCTAACTTTTTGTTGCATTCGTCCTATAAAACTCGGTGGAATTTCTCTCTGCGGTAAAGTATTACCTCCCCACGGATCTTTCGGTCCAGGTACAAAGACAAAGTTAGAATGTGTTGCCAAGTTATGAAACTCCCCAATCAGATCGGCTAAAGCGGAGAAATTGTCCTTATATTCGGATGTTTGTGAAGCCGAGTATCTGAAAGGTTTACTAGAGAAATTTCCAATAAAAATAAATGCAAGTGGTACTTGCGCATTTGAGTAACCATCAAGAATTATCCTTAACGCTTTCATCACCTTTTTATATATATATTTGTTTTTTTAGTTGTCCTGTGCCATTACTTTCTTATTTAGCCTTATTTTACCTTGGGTTGATCTAAATGTAAATCGGATATAATAACAAATGTAATATCGTTGTTTGTAGTTTCTTCTATTTTTAATAATTTCTATTAAAAAAAATTTTTTTTTTATTTGACACGTTAGTTACACTTGTAAATATACATGTATTTCTTTTTACGTACTTCGTCAATCAATGGTTTTTGTAATCCTAGAAAGTTTACATGACTAAATAATGCACTATATAAAATAATAGACTTTGATAAGACTGATATAGACTCTATTCCAATTATTTCATCTGTACATAAAAAAAAAAATATCCTACTCTGTCATGTCACGAGATTCTGCAGGTGGAAGATTGACTTCTACTACATGAAATCGATGGTCATCACCATAAGTTCCTTCTACCAAAACAAATGATCCATCCGTAAATAATCCATAATTATATTGCTGTATAACATATTAATGTTTTTTTTTTCTTTGAAAGTGCTATAAATAAAAACTTACTGCGTTATCTAAAACTAATTCTATATGTGCATCCTCATCTTCCAAGAACACTTTCTTTTCTTCAACCTGAGTTAACATTCCAAATAAAATGAAATCCTCTCCATCATGACCAATCAATGCTTTGACAGGTGTAATCTATGAAATAAATTAATAACCGCTTTTTTCCCGTCCTTGGCATTTATTATTCTTACTCTAATGAAATTGGCTGAATCTGTCATACGCATTGTAGGAGGACAGAAATTCTCATTTCTCAAAAGTCTCTGTCGAACTAATAATAATCTTTCTCTAAACATCTCTCCCTTTTCTCTCGCTCCAGCCAATAACTTGCTACTTTGTTTCGATCTATTCCATTACTTAATTTGATGATTCTCTCTTTTTTTTTTTCCCCCCTAAAAGACCAAGACTTACTTGTTAAATGTTCTGGTATGTTCATCATAGACTAATTTAGGCATACTAAACGCATCCACTACATGAAAATGTTGTGTCACATCCACTGATTCGATATGTGCTTCGTCTATTGTCATATCCTGTAATGATTCATTTATATCTTCGTCAGCTCGTTGAAAAGGTGTCAAAGTAGCTGCAATAGCTGCTGAACTTTGCATCATAGTAATGACGTCTCGAATAGTTGCTTCATCGACAATCACAAGTCGTTCCTCTATTTTTTTTTAAAAAAAAAATAGTAAATAAAAAAAAGATGTGTACGTTTTTTACTCGAGAGTTGATCGTTTACCACTGAATCGTTTCTTATAAGCTCTAATGATCTTCTCTATACTGTCTACTACATCCTCTTCATTGATCAATACTTCTTCTAAATATCGGGTAGCGTCTGTTTGTACATGAAGTCCATACTTTTTCGTAAATATACTATAGATGGCTCTCTTTACTTTTAACTTTGTATTCGCTACCATTTTTTTTTATTAAAAGTAAAAAAGGAATAACGACAAAAAAAATTATCATGTATCATTCGCGTACTGAAAAAAAAAATTATAAAGTACGCGATTTATTTGGAAGAAGTCGTGTTTTTATCTCAGCAGTAGCAGCAGCACCAGCATTTGAATAATAAAATCCATCATAGCTTTCTCCAAATAAGATTCTACCTTTTCGAACGGACTCATTTACTTTTTCTTCTTCTGGTTTGTATTGTTTCATGTACATGTCTAGTAGTTCTTGATCAACATTGAATGAGATACGTTTATCGACTGCTTGAAGTTCAATCAATCTTTGAAGTTCATCGTCTGCGTTATCGTTTGAATGCAATGATTTTATATCATTATCTTCTTCTTCGGTATTATAGCTACTACGTGTTGTGTTGGATGGTCTTCTAGATCTTTGGGCTATCGACTCACTCTTGCTAGAAACGCTAGATCTTCTAGACCGAGTAGGTGTAATCGTGGTCATTGTATTAGTAGTAGTAGAAGGAGTAGGTTGCTTATTGCTCAACATCAATTTATTCTTCAGGAACGCAGGACTATGACGAAGTGCAGCACGTAAAAATTCTATTCTATAAACATGAGTACCAGAACCTTTTTAAAAAATGTTTTCTCACTTACGTTTTTGAATTTCTTCCATCATCTCAGCAATAGACCAAGTCATATTTCTATATTCTAAATTAGGTTGTTTAAATGGAAAATTATACATATTGTAAAACGTATTTTGTGTAGGTCCTCTTAAACTAAGACAATGCTTTGTAGCTGGAATTCGAATATAGATAAAAGTACGGTTGGTAGAAGAACGATTCTTCATCACTGTCAACTCATCTGATTTTGCTTTCTTCTTTCCTATCACTGTATCCTTGACTTTCTTTGTAAGTAAATCAAAACTAGCAAAACTACCTTCTCGTCTTGATAATGTGCGATTGAGTGGTCTTTCACCAGATTGTGTTGATGAGAGTGTATCAATTTTACTAGTAGTACCTGAAGCCACTTCAAGAGAGACCATATCTGCATCTTCATCATTATCGTCATCATACTCATCATCACTACTTTCCTCACTTTCGTCTGATTCTTCTTGCACTTGACTCTCATCCGGCATAATACGAGGAAAGAAATAATCCTTCATAATTGTACCAAATGCAGTACTAATTTGAAGATGAAGTGGCAATAAATTAATTTCCAACTGTTGAATAATAGGAATACCACCAACAGGAGGAAGAGACTCTAGTACACCACGCAACATCTTTTGTCTTGAGAAGTCCACTTCTTGACCCTGTAAAACAAAAGCCTCCAGGACATTTGTAAATACTGGATTATCAGTTGTATTCATAATCTGCATTCTTTCAATTTCAATTGTACTTCGCTTCGATCCATTTTGTTTTGACAACATGACGAATTTTGTATTTACCAACATCCATTTACAAAGTGAATTCGTGTTTTTTATGTCGTTGTCATCATTCAATAATGCTTCCCATACAATTTCATCTGACGTAAAACTAAATCGCATTGCATTATCTGTCTCTTCTAAATGAATATCTCGTCGAAAGGTTTGAATGCATCGAATTGCTTCCACTACCAAATAAAGTTTTTCTAGGTTTTCTCGCATCTTTTTTCGGTTTCGATTAAATTCACGTATACCGAGTGAATCTAGACGAGGCAAAGCGTGCATGAATTTCTTGTGTAGTGCTAACAGTACTCGAGACCGGTTTTGTAATACACCTACTTGTTTCACTGTCTCTGCTAAATCACTTCGCTCGGCTGCAAGCATCACATCTTTAAATTTGCTTAACCTCTCCTTCTTACTGGAAGATCCTTCGTTTCCCAGCAGTAAATTGATTAATGTATAGTATAACACATGCGCCTGTTGTGAGTTTAACACTAATTTAAATTGAGGAAAATGCAGTTCAAATGTATTCGTTCGATCTTCAAACAGACTCTTTCGTGATGAGTCATACTTATTAATCTTGATTCTCAAATGGTTGTATCTATCCAATTGAACTGTACCCGAGAGTTGAGAAGCCACACGTTGAAAGTTATCAAAGTATTTTGCATCACGATAATACCACAACTGTTCCGGTTGTATCCAAGCAGCCCAATGCATGTTTTTTGATTGACCATCAGTACTTTTAGTATCTTTTAACCGTTTGGCTACCAAGAGTTGAGCATTATCCAGCGCGACCAGGATACGATCCTTAACCGATCTGACATCTTTATCAGCCGCTTCATTATTACAGGTATCAATAATACTAAAAGCCTTCACAAGAATCCGTTCATTTGTAAACAAAATTAAATGATCTAAACCTTTATCACTTTGAAAATTCACTTGAGGATTAATCATATCGACCAAGTACTTGCTTTTCATTTCATATAAATCCGGAATACTCTTGTACTGATAATCCGGATCATTTACATTTTCCTCTGATGTTTCAAACACGGCATCATTAGCAGGTTGATGTGGTTGATTTTCTTCAGTCTCATTGTAGGCTACGTAATTATGTAAACGTTCCGATAATAATTTATCAATGAGATCTTGTGTCATATCCTGAGTTTCTTCTGCTAATGGAACATCGGGTTTCCAAGCTTGTTGCTTTTTAGCGGTATCCACGAGATCTTGCAAAAATTTGAGACAACGCGAGGATAAGTTATAGAGTTGCACTGAACGATGACTCTTGATGTCTTGCCAGTAATACACTGCGTCACGTACAGAATTGTTCCAGATGATTTGTGGGTTATGGATGAAGAAGCGGTCTTGGAAGGGTCCCATGAGTGTTTCCCACCGATTGAGCTCGTCTCGGCGGCCAAGAGAGGATGTAGTGGTATGTGGTGAATCCCGATCGTTCATGTTGAGTTCATTTTCAAGAATTAATTGTCCTAAATAAGTGTGAAGCATGTATCTGCTTTGACTTAGATAGTTTAATTTTTCTGTCAATGCAGCATGCTATAAATAAAAATAAAAAAAAGAAAGAAAGAAAGAAAGAAAAACAAATTAATATTGTGCTTTATGGTATATCTGTATGATGTAATCTTACTTGATCTGCAATTTCCTTTTCGTAAGAATTCATGGTTTGCATTGCATCAAGTACAATATCCAATTGTTTATCATGCTCCTCAATAACTCTATCCAGATCAGATGCCCTTCTTTGCAAATGAGCTTTTTGAAATTCATGCGAATCTATTGGATTAAAAAAAAAAAAAAAATCAGTATCTCTTTTTTAAAATGTCAATTTTTTGTTACGTTACCCATTCCTTTTCCTATACCACAATCATGTGTAGAACGTAAATAATCTCTGCTATTTGTTTCCCCTTCATCATTCTGTCTCACAAAATAAAACAAGGGCGAGAAAGCGAAAGGGTACACATCAATTTTCTTGTACGGCAATTGGTTTTGTCTTGCATAAGATACTGAATCCAAAATGACAAAATCTCTTGCATCCACCCACTGAAACAACTGATGTTCTTGTTCCTGTCGACTCCTGGATAACTGTGAGGCCTTAATCACACGCAAATCAATATCTCGTAACTTGACTTCCAGTTCATGGAACGTCATAGATGCCTTGGACGATGGGTCTACTTTATTGATCTCTCGACGTTGATGTATATCCACATTGAATTCCACTACAGTTGCTTTTAAACCGGCTGAACCTCCGCCTTTTACGTTCATATAAGTCTCTTCGTCTGTACAAAAGAAACCAATAGCTAATGGCTTGATGACGAACTTATACTTGATTGTGTTTAGGTGCTCGCCAAACGACTTGGATTTCTCTTGATCACGAGGGAATAAGTTACCTCGACGCATTGGAATTGAGATGGGACTACCGAGCAGCCTGTACCATGATGTAAAATGTTCAATAAAGCATGGACTGATGTACATGGCGTTTTGACAGCATGGTACGTTAGAAGCTTGGTTGAGTTTAATGATACTGAGTGAAAGATGAACAAAGTCAGACCTAAAACCGCGATAAGCATCATACGTTTCCTATAAAAAAAAAAGTATTTAGAATATGCATCCATATTTTTATAGAAAAATAAAACTTACTTTATCATAATACATCTCGACTTGCTTAAAAGATTGAAATAAGACATTATAATGAGGAGAAAAAGTATGTGTTCGACATCTATTCAGCCGATGTGCAACTTGACACTTCTCACACCGATTACAACCTAACCTTTCAAAAGCCAACCCAATACCCATCCTTACACCATCCGTTAGCTTCAAGACCACCTTTAAAAACCGATTATGTTCTTTCATAGCCACAGGTTTTCTTTCAAACACACCGGGTAAACTAGGCACAAACCCACCTCGAATTAAATCAGGCACACCAAACGCATACTGTTTACTTACAATCTGCATAAACTCATGTTCTGGATTATCATAGCCTAGTAGCCAAACCACATCATCGCTCCAAATTTTTGTAAGGCCTGCACCTGTACCCTGTAATTTATATGGATCACGCGTTCCTTTCACTACAAGAGCTAGATCACCACCCCCAATAAACCGTAACTTTGTCTGAGTATGGATCATGAACCGCACTTTGTCCCAGAAGCCTAAACGAGATGACGGATCCTTTGGTTTAGACGCAATTGTTTCAAGTACACGAGCAATATCTTGTATAGAAGGACTATAAGAGATAGACCAACACAGTGTGGACATGGATGATGTCAAGATATGATAATCGACTACAGAATAAAACTTGATTGGAGATGCTGTTCGAACAACAGAAAGTGTATATCCGTTTGGAATAACTGGCACCAGGATAACTCGACTACCGCACGATGCACCGAGTTCATCGCCTAAAACGTAATTTCCTTCTAAACACCAAGAGACACGACTCTGGTTTCGACTTTTCGTGCTACTTGCATCATCCATGGTTCCTGTAGTAGCTGATGTACCTTGTGGTGATGGTACATATAACAATGGTAGAGGATAATCTCGTACCTTAATCCAAGTCTGTCCTGCTTTAATGGATAGATGAAATGGGATAAGTGCTGAAAAGTCATTCGAGAGCGGTACACCTCCACCAATTGTATGTACAAACTGTCTTGTTTCATCTATTGGAAAATCTGCTGGTTTAAAACTAATCTTGACGAACTGACTACAGAAATGAGCTAAAGGTGGGTATAGAGGAAGTGGTAAGATATCAATGAGAAATAAACTGGATTCAGGTCTTTGTAATTCATCCAAAATATCCTCTTCATCCTCATTCATTGAGTTTCTATAGTTACGTAAATGTAAGTCATAATAATACTGTTGTTCTTGTTGTGTTTGTTCATTGATGTTCTTAATCCAGAACTGAGAAAGATGATGTAACAAGTTTTTTTGTGCTTCTGCAATTTGTGCATGTACCTCTATTAAATCAGGTGAGTTGGGTGTTGAAGAAGGTTCGTCTGTAGTATGTTCTGATGTGGATAACATGGTTTGAATTTTCTCTTGCAAAGCATCTTCATACGCTAATCGTTTTTGTTGTTCTAATAATCCTGTGCGTAAGATATTTCGTAACTTGGCTTCAAAAGGATCATCATCAAATTGAATTGAGAATACATGTGTCTTGATATAGATACAAGGGATTAAGAGAGGTTGGTTTTTACAGGTAGGACCAAAGTAAGTGAAGGTTTTGTTAGATAGGATACGTGCATGGAGTTCCTTGGCTGCTTTGATGAACCCAACTACGTTCTCTGTCACAGTATTTAATATATAGTTGTAAGGTACACGTAAAAATAACTTTCTTGCTTTAAATTCAATTAGTTTTCGGTGCTTAACAGAGACTTGAGCTTGATCGAATTCAATCAGTTGTTCCCAGTAGGACTTGGTTTCAGGTGATGGAGACTGACCTAACAACATCATGTTTCTAAACTTGATCGTTAAATCTAATTTTCGTTCAATTGTAAGTTGATCTAGACGAAGATAAAGTTGTTTCTCGTTTGGTAACAACAGATGAATATCACCTCTAGCAACAGATAGATCCAGATGAACAGGTATTTTTTCTTCTTTTTTCTTCTTCTTGTTTTCCTCCTCCTCCTCCTCCTCCTCCTTTTTTGGAAAATGTTGTTTCAATTGAATTAAAGATTTCACTAATAATAAGCAAACATAATGATGTTGAACAGAAAAAATGATACCATATTTTTTTAACCTGCAGACAACTTGATTTTGTTTCAAGACTAAATCTAATTGAGATACCCAGATCATCATTTCCCGTACTTGAACACCACTTGATTGTTCAACTTTAAGTGATTCTAAAAGACATCGAATTTGCCAATCCATACTACTACAGACTAAATTGATTTTTTTAGTTGTCAGCTCTATTTTAGAGTATACATTTTGTTTGGGTTTATTATCTATGTATCCATCCGGTACAGTTTCTTTCTTAATTGCTTTATCCACACTGCAAACATAAATCGATCCTTCATTTACCTCTAAACTAAAATTCACATGTCGAATTAATTTTCGTTTCTCTGTTGTTACTGCTGCTGTTACTGCTGCTGTTGCTGCTGCTGCTGGACTCTTTGACTTTTTCTTTCTTAGGTAATTTGGTAAAGTTGCCACCCAAAACAAACTCGTATTCTCTTCATCGTTCCAAAGCGATACAACAGGTTGATCTACTGAGACTTCGGATTGAAGTATACCTTGTTCCACTACCGCCATTGTTTCATACCAATCCTTTTCAACCTTCTTGACAAGTAATCTAAGATTCAGTAACAAAACAGCATGTTTTATATTTAAAAACTCTTTTCCGACCGATAATTTATGTATCATAATCTTTGAGGAGACACGATAAGACCATTGAGTTCCTTGTTGTTGTTGTTGTTGTTGTTGCTGTTGTACGCCTACTCGATTCATCCATTGTTTCCATTTAGTTGTCAATTGCATTCGATGACTCGTTTGTAACCTATATTCTTCTTGTGCAATTAAAGCATCTAAATGACTACTGGATCCTGTAGAAGAAGCTGAAGGTACTTCTTCAGTTCCTTTCGGTACATATTCACCAGAGACACGTAGGATCCAACTTTCGGCTTGAATCTTTTCAGTTTCGTCATTTAAGGATAGATTTAATTCAGGTGAATTGAATACGACGGCTAAAGTACAAACGGGTAAATCCTTGAATATTTTAGGTTCTTCTTTTAGATCCGTACTACTACTACTACTACTTTTTTGAAATAACTTGAGTTCATGTAAAGATAAATTGACAAGTGCTGAATTAAAAATACAGGTTACACTAATGAACTGAGTATAAGGTGCAACGGAATGAATTGCTCTATCGACCATGAGCTCTAGAGTTGGAATTGAACATTGAATAGCTGAATTGGTTAAAGAAATACTTTTTGATTTGAGTGAAAGTAAAGGCGATTGATCTCCAAGTGCATTTAGTATGATTTGGTTGATTGTGCAATTAAATTTAGTGGGATGTATGAAACAAATTGAATCGATGGTGACACGCATTGAATTCAGAGCTTGTGTGACGTTAAGCGAAGGCGAAAAAGATGGCGACGACGACGACGATAAACGTTTTCTTGTTGATGCAAGTTCCATACAATTGTCAGCATAAATAACGAATTTACCAAACACAAAATCAATATCTATACTCTGCTTGAGCTCAAAAGATAAAGTACAAGGTGTTATCATATCGATTAAAGTTAAATCTTGATTAAATAATTGAAGAGGACCAAGTGTAGCGAGTATTTTTTGATTTTGTTGTTGTACTGAAAGGTGGTTAAGAGAGAGTTCAAAAGTATCTTTTGTGATAAGTATATCATGAATATTGAGTTGAAAATAAATAGTGATATAACGAAAAATAAAACGTAATAATCGTAATAGTATAATATCTCTTTTCTTTTTCTTCTTATTATGAACTGGTTTTGAAATTAAATGTAGTTTAATACCTGTGATAGAAATAATAAGCCGATAATTTTTAAATGAAACGTTCCAATCTTCAATAGGTTTAAGACCAATTTTCTTTTGAAGATAGAATTGAATAATTTGATTGAAATCTTGATGAAACAAGATCGCAACTATGATTATTGAAAGAAATAATAGTATCCAAAACATGAGTAAACTGTAACTAGTAGAATGAAAAGGAAAGAGAAAGAAATAACAAATAATACGTTTTGGGCTTATTTTTTCTGCAAGTTACCCCCAAACCTGGGAAATGTGTATATATACACCAAATACGGTAATACCGGTTTAAACCAAATTATTATAATCCTCGGTTTTCATTCTTTTTTTTTTTTTTTGAGAAGTATACTACTGAAGGGGGGTGATAAAAAAAGTATATATATATATATATTTGAATATATGATATGAAAAAAAAAGGGGGGATAAAAAAAAAAGGGCATGTATAAAAGAAAATCTATATACAATAAAAATATTCTAAATATATTTGTTGAATAAAAAGGTTTAAATGGGATAAGTAGGAGGTATCCAATACTCTTTAGTTAAAGGTACAGATTGATGTCTCCAATTTTGTTGTTGTTGTTGTTGTTGTTGTTGTTGATGTTGATGATGAGACATCAAAAGAGCCTGCTCAATTGATGATGGAGTAGGATAATCTACAGCAGGAAACCTAGTGATTTGACATAACCTTTCATCCATTCCAGCAATATTAACAAGTTCTTGTCGTAGATCCACAGCTAAGCCACGTACAGTGTGACGTAGTACGACAGAAGCTTGCATACCTTCAGTAAAATCACTACATTGAACCCAACCAGAGCCATTCTCCATAAAGAAAATAGGAGGTTCAATTAAATCAATATCAATTTGAGCTGAAATATTATCTTCAAGTACATTTAATTCAATAGATGCAATACTGTCAAATGAGATCATCATCTTGAAATGATAATTACTATCTCGAATATGCCAACTTAGTGTACGTTCATTGAGTTTATAATAACACATTAAATCTTGTTGACTAATTTTCATTCGATGCCATGACCCGATCGTTACGGCTGTAGCTGTAATTAAACCTGTATAACTGTGTTGACTGTGTAAAGAAGGTGGTTCACTTTCTATAAATATAATTAAAATTAATTTAATTATTTTTAAAAATAAGAAAAATACAATGAATTACAAACCCATTTTACGTGGTACAATATGACTAGTAAATGATTGTGGTGTAGGTGAAGGTGAAATAGTTAAACTATAGATATCTTCATCTAAATCATTAGGTCCAGTAATAGAAATAGAAGGTGGATCACAACTTAATTGTTGTTGATGATGGGAAGGATGAGGAGGAGGATATTGAAACATACTTGGTGGAGGAGGAGGAGGAGGAATCATCATATCTGTACTCCAAGCACGATGAATAGGTAATTTAGCATTCAATTGTCGATTCATATAAGCTTGTTGTTGTTGTTGTTGTTGTTGAGTAAACCAATAATTATTATTCGTCATATTTTGATGAGAAGTAGCTTCAGCACATAATCTTGCTCTAGCCGCTTCTTGTTCTTGACGTAATAAAACTCGTCTCTGTAACATCTTGACTTTAGCTCGACGGTTTTGAAACCAGATTTGTATCGATCGTTCTGGCATTTGTAACTTGAAAGCTAATTGCTTTCGCATCTTACTATCTGGTGTAGCACTCACACTAAACGTTTCTTCTAGAATGGTTAGTTGAGATGGCGTAACACGAGTACGTTTCTTGGAGTCATCTGAACTAAGTGGTGGAGTTGAATCGGACATGGTTTAAGTATAAAAAAAAAGGAATGTAGTATATAAAAAGGAATGTAATAAAGAAAAAAGAGTGTATAGTAAAGCGTGTAGGAAGGAGGAGAGAGGGAAGGAGGAAGGAAGAAGAAGAAGAAGAAGGGGGAGGAATAGTGTTGTTTTTTTTAAGGAAGGGAGGAAAATAAAGAAAAAAAAAAAAAAAAAAAAAAAAAAAAACTTTTATATCGTGAATATTATTTTAATTACATGTGTGACGATTGAACTCTTTTCTCTCTCTCTCTCTCTTTTTTATCAAAAAGAAAAATATCATGTCACATCAATTAGAGTTAGAAGAGATAAACAAAGAAATCGATTCAATTGAAAC
The DNA here is from genome assembly GCA_025716855.1 of Pilaira anomala. Taxonomy (NCBI): domain Eukaryota; kingdom Fungi; phylum Mucoromycota; class Mucoromycetes; order Mucorales; family Mucoraceae; genus Pilaira; species Pilaira anomala. The sequence continues at coordinate 238,682 of JAIXMQ010000030.1, forward strand.
TACTATCGACATATTAAAACAAGATAGAGAAATCTTGATAGCCAAGCGAAATAAAATCATTGATAACTTGCAACAAAATGTCATTCAAAACGAACATGTTCAAGATTCGCTTAAATACGATCAAGCAACATTTCCTTGGTCAGAGGAATTAGTAGAAAAGGCTCAACTTCATTTCGGCATTTCTGAATTTCGTCCAACTCAATTACCCATCCTGAATGCAGCTCTTCACCAACAACGAGACTTGTTTATTGTATTACCTACTGGTGGTGGCAAATCATTATGTTATCAATTACCCGCTTTAATCGAAGACGGATTTACGCTTGTTATATCACCTTTAATCTCATTAATCAAAGATCAAGTCTATCAATTAAACGAGGCAAATGTACCTGCTGCGTATCTCACTGGCTCTTCTACAAAGGAAGATGTCAAACAAGTCTATCGTGATATGGTACCTGAATTTAATTCTACCACTACTGCTTTCAAACTACTTTATGTCACACCTGAGAAAATCGCTAGAAGTAAACAGTTTATGGCAAGGCTTAATAAAGCTTATGATGCGGGTATGTTGACTCGTATTGTAGTAGATGAAGCGCATTGTTGTTCACAACAAGGACATGATTTCAGGTACATAATGTAAAAAAAAAAAGAGACGTCAATTTTTTATTTATTTACCCTTTTTTTTTTTTTTCTATCAGACCAGATTATAAACAATTAAATATGTTAAGGGTAAAGTAAATGATAGATTAAATGTTCTTAAATACCATTTATACTTATTTAAAAAAAAAAACAAAAACTCAAGTAGAAAGTATTTCCAAAAACAAAAATTATGGCATTGACAGCCACATGTCCATGGTCGGTGATGAAAGATGTGATGAGAATCTTAAATATGAAACAACCTCAGGTTAAACAAGGTACACTCGTCTTTAGTGCACCCTTATACCGTAAGTTTACTTTTTTTTTATATTGTGCACACCCCTAAAATAATTTGATGAATGACATTTTATTAGGCCCAAATCTTGTCTATAAAGTCGTACAGAGACCGGAGACTGCGGAAGAAACGATCCGACATATCACCCAATGGATCAATGATACTTACCCCAATCAATCCGGAATCATTTATTGTCTTAGTAAAAAAGATGCCGAAGTGGTTGCGCAAAGTATCATTAAAGAGAGCAAACGATCTATCATGTGTGGTGCCTATCACGCTGATATGGACGAAGTAAGTTTTTTTTTTTTTTTTTTTATATATGTATATATGCAAAATCTCATTCTTTTTATATAGGAGGATAAAGAACTCATTCATCAACGTTGGAGAAATAAAGAATTACAAGTGATTGTGGCTACAATTGCATTTGGTATGGGTATCAATCACTTGGAGACTCGATTTATTATCCATCATTGTATGTCTAAATCAATTGAAGGATATTATCAAGAAAGTGGAAGAGCTGGTAGAGATGGAGAAAGAGCTGAATGCATCATGTATTATCGTGGGACAGATGGTAAGGATATAGAAAACATCATTTTTTTTTTTCATTGTTTAACAAACAAATAAAAAAAAACATTTTAGCCATGCGATTATCTTCTCTTGTAGTTGGAGAAGTAAGCGGAAAAGCCGCCCGTAAGTATATACAAACAAACAAAAACAAACAAATAATAATAAAAAAAAAAAACTTTTTCGTTTTTGAACCTGCATCAATATTTACTTTTTTTTTTTCTTTTTCTTGTAATTAGTATATGAAATGGTGAAATATGCTCAAGATTACAAGACATGTCGTAAAATATCCTTTGAAAATTACTTTTCATTAGATTCAGGACAAAAAGAAGGCTTGGTGAACCAGATCACACCTGATCAAGCGTGTAGTGTTTGTGACAATTGTAACCGTATACCTAATTCAGTTCTAGTTGAAAACATCAGTCCTGTTGTGAGAACTATTGTCAAATTGTGTAACTTGTTGCAACAAGTGAATAATAGAGTGACCATGAACAAATTAGTACAGATGTTACAGAAGCGTGGTTTAGGTCTGATTAAATCTCGCGTAGAAGCTGATGAGAGTATGATGATTCCTTTGGATCGTAAATACAATGAATATGTAAAGTAATGATGATATATATATATAGAAAATGATTTATTCATATGTTCTTATATAGAATATTGAACGTATTATCAATCATGCGCTTTGTGAAGGTTATTTAACGGAAGACTATAATTTCACACCTTACAGTACCATTGTGTAAAGTTTTTTTTTTAACATGATTTTATTTTTTTAAAAGAAACTAATTATATATATATATATATATAGTTATGTTATTATTGGTCCACTTGGAAAAGATCTCTTGATAGACCCAAAAATTGAAATCGAGTTTGATTTCTTAAAAGATACTCTTGAACAATCAGCAGTAGTCGTCAAAAGATCAGCACCAGAAATAAAGAAGACACAGAACAAACGTATCTGCAAACCAGTAATGAAACAACCTGTTTGCATTGTTTTAGAAGACGACGACGATTGAAGTAAAAAAAAAAAAAATTACCTTTTTCAGTCCTTGTGCCGTTTCTCTCTCTCTCTCTCTCTCTTGTATATTGTTTAAGCCAAAAAATACTTTTTACAAGTTATTATTAAATATAACTTACATGCAATTAAATGTAGTAGAAGATGATCATTGCATTCGTTGTCCCTCACTTGATAATTATAAACATGATTTTCTTTTTTCCCTCCTTTTTTAATCTGCGCCTACCTCTCTCTGAATAAGTGATGCATTGCTTTTTTTTTTTTTTTTTATCATTGGTAACAAAAAAGTAAAATAGTCATTTTGTTCTGATATAATGTATTTTATTTAGCGAGTAATATACTATGTTTTGTTCGGAATGTCATTAGTGTACCAAAGAAAAAAAAAAGTATCGCGTCTATTCTAACGAAATAATTGGGCTGATATATAAAATCCTGTTTTTTTTTATGCACACACGCTTAAAACCATGAGCACACACTTTTTAACTAAATCCAGGTAGAAGCTTTTAATGAATAGTTATCTTTGAAACGTTTAAGGCCAAAAAAAAAAAAAACAATAACAAATCGTCAAGAAAACTCTCCTTTCACAATCCCCTCTCCTCTCTCTCCTTTTTCTAAAAAAAAAAAAAGCGTTTGTTTTAAACATTCTTTAAAGAAGTATATAATGTATGGTGGCTGTCTTATTTTACTAAAAAAAGTAATTGACGAAAAAAGATGTTGTTTGGATCGTTATTTGATCGTATCAAAAGTCAATGACTCTCGTTTCATGTTAAAATTGTTTTTAAACGTTTAAAAAAGAGATAAGCCAAAAAGTCAATATTTTCATTTTGTCTGATTATATAGTAGAGATATCGTTTTTTTTTTTCAGGTTTTTAAAAGAAAGAAAGAAAATAAGAAAGAGTTTGATTTATGTGTCACTTACTAAAAGGTTATGTGCGTGTGTGTGTGTGTGTGTGTGTGTAATACAATAAAGACACCAAGCCATTCAACGCCATACATTCCAAATGTTGATAATTTTTTTTTTTTATTATATAGTTGACATTAAAAGGAGTATAGCGAAAGAAGTGATGACAAGATACGGTTTAAGATATGAATATAATGATGATGATGATTTTTACTATTTTTGTAAAAATAAAAAAGCTTGGATTGGTTAAAGACGCCCATTTTAGTATTTTGTTTTTTTGTAGCAAAAACGCTCTTGTTTAAGAAAAACTTATTGTTTCCCATTTGTGCAACGTAGTATTTTATACCCCAACATTTTTTTTTTCCGTTCAAAAAAGAGTCAGCAGACAGGAATGTACATAAAACAAGTGTAGCACGGAGTGAAAACCGATTCAGCAGTCAAAAGGGGGGGAGAGACAGAAAAGTGAGAGCAAAAGGCAAACTCCGGTGACTCTTTTAAATACACTTTCTTTTCCCTTTCTTTTCTCTCTCTTTTTCTCTTTAATTTTTTTTTTTTTTTTACATATATTTAATAATAATAATTATGCTTTCAACTCATGCAAATAAAAAATTACGACCCAGACTTAAAGTGGTTCCAACCAAATTCTCACAATCGACACCTACACATATTTATTCACCACAACGAACTGATTTTATGGATGATACACCTTATTCACCTGCAGCCTCTACGACATCATTTATTTCCTCTGTTTCTTGGGTAGCAGAAAAATCTGCATCTGAACTTGGCTCTTTATTAAAAAATGCATATAAATCATTGCGTGAAAAAGAAAAGAGTAAGAAAGATATAAACACATATTATATACAATAATATTAAAACTTACATTATAAAAAATATAGATTTACTACTTGCAGCAGAAATTGGTAAATCATTACTAGAACATAATCAGAATTTAAAAAGAGATTACGATAAACTATTACAAAATGTAAAGACATGTGAATCAGCAGCAACTAAACCTTTACCACCAACGGAAGAAGAAGAAGATATGACGATGCGTATTTTATCAAATAAAAAAGCATATGATACAATTATTCAATCGTTAGAACAAAAGAATGCAGAGATTCAAAGCATGTTGGATCAAACACAACAACATACAAAGCTAACTGAACAACAATTTGAAAAGAAACAACGTAAATTGGAATTAGAAATAGAGATATTAAAAGGAGACCTTGATGTAGCAGCAAATAAGATTCATGAATTAGAAGAATCCAATCAACAAAAGAGACAAAGACGAAAAGATTTAGATCAAAGAAGAGATTTTGAACAACAACAAAAGACGGATGATTTAGTGTTGATGGAAGAATTAACTAACAAGATGCAAGAATTATTTATAGAAAACAAACAACTTTTATCTTCAAAGAAGTTAATAGAAGAAAAATTGATAACTTCTCTTCATGATCTAGAGAAATTAAGGTCAAATTTTGAACATTTTGAATTAACACAAGAAGGTTATGCTAATTTACAAGAAGCATTTGAAAGACAAACAACTCATATTAAGGAATTAAATGACTCGTTAGAAGATCACAGACAAATTTTATCAAAGTTGCGTGATAAAGGTTTATTACATTCAAATCCAGCTAGTCTACATCAATTTGATCAAAATAAACCAACAAGTAATAACAGTAGCATGCAAAGTTTAATGGGTGAACTCGAAAATGCTTTTTGGACTTCTTCTACTTCTTCTGATGAATATAATAGAAAACATCCTAATCCTGTACTTTCTAAAAGTAATTCGGATACTAGTCTATCTACATTTTCAAAAATATATGATCTTGCAAGTATGACTGAACGTAATCTCACCTCATTTTATAATGCACCAGCTGACTATGCATTAGAAAAACTCCTAAATAAAATGGGTGTAGATGACCGTAGTATATTAGATGATGCCGAACATTTACTTGAATCCTGTTCCTCCTTTTCTTATGGTGATGATGATGATGACGATGACGATGAATTATTTGAACCTGAAGGAAATGGTTCAATCTATGCTGAACATAATCTTTATCCAACTACTATCTCTTCTCAATTACTCAAATTAGATCATGAATGTCGTCCTACTACTACTACTATTATTATTCAACCTAAAGGTTTAACCAATCGTTTAATCTTTCAAATTCGTTACTTGTTTCGTTCCATATTTCGATGGTGTCGATTTGCAATCATTTTAGGAACTGCCGTATTAATTAACTTGTGGAGAGGTCCTGATCTCATATTGGAAAAGTAACTGCCTTATTTATATACATACAAACAACAACAAAAATACTATCCTTCTTTCATACCATCACCTTCCTTTTTTTTTTATTATTTTTTTTTTTTATTAATCTTTGTACACAATCACTTTTTTTTTTCTTTTTATATAATTACTTCAAACATATATCTATATATATATATGGTATACACTTCAAAAAAAAATTATCACAATCTCACTCGTCTCTTATATGCAGTATATATATATACACACGCACACACATATGATTATTTTATTTTACCGTGTTATGCTAACACCACAACATATTTTTTTTTAACCTTTTTTTTTTTCGTCACCTCCTCTTCCCTTTTCCCCTTACACTTTCACTTTTTTCTTCTTTACTTGATTATTTTAATAATTGTAGTTAAACCCTGTTGTATTATAATTTGTAAAATTAGTAAAAAAAAAAATATATATATATTATTATTTAGTACCTGTTGTGTAACTTGAGTAAAAAGTTGTCATTTTTCATGCCAAAAATATTATAATATCACTTCATGTTAAAAAAAATCATGGGCTCAAAATTCGCTTGTTGTAGTACAAAATAATATCCTTTTTATTAAATAGAATCCTTTCTGGTAACAGTAGGGAGATGATGTCAAGTGGTACAATTTAATCTTTTTTTTTTTTTCTTTGATGTTCTCATTGAAAAAATTAATAAAAAAATAAAAAGGAAGGGTTCTTTCCTTATGACAAATGACTTTTCTTTTATCACAAGGACAAAAATTTGTGTGTGTGTGTGTTGCCATGCATCTTTACTCATGTTTGAGGAGAGAGAGAGAGAGAGAGAGAGAGATGATATAATATCAGCTGCAAGCAAAATGATGTGTAATAGAGATCATTTTGATGTCTTTATGTCACAAGTCATCGGTCTTTTGTGTACGATAGCTTACATAATCATTCTTTTTTTCTGCATTCACTTATATTTCATAAATGCCAAAGTAAGAAATGTAAAGAGTACAAGGCAAGTTGAATGAGATACACAGCCACGAATACGAACAGGATACATTTTTTTTTGAGAGAGAGATTGCAGTAAAATGGTCTTTTTATCGGTGCAACACTCATTTTCGATTGTGTTTTCTATTCACTTTACTCTCTTTTCTCATTCTTATCAAGTATACGATACAGAAAAGGTAGGTCTATATTGAGATATAGAACCCAAATGACATCATGAGTAAAACAAAATTATTAATATGTATAATATAAATTTCACGTTTTGTTTTTAATAGTTATGTAAAAGTACCTATCCAACAACAGCATGTGCAAAAAAAAAAAAAAAAAAAAAAAAAAAAAAAAAAAAAAAAAAAAAAAAAAAAAAAAAAAAAAAAAAAAAAAAAAAAGGGGGGAAATACAGTTCAACTCTGCTTGAATGTGCTTTTCAAGTTGATTTCGTTTACTTTCTTTGAAGTGATACGACTCGAAGTTCATACACATCTCAAACCCGCTCAAATATATATATATATATATATATATATTAACTACGACACAAAATTTTTTTTGGGAAAGCTAACAACAGACCAAATGACCGGTTCTTCATGAGGATTAATTATGATAATAAAAAAAAAAGGCGGGTCTGATCCTAAAGATAAGATGTTTATATCCTACATAATGTGATTAATAAAATTGAGATGAATAGAGTGTATAGAATGTAATATGTATATTAGTGATAGAATATGTTTGTAGTGGATAACAAAAAATTCAAACCTTTTCTTAACAGATAGTTATATAAAAAAAGAGAACAATGAATCGCCGCCTTTTCCAAGAAAAAATGGGGTTACATTTATAACAATATAATAATTTCTCATAAAAAATATTTGCGTGATCTCTCTCCGTAGCAAGAAAAAAAAAAAAAAGGGGCGCATTATATTTTCTTTACACACACTACATTTCGAAAAAAGTTAACCCACATCCGTAAAGAAAACTAATTTGTTTTATACCTTTTTCAACTCAATAAAAAGTAAAGTTTTTCATTATACATAATAATTTAATTTCATCATTTTTGATTACATTAAATTTGGTTCCTTCGGGAAGTTATGTTTGGGGGACTGGCCCCACTTGTTCCAGTGTAACTTGAACATTTTCAAGTGTATAATTCTGGACTTTCTCAGTACGAAAAAAAGCACATCTGGCCAAAATTTACAGGTGTGCTTAATTTGAAGATACACCTAATGGTACCCACCTATATTTTGCAGAATAAAAGGGGAGAGGGAGGTTCGCTAGATCTGTTCAAAGGCATTCTAAGAGTTAAGAAACTTGATGCTTTACTGTTTGCTACTAGTTTTAGGAAAAACAACAGCAGAGACTCCGTAATTATCTGCACACTCAGGGGTTGTGAACCAGTCAGGTACTCGGGCTCCACCATCATTCGACCCAGTTGCTTCCTCGTTCTATCAAACCTTCAAGCTTTCTTTTTAAATTCAGAAGCAAAATATCCCTTGTTTTGATGAAAAGTTTTAAGTAACTACGCGTTTGGATTGCGAAGAAAATTGGAATTGCATTGGAAATTATGTACCTGAACCCAAACGCCCTTAATACGATTAATAGCAGTTATTACCACTACTTGTTCAGGAAATACTTCTTTCTCTAATTCAAGAAATAGGTGATATAAAGTTAAAGAGAAGTCTACACGACTACAGAAGACCACGAATGGTTTATTTGAACGACCATCCTCCACATTAAAATTAGTAACATAATCATATTAATGATATAAGATCTTGTGAGGAGTGCTTCATTGTTTTAATAGTTGAAGCACTGTGGGCTTGTCAAATTTCCCCTTTGTTACCAAGCTGTTATCAAAAGTATCATACCCTACTAGATTACAATAGAAGTCAATTGTTGACTCTGATAGTCTATGCTGCATGATAATTATTTTTCCAGCATTTTCTAATAACTATTTATAAAAGTCGGTATGTGTTGGATTATAATATACAGTCCGACGACTTACACGTTTAAATCGTTGTAGAATAGATGTTATGTTACTTCTGATGGTTCCTGAAACGAAGTGGTACTGGAAAAAAGTACCTTCATCTAGTAATAATATATCGAAATCATTTTTTTTTTCAACTTGTATACTATCCAAACAAACAAAAATCCTCTCTCTTTTTTTCTTCTGCATTATTCCAGTAGTTACTGTCCTAAATATCATCATCCAAATAGCAAGCTAGATTTAATCGAGTAACAATTTTCAAAATACTATAATTATCAATACACAATTCACTTCTTATAGGAAAAAACTCCCAAAAAAAAGAGAGAAATATATTAAGAAGTTATGTCTGTTTATCTAAACATTTTTTAAGCCATGTTGCCTCTGTGTAGATTTCTGTAAAAAATACAAATAAAGGTTCTTCTCCTCAGCTATAAAAGCAAACTCTCCTCAGCTAAAGCTAACGCTCCCAAGCCAAATCAAACACTCCCAATCCAAATCAAACTCTCCAAAGTGCTGAATTGCGCTTTTTTTACAGACACTACTATTGGGATTTATTAGACAATAAATCACTTCTTTCTGATATTTATTAGAGCTTTGATATGACTTATCACAGACAACATGTTTTATGCAGGTTTCAAAGTTATTTGTTTCTTGAAACAGGCTCTTGTCTGAATAGAGACGTATGTAATTAAGAAGAAATTAAAAGGGTAACGACAAAAAGGATTCATTTTAGAATATATATATAAAAAACTTGTTTGTACGGCGTGTGAAAAAATCATCATGCACAAAAAAATATGGTGCGCAAATATGGTGCGCGTAGTTTTTGACCAAATGAAAAGATCTTGATTGAGATAAAAAATTAAGCTTTAGTTATTACTTTTATTTTTTTCCACTTTTAGCGTGAAACAAGTGTTTTATTGCCTCCAGCAGTAAAAAGACATAAGGTATGCTTTATAAGTATCTTAATATCTGTAAGTAGTATTTAGATACAAAAAAAAAAAAAAAGAAGGCTACTGAGTACCTTTTGAGAGATATCCACCGCTTCATGCAAATTAAACTGCCTATGTCCCTCTTCCCTTTTTTGTTTATAGTCCAAATTTCGTACGCTTTTCATAAATAACGATGTAGCAAACAATTGAATCGAATTGAATTAACTCTCTTTTTTTGCCATAAATAATAGAAAATGTAACTGAGCTTCAAATAAACCAACATAACTCTTTTATTACCAAAGTGTAAGATGACGGTGTGTGTGTGTGTACAAATGAGCCAATAGTAATTTGACATGAGCAAAATATTTATTTTAATATTTCAGTTTCCCCTCGTCCCCTTTTTTTCTCTCTTTTTTCTTTTAATAATAAAATCTATAACAAATGGCTCAGTACACGTACGACGAGCAAGGTTTTAATTTTTATTATTTCCTCATCTCTGTCTTATCTATATGTCTAGTACCCGTGACAATAAAGAGTTTATATACTTTCTATAAGTCTGGAGGTAATTATAAAGGTTATTACATGTATTTGCATTGTTTTCTCATCCTTTTTTTTTTATAGCTGGAAAGAGTAAAGATATTTGTCAATGTCAAACGTGTCAAAAAGAACGAAAACACGCGCTTGATGTAAAGCCTAGTGCTGTTAAAAAATTATTGACAAGTCCCAAGTAAGTTCTTTCTTCTTTTCATCATCAAAAACACTTAATTCTAATTCTCTTTAAAGATTTCTTTTCTTGGTTATTGGTTGGATCGCTGTTGTTCTTTTAACTATGCAAGTAGCTAATGCTGAAGTGAAATCTGTAACTTGGGATCCTTATGAAATTTTAGGTCTCTCTGAGGTAAAGCAAAAAAAAAAAAGAAAAAAAAAAGTAAACGAATATGCTGACGATTTTATATACATATTTAGGGTGTAACTCTTCCAGAGATCAAAAAGACTTTCAAAAAATTATCTCTTGTTTACCATCCTGATAAAGCAAAGGCTGGTTCTGAAAGAGAAAATGAAGAACGTTTTATTGATATTACCAAGGCCTATAAAGTGTAAATTGAAGAATTAGAGAGAAAGAGAGGGAAAGAGAGAGAGAGAGAGAGAGATGGATCACTAACTCTTTGCTTTATATAAATATATAGATTGACTGATGAAGATACTCGTAAGAATTATGAAGAGTTTGGCCATCCTGACGGTAAGCAATCCTTCACTATGGGCGTTGCACTTCCCAAAGGTCTTGTTGAAGGTAATGGTTTTTTTGTATTGAGTTTCTATGCTCTTGCTTTCGGTTTAGGTTTACCTTATTTCATGGTAAGCAAAATTATTTAATTTACGTTTATTTTCCTTTAAGTTCCTTTTTTCACTAAACATCAATTATATATATGTGTAGGCTAGATGGTGGTATAAGTCGCGTCGTCTTACTAAAGATAAAATTTTAAACAAGACCATGGGTCTCTTTGTAAAGGAATTAAAGGAAAATGATGGATTCAAAGGTAATACATATACACACACTCATTGAATTGAAAAAATGGCGAAAATATTAATTTTTTTGCATAAATATAGAAATCATTTATATTTTGGCTGGTGCAAAAGAATTTGAAGAAGCAACCAACGTTCGTACCGGTGAAGAGAAACAATTGAGTGCGATTAACAGTGGTATTGCTGAAGAATTAGAGAATAGACTTGGAGAGAAATTCGATCGTTTGGCTGAAACCGTCCCTGCCTATCGTCGTAAAGCCCGTACACTCTTATACGCACATTTCCTTCGTGTAGATGTTCAAGCCAAGGGATCCAAGGATCTCTTGAAGGATCAAAGATTCATTGTGGATAAATCTATTCATCTCTTACAAGGCTTAATGCAAATTGCCACAGTAAAGCAATGGTTAGGCACTACATGCACTTTAATGGAATTACAACAACATATCTTACAAGCTACTTATCCCGGTGAAGCCAGTATTAAACAACTCCCTCATATTACCAACGCTCTTTTACGCAAGTATTATCGTAACAAGAGAGTTCATGTCAGTACTCCTCAACAATTATCTGCCATGTCTGAAGATGAACGTAAACAATTATTAAAGCCTCTTTCTGATTCAGATTATCTTGATGTGATGGAAGTCGCTCATCGTATTCCTAAATTAACTGTTAAAAAGGCTGTATTCAAGGTCATTGGCGATAAAATCATTACAACAGGTGCCATCATTACTTTTATTCTCAAGTTAAAGAATGGTGAAGTCACAAGTGTTGAAGCTACTACTGAAAACAAGAATGAACAAGAAGAGGATGATGAAGAAGAGGACGAGGCAATTGTTTCTGCTCAAGATGAAAAGAAGGATCCTAATGCTAAAGTATTACCTATGGCACATACTCCTTATTTCCCTGGTGAAAAGAAACCTTGTTGGTGGATTTTCTTGGGTGATCCTAAAGTAAATCGTATCTTGGTCCCTCATAAAAAGGTAACTGATATTGTAGATGAACAAACAATCAAGATTCCTTTCCCTGGTCCACCTAAACCTGGTGTATATACATTCTCTCTCTTTGTTAAATCTGATACTTATCTTGGTACTGATATCCTTCAAAACATTAAGCTCAAAGTACAAGACCCTGCTGATCTTCCTGAAGAAGAAGAGGTTGATGATAGCATTTCTGAACCTGAGGAGGATTCTATTGCTGGTCAGATGAAGATGATGAGAGAACAAGGTTTTGCTACTGCTTTAGCTGGTGGAAGTAAAGATAAAAAGGATGAAAAGGATGACTCTGATTCCGATTCTTCTGAAGATGAAGCAGATTATGTTACTGAATCTGATTCTGATAATGATAAATAATATATTTGTCATATATATAAAAATAAAATAAAATAAAGTAATAAACATGATTTTTTTTTTTTTTTAGTTTATTTCTTTTTTGTTATTCTGTTCATCATTGGCGTTGCAGGACTAACACCTGCACGAAATAAAGGTGTCGGTGTTGCACCTGGACGTCTGATTGATCTAGGCGCATTGAATCCAAGTGGTGAAGCACCATAGGATGACCTTAATGCATCTCCAAAACCGGATTGAGCTCTTGGTGTAGTATGACTCTTTCTCAGTAAATGTTGTGCAGCAGGAGAATGGATTCCTGCTCCTGATCTCGGTGTTCCTTGGACGATGCGTTGTCTTTCACCCGTCTTTTTTCGATACGCTTTTGATGCCTTTTCTGATAACTTCATGCCTAATTCTTCTCTTTTCGATATCTTTGGTAAAGAAAATTGTGGGCCAGGTGTTTCTGATCCAGATATTAACATTGGTGTTCCTTCAATAGAACCCCAAGTCATAAGAGGTGAGCCCACCCGCGATGGACTCAGGTTAGGTGTTGAAGCAACAAGATTATATCCTCTAACAGCAGGTGTGTTACTTGTTGGCTCGCTTTGTAATCCATTTAATTGAGACCATGGTGTCAAATTTCCTTTTGCTGCTGCTAAATCAGATGGTGCTATTTGACTTTTATTTACTTCTTTGTTCTAAAATAATTCAATTATTTAACAAATGTGTCAAATCAGCCCTCTCGGGGGGGAGGGGGTTTCTTTTTACCTCTGTAATAACTATGTGGGTGTTAGCATGTTCAATTGATTTTGATGGCCCTCTACCATCATTATCATTCACCCAAGATTCACTCTTTCCTTCAGGAAAATACATGAGAGCGTTTCTAGCTTTATATTTCCAACCTGTGGGTGCTTTGTCGTTCATTTCAATTACGGCAATAGGACTATCTTTATCAGGTTGATCTGTTATACGTAACTGACTCGATTCACGATCGTAAAACCATTTATTTTCTTGTTTCTTTTTTATATTTGCCTTTTCCAAGAGATCTGTAAAGGAAGCATTGTCCTCACTATTTACTTTATGGTTTAATATACAAGACCGAGTACATTATGATTTTTTTTTTTTACCTGGTATATAAAGTTTGAAACTGATCAAGAGATAAGTTTAAATTGACTCTCTTCTCAATCAATGGCTCGTCTTCAAAATAATAATTGACAGAGACGACAGACTGGTTGGATTCAGCTAGGGTTGATAGCGATATGAGGGATCATGGATAAAAAAAAGAACAACAATTCAGATAAATATACTAACGCTTTTTTGTTGATTTCAAGTCATGCAAGACTTTTCCTGCTTGTTGTAAATCGACTAAAGAACCTCTTGCTTGGGCTTCCATATAGTTTTGTTGAGCTCTCATCTTCGCCAAGTTGGGGAAAAAATCGCGTTCTATAATGAAACTGATGGCTTCAGTATAAGTATCTTCATCTAACACAACTGGATTTGACATATTGTTAGAAAAAAAAAAAAAAAAAAAAGTTAAGCAGGCAGTTGAAAAGTGTATTGTTCATTTATTTGAGCTTTAATAATATTTTATTGGACACACCTCCTTTTACCAACAAATGTGATTATTATTTGCCACTAGTTGTCACTAGAATTCACTATTGCTAAATTGTTTTCAGACACTATGAGAAAAGATGATAACTATTCATGATGGTTAAGCTTACTGCTCGGCAACCGATATATGCCTTCACTTCTCATCCCATCGAACAAATTTTGATCAATGGTTTCATATATGGCTTGCTAATAAACGCACAGAAAGTATAAAATAATTTCATGAATTTCCCTTGCCTTAGTCTCTTGATTTGATGCATGACATATGAAAGTTATCCAGTATCAAGAAATGAATAACTTTGAAACGTACATACATAATGCACGTTGTCAATGGTTTGACATATTAAGGGCTTCGGTACTTTTATTACAAAGAAATGATTGATACCAAAATCTCTTCTTGGATGTTATAAAGCGTGAGTAGATTTTGAAAAAAAAAATAGAAGAAAAAGAAAAAATCTTTGTATCATTAACTAAGCGAATACATTGGATCATGGTCATCAATTCAATATGTCAACAAGCATGGCATTTATAACTTTTTGTCCAGGAGTAAGGAAAAATTTTGATGGCATATGAAAATAACTCTTTACACATGACACGCATATGTTTATGTAAAATCGAATAATATGTGTACATAATAGGTAGATTTGGCTCTATAAATTAGATGATAATAACATTCCCTTTGAATTGTTCAAAGGTTGCTTTGGCATGGTCTTTAATGCTGTAATTTCCAAGTTTTGCCAACAATTGGATAATTCCGGTCTCCTTATAAAAAATCTTCTTTCTGTCAGCTTTATACTCCGTTTCCTTGAACTCTACACTGTCATCAGAGTAAGTATTGTATGTACAATCTTACACCTGGGGTAAAGTATACAGTATACGGTGCAAAATTTATTATTCTACTCATCATACCAAACCTACTTTTAAAACAACGGAAAGATGATGTTTCTGTTATTGACGGTCTTTTTCTTAATAAAATTGTTCCCATCACTGCACAGTGTACGATGTTTTAAAATCTATTTTTGATTCGTTAAAAAAATTAAGACTAACTATTTGAATTAGGTTCTGTACATTGAGTTTATTATTTATTCCCCTCTCTCTTTTTTTTTTCTTTTCTTTTTTTTTTTTTTTTTCTTCTTCTTTCTGTTTCTTTTTTATTCAAGACAAGAAGAAAGAGAAAGAAAAAAAAATATTACTTTACTTTGTTCAAGCCTTTTTTTTTTTTTTTTGACAACACATGTCGTCAACACAAACTTCTTATTCATCATTTAACATGTTTCAACCTAAAATACAACCAAGGTCTTCTGCAGAAAGAGATAATAGTCTTTTATTACATAGTGCTTTAAAAGCGGCTTCTACCGATATTGCACATCGGTTATTAGATTATGCTTCTTTAGATAAAGTAGATTGTGAAGCAAGTTGTATTTTAATTGCCCTGTCTAATCATGAGCCTACTTTCACTGCAAATCATGATTCAAAGCCGAAAAAGGTTTGATGGGAGAAAAAGATTTATTTATTATTGTAAAAAGAGGGGTGTACATGTTAACAACATTGGGGAGAAAAAAAGGGGATCAAATAGGCTTTAAAAGTCAGATGATAGTTAACCTCATTTTTATTATAGAACATAAAAGAACAAGCAGTGATGAAACAAGAAGAAAAAAAAGAAGAAGAAGCGGCAGCAGCAGTAGTGGTATGTGTATATATGAATAATAATAATAATAAAAAAAAAAAATGATAAAATAGCTTTGTTTAATATAAATAAAAATGATAGATTATGACTGAGAAAAAACAAGATTCAACAACAACTATTGAAAAACCAAAAGAAAAAAAAGGTTTGTTTTCTTGTCATTTTACATGGTATTTTTCTCACATTAATCTATGTAACACTAGAAGCTACAATGGATCGATCAAAAACGGATCCAATTATGCTTTTAATGGCAGCAGCAAAAGTAATTGATGGAAAGGATTATTCAACCAACAATTTTCAAAAAAGAAAGAGAAAATCTAGTTCATATTCAATCGAAGAAGCCAGACGTCGTGATGCTTATCCTAATGGTAGATATTATCTTAAAGCTAATAATTCTGATAATAAACGAATACGTACAAGTCCACCCACTCCTGCTCCAACAACTTACAAACTGGACACGTGGCAAAAGAATCACCGTGACACACAGGTAACAAAATAATAATTACAATGATCTTTTTATAACTGACGCATATCAATTTATATTATAATATAGGATCAGCCTACAGATACAAACAATAGTTTTTCTATGCAGTATCATTCCATGGTAACAAAAAAATAAATAATGTATTGTAATATATAGTAACAACCATCTATTGTTTAGAAACAAAATCCAAAGGTCAAACAAAATGCTTTACATACTTATATCACTTATATGATATATAATGATATGATTCATGGGAACTCAAGAAAGCAGGTAAAGGCTTCTTTATACTTTTATTATTATTATTTTTCAAAATATTGATTATCACTACTACTTTAGCAAACATCCACTTATAACAACAGCAACAATAATAACACCACTTCCTCTGTGTATAATAACAACCTCAAATATCAACAACCTCCACCACCACCGCCTCCTTCATTACCACTGGTACAACAAAGATCTGATTTTTACTCTAGTCAACCACCACCACCACCATTATCATCTTCTAGTTCTTCTGCTGCCACATCATCTACTTTAAGAGAATTACCACATTCTAGTACGTCACCATGGCCCCGTCATGACGATCGATCTATTTTATCCCGCCCATTGACTGCATTTTTATGGAACAATGAAAATTCATCTTCTGTAAATTCACTTGTTGATAATAATAACCGTAAAGAAATGATGATATTACCTCCACTTTCTTCTAATCCAAGACCTTCTCCTTCTATTAGTACATATGACCGATTACCTCCTGTTTAAAAAAAATAATAATAATCGTATACCTTTTATATATACAACCCCTCCCTCCTCAAAAAAAATAAAATAAAATAAAAAAATAGGCAGTTTTGTAATATAGTTGAATGATGCCATTTGGTGTCATTCATTTTTTTTTTCTTTCTCTTTTTTATTAAAATAATGAAAAGCCTCCTTATCAAATGAGTTTTGAAACAATAGTGTCTTGTTAAAATATATATATATATATATATATAAATAATAATAAAAAGTACCTTTTTACAAAAAAAATTAAAAAAAAAAAAAGTCTAAAATGCCCGTATTTCTTGACAGCGATGAATTGGACCGTTGTTCCGCCATCTTCGGTCCTCCACCATCAGACGACCCTGAAAAAGTAGTTATTATCATTACAGTTCCCAAATCAACCTTAATCGACAAAGCAAAAAAATTTATTAGAAAACTTCTGATATCCAAGGCGGATAGAAAAGCTGAAAAAGATGAAAGAATTAATAATGTGCTCCGTTTATATCAGCAAAGACTTAATAATGATAACGGTATCCCATCACCTCCAGAATCTGGTATATCAGGAACTAGTGCAGTCACCCCCCAATCTGATACTACAGCTAGTACTACCACAGATCAGCCCGCAACTGCAACTGATACGAATGTTCAACCAACAGCAACTGCAACTGATACGAACGTTCAACCAACAGCAACTGCTACTACCGACGGATCAACAACAACAAATACCACTACAGCCCGTCAACAAGAAGAGATGAATACTTCTCAGCCCGACTTGACTGCCATCATTAACCAACTAACTGCTGCTGTCATTGCAACTGTCACTAATGCAGCTCAACCAGCAACAGCTGCTACTGCGACTACTACTCCTCAACCAGCAGCCACTACTGCTCAACCAGCAGCTGCTACTACTCAAACAGCAACTACTACCCCTCAAGCAGCAGCCACTACTGCTCAACCATCAACTACTACCCCTCAAGCAGCAGCCACTACTGCTCAACCATCAACTACTACCCCTCAAGCAGCAGCCACTACTGCTCAACCATCAACTACTACTGCTCAACCAGCAACAAACACTGCACAACCAGCAACAAACACTGCACAACCAGCAACAGTACACACCGCCCCTCCATCAGCTGCACCTTCCAATCCACCTACAGAGGCATCAAGTAGCATACCCACTCAGAGTGCTGAACCTCAAGCTAGCACTAATTCGAGCTCTAGTAATGCTCGTACCAGACCAAAAGCTTGCGGTGTCTTCCTTCAAAGACCAATCCCCATGATAGATACAAGCTCTCATGAGCAAGTCAATTTCATTCCAAGTCGCTGTCAAACGATGCCTAGGCCTATAGATCTTGTCTATGATGGTTATGGAATTCCTAGAATTAGAAGCTTACAAGTACGAAGCTTTATTCCTTCTTCAGTACTGTCAATCGCTTGCGAGTTGTTGAGACAATCTATGGGTGTCAAACCTTATGTTCTTTCGGACCCTCGGTGTTCTTTCATTCCACAAGCTATTATTGGAAAAGGGTAAATATATAAATAAAAATTAAGACTCGGTCATGTATAGAAAACATATTCATTTTATAAACATTAGAGTCAACGGTTATGTAACAAGTGTTATCCCATCAGGATGCGTAACATATACAACTTTTGCTATTAAGCCAATTGAAATTAATGCTTCCAAAGCATCCATCAGAGAAAGAATCAAGAATGAAGTCCATTTAATGAACCAAGGCCATAACAACATTGTCGAGCTATGCGCTGTTTATTCACACGATCGATGTGTTTTTCTAGTCATGGAAGAATTAAGATGTAATCTTCGCACTTTAATGTTACAATCACCTAATTTTTTGATTCCAGCAAGAACAGCTCTTCACATCTTTGACAACGTAAGTGGCATTTTTAAAGCAAATTTTTTTTCTTTTTAATTGACAATTCTGATATAGATACTCAGTGGTTTATATTTTATGCATCAACTCAGGTACTATCATGGTGGTATTAGACCTGAAAATATTTTATTGGGTGTGAATGGTCAAGTCAAATTAGGGGGTTTTGGTAGTTCTGGCCATATGGATAATAGACCCGTAAGGAACGAAATAGGATTAGACGTAAGTAATGATAATTTATATATATATAAGAGCTTGTTTATATTAACATAGAATCATAGTTTAATGCTCCTGATAGATATCTTAGTGATAAATCAGATGTTTGGGCTTTAGCTGCTACCACCAGGGTACTTTTCGATCCTTTTGATTACAGTGATCCTTCCTATAGTCAACGTGATATTGTAAGTGCTAATACTTCCATACCTCCAGCATTAAAAACTATGCTGTGTCAAATGTTAGCACAAAACGTCCGGGATAGACCTAATACTACAAATTTAACTGATGTAAGGATTTATGATGTTTTTTTTAAAAAAAAATTGAATTAATAAGTTTTTTGTTTTTTTTAGGAATTTAACCAGAATGTTACACGAGGAATTCTTCTTCCTGGAACACAAAACGATGTAATCTTAGCTTTAACAAATACCAGACAACAATAATAGTAAAATTTTAATAGATAGTTTTTATGTTTTTCTTCTTTAAAATCTTTGTTTTTTTTTTACCTATATTGTTTTTAAAAAGTACATGGTTAGTGTACATGCTTATTAACATTGAGAAAGAGAGAGAGAGAGAGAGAGAGAGAGAGAGAATCAAGTAGCCTTTAAAAGTCATAACTATAAAAGGGTATAAAACTTTATTTTTATTGTATATAACAAAAAATTGCAAGTTGCAGTAATTGTCTTATGCAGTGAATATACCTGATCAAGCGATATTTTTTGTATGGATGTTTATATAACATACTATCTCAATAGTTAATCGACCATTTTTCTTTTAAAAAAAAAGAAATAAACGTTATACATACTTGTAAGTGCAAAAAACAAATTTTTACGCCTCAATGGTTTTTTATGATAAAGGTTTATGCGCAAAGATCTATATTATTACTGTAAAGATATTGCTCTTTTTCTGAGGGATATGCAATGCTTAGTATGTAGTAAAAAAAGAATTGAAAAGATAGTTATTAAATGTCCTAAAGAAAACGATGTACCAATTTTGGACTTTCGGGACGAGAATTGTCAGGGCTTTTTTTTTTTTTTTTTTTTTATAACTACTACTTGTTATTTTGTGCATGCGCTTTTCACCTGGGGATTTTCGAGTGACCTAAAATAAAATACCCAAAAAAAAACGACCTATTTATTATATTGAGAGTGGCCTGAAAACAATAAAACGAACGAGATGGGTCGTTGTTGTGAATAAAAATTTCGGCGACGCTTCAAAAATTTTTTGCTATGAGGACGCTTTGATATTAGCTTGGATTTTACGATTTGGAATTTAATAAAAAAAATTTTTTATATGAAACGGTTCAAAATATATTATTGTATATAAGTTTTTTTTTTTTTTTTTTATTTTTTTTTTTTTACTTATTAAATAATAGGAATTATTTAAATAAGATATACACTATATGAGGGGGGGTGAGGTACATTATTATAATACTAGGGAAATATATCACATAAGGGACACGTTGCTCTACTACATTAGAAGCAATATAGAATACGCGAATAATTCGAGCTTATTACAACACCTACCTTATACACATCTTCATATTATAGGAGTAACAATATAGTGCCAGGCATACCGGGAAAATAAACCAAGAAAATCCTATACATATATATTATTTATAAATGTTTGTTTGTTTATACTATATTACTAATAAACTTACCAAAGGGCACAATAATAAAATATGAGAGAATAAGGGACTATGCCTTTGTTATTTTTACTTCTAAAAGATAATGACATTAGGTTTATTAAATATATGTTCAGAGAGGAAAGCTTACTTACGGTTTACCATTCAATTATATGAAAGGGACTTCATGTATTGTTTATGCCTATTGAATTATTATTATTAACTTTAAGTTTAAAATTTAAAACCCATTTTATTATATTTACCAAGTTACTAAAGAGAGAAAGAAAGAAAGAAGGAAAAAACCATCCTTTTGTAATGTTTATTTAACTATTTTAAGACTTTACAATAAAAAATATATAAAAGAGTACTGGGAATATTATTAAGGATAATAAACAGCTACATTTCTTTAAATAACAGATAGAATGGTCAATCAGGCTTAATTCATGTAGCTGCATTTTCTTCTTAAAATTCAGCTCTTACTACTCTTCTAACTGCATCAGTGTACATATACATTAATTCTTTTCTGCTATAAAGCTTATACATGTAAATTATTTTCTTCCTTCTCATTAAAACTATTGCTATTATTACCTGTGTAATCCCATCCCATATTTTCTACTGAAACGCCCACTATTTAGTAAACAATAAATAATATAAGAATTATTATGTCGTCTGCATGATGGCGGTTCTATCCCCTCTCAGCTAGCATTGCTTCTGGAGTCACCATATGCGTATTAATATATGACAGCTCCAAATAGAATCCGGGATCATCGATATCAGCTTTATTTAACACAATATTTTTTGCGACTTCGTCTTACTTAATTTCTCTTGCCATACTAACTTCTTCTGTTGATAACCTTTTTGTATATTGCGGAGAAGGAAAAATATTTACCATTTTAAGCTGATCTACTCTCTTCGCTAGAATATTACAGCCGATTGAGACCTGTGAGTGTCTTTTCATAAAGAGCTTTTTTTATTGAAATTTATTAGTGATAAAGTTAATGGAGTTTTTTAATAATATCTTAACACATTACTAACAGATGTGTTATACTACAGGTTTCAAAGTTGCTCTTTCTTGATGAAATATCTTGCCTGGATAGTGTATGTAACCAAACAAGCAGTGGCATGAAAGATTCATCATGTTTTGTTTTGTAATAAAAAAAATTAAATAAACATGTTTGCGTTTCATCAATATCATCTTTCTTGGTGAAGACAAATAAAAAAGCCTCTTACTTCATAAATTAGAATAATATCTCAAAAATTAAAGCTTCGTACCAATGCTTATATATGAGTTGACATTATGAGGATTTTCTATTTCAAAACACAATACTGTAACTTTAACTGAAAAGGTATTGAATTTGTTGTTGAAACTCGAGTATTTTGGTATATTTAAGTTTTTTTTTTTTTTTTTTTTTTTTTTCTTTTACTTCAAATCAGCAAAGCTGTCAGATTAATGACATGTTGTCATACGGTAAAATTAAAAGCAAAAGAGAAAACTATTTCATCAAAAGAAAACTATTTCATCAAATGAGAAATTAAAGTAATGCATTTCTTGAATTATATGAGCATTCCTATTATTATATGAAATAAAGAAAAGTGAAATTAGGTTTTATTTGGTGGGTGTTAGAAAAATGCTTTTGTATAAGATCTGATGGGAATTATCATATTATTTCGGACTAAAGAACCGAAAATTAATTTGTATTGTGTACTTCCTATGATTACATAACCTTTTTAATAACTGGGCTATAAAAAAAAAAAAAACTAGGTTGATGGTTGTGTTGATAAACAAATACCATAGCCTTGTCCTTTTTTTAAAAAAAAACAGTCTTTCTAGTAAACTTTATCTTATATAAAGCTGGTTGTCCTTTCACCCTCTTTTTTTTTTTCTTCTTCTTCTTTATTCAAACAACTACTTTATTTTATTCTAAAGTCTTAATAACTATGTTCTCATTCGAGTTTTCTTCTGTTTCTGCTTTTGCAAGACAATATCTTTTCTACGTCTCCAGCTGTTTTGACAGTCTCAATTCCTCTATCAAGGATTATCAAGCTTATGCTACGGGTGATAATAAACGTTCAACTACAGATGCCCAATATGATCCTTATCATGTACCTCCTCGTGTCACTCAAGAAATGGAAGAGCTTATGAATTCCCATGTGCCCCGCCGTAAATGTCTTGATATTATGGCTAAAGGTTTGTCAACTGGTATTGCTCAATCACTTGTCTATGGTGCTTCCGCTGTGTACAACTTTTTTGTTATGAAGAAATCAATGGGGGATTATTTATTCCAAATGGGCCGCAATGAATCTCAAGCAAAAGCAAATGTTAATGGTGTTGGTACTGATCTTTCCGCTGCAGTACTTCTTGGTAAATCCACTTGGTATCCAGCTTCTTTTGCCGATGCTGTCAAATTGAAAGATAGTAAATCTTTGTATAAGCCTAATGCTGGTGATGCTGGTGATGCTGGTGATGTTGGTGATGTCGGTGATGCTGGTGATGTTGGTGATGCTGGTGATGATGATGATGTTAGTGATGTTGGTACTGACCTTTCTGCTGGTGTACTTTACCATGAATCAACCTGGTATCCAGCTTCCTTTGCTGATGCTGTCGCAGAAACTGTCAAATTGAATGATAGTAAATCATTGTATGAAACTAATGCTGGTGATGTTGATGATGCTGGTGATGATGATGATGTTAGTGATGTTGGTACTGACCTTTCTGCTGGTGTACTTTACCACGAATCAACCTGGTATCCAGCTTCCTTTGCTGATGCTGTCGCAGAAACTGTCAAATTGAATGATAGTAAATCATTGTATGAAACTAATGCTGGTGATGCTGGTGATGCTGGTGATGCTTGTGATGTTGGTGATGCTGGTGATGATGATGACGTTAGTGATGTTGGTACTGACCTTTCTGCTGGTGTACTTTACCATGAATCAACCTGGTATCCAGCTGGATTTGCCGATGCTATGAAAGATACTATCCATATGAAAGATGGTATTTCTTTACATACTGAAGATATCGATGATATGGTTCTTATCCAAAAACCAAAAGTTCCGACCTTTGATGAAGGTTGGGCTTTTGTAGATAAAGATTTGAGCTTTTCAAATAAGGTAAGCTGATTCACACATACACATATTTTTTTTTTTTTTTTTTTTTTTTTACTAACGTCTTTTTTTTTCCCACCCATTAGTCTCCCAATATTTTCAGAAAATTTAAAAAAGCCGCCAGGAGTATTATCAACAAATGTTAAATAATCCTTTTGTTTAGTTCCCCTACAAACTAAAAATAATCCTTTTGTTCCAAGCTATAATCATTATTATATTATATTTTACCTCATTCTTCTTCATATATTTTATCGGAAATAAAAATTTATCTTTAAAACTTCTAAAACGACCCCAATAAAGAATATGACTATAAGTAGAATCTTTATTTAGTAATTCCATCGAAAGAAATAATAGGTTGGTATAGATCTTAATATAAATATGTGCCAACTTTTTTTTTGTGACACGCTTACATAAACGCTTGCATAAAGTTATTAAAAACCTTGTGGCTAGCTGATAATGACGACATGGTTCTTTTAGCATAATTTAGATTTGTAATATTGGCGTATGAAAGAAATCCCGTCAAAAAGAGCTACACGAGTGATGTACTAGACTATACATTTTTTACTTCGTTCAGATCAACCTCAATAATTAGTCATAAAGAAGTTTTTTTTGTATTAAATCACGTTATTTGTCATAAGGAAGTTAATAGTTTGTAAATAATCCATGATGTTATATTCAGCATGATAACCGCTCTGTCAAGGTAAAAAGTATACCTTAATATTGTCAGTTTTAGAGTTATACTGATACATTATACTCTACATTTTGATTGTAATTTTATTTCAATCATTGCTTTAATTTTTACAATAATTTAAAAGATATACAATTATTTTATTTATATAAAGGATAAAATATGTTTTTAGCTATATAACAAAAAAAATATTTTTAATCTTTTTACAATGAATTCCTTGAAGCTATTATAGTTCCACAGAAAGTTTATACGTAATAATGCAAACATTTTCTATATGAATGAGACAATACAACGTGTAACATATGTGAAGGGGAAAGAAAGAGATTACCCTTCATTATTCACTACATACAAAGAGATTATTTAAAAAATATTTTCACATTTTCTTAGAAATCACACATGTAACAATGGGGTTTCCACTTGATTACTATTCCTTTTTTTGTGTCTCTTTATGATTGTTTGTGCTGATTACAATAATACATGTATCACAGAATTTTGACTCAGGATATCCAACCTCCTTATCTTGAACACGCCTTTTCAGATTAGCTAGATTTTCACGCATTTTGAAGGGGGTAATCAATGAGGTGTTATCAGTGTCAGTTAGCTACTGAACCCAAAAGATGATTAAAAGGTGCTTTTTGACACAATTACCTGGGGTGTTCATCGAATAAGGTCAAGTGTTTCAAAAGCTCCTAAATGGAATGAATTCTGATTTAGATCTCTTAGTTTGTCAGTTATGTTCTATAGTTAGTTTTAATATGGTTGGATTGTTATGGATCAGTAATGATATTTCATCTGTAAATTCGCTTGATAGAAATAATCTAAATAAAAAGATACCTCTTTCCAATAAGCCAAGACCTTTGAATTCTCTTAAAGGATATACACATTAGTAACCTATTCACATTTAAATGATCATATATTTCTGAACATGAATAAAAAAAGACATTTTTTATAATAGTCAGTTGAATGGTGCCATTTGGTACCATTTTTTTTTAATTTTTACTTTATTAAAAGAATAAAAGCCTCTTTATCAATTCAATGAGCTTTCAAACAAAAGAATCTTGTTAAAAAATAAATGATATATAAGTAGTAAATAAATTAAAATAAATAACTATAAAAAAAACCCCCCATACACATACACTAATTTCCCATTCCTTAAACCATGGCTTCCGCAAGAAAAAGTACTGCTACTTCCCTCCCTTATCTCGAAGAATACTTGCGTGAAACTGCTCCTAGACCTAATTCTTGTCATGTATATAAATCAAGTACTACCTCCGCTCAAATTGCTTCGTCAAGCTCTACTTCTATGCAAGGACTCTCAGGCTCTACCTCTTCAGACTTAATTTCGTCTCAAAAAGCAGAACAGACCCAAAATAAGAAACCATCCTTATGTCAAATAGCTAACAAATTTTTTAAGAAAATCATGTCTTTCAAAATCAAGCCTTCTAAAAAAGCTCGTAACCAAAAGTCGAAAAAGCCAAAAAAGAATCGTTATGATAAATTAAGTCAATTCTTTGAAAATTCTGGAAAAGAAGCCTATGCTGAAGCTACTGCAGATTACAACAGTGACGGTGTCGCACTCCATACTGCGTCAGTCTTTCAAAGATACGGCATATCAACAGATACTGAAACTACCACTCAAGGTGCCACTAAACCTGTTACTAAAAACAGAATTATTATCAGAACTACTACAGCAACTAGTCAGCCAGAAAAAACCAATGCTACAAAAGGCATAGTTTTTAAACCAAAAACAGCCACTACTACATCCCAAATAGCAACTAATACTATTATTCAACCAGAAACAACTGCCGCCCTTGCCCGACCAGAAGCAACTGCCATTACCCAACCAACAACAGCTGGTAATAACCAGCCAGAAACAAGTATTGTAACTTCACTAAAACCAGCTGTTTCTAATGAATCATTAACAAGTACTGAATCTCAACTAGAAGTATATCTTACAAAAAGACAAGCAGCAAGTATTATTAGTCTAAAATCACCAAAGAAGCTGCGTTTCTTAAAACTTCTTGATGATTCGCCTACTGACGATTTCAAGGGAGATTCTGCTGCTACTTCACTCGTAGATGATGCCGTTGCTACTCCACATGTATATCAAAAGGTTTTATAATCTAAGATATGCTAATTTTGTGTTTGGACAGGAGAAGACGGGACCCAATCATCTAATACTGCCTTTGCAACAAATTCTTCATAAAATGCTCGAAGCAATACCCCAAAAAAGAACAAGTGCTAAAAATATCATACGGGTAGGATTTACGACTTTTTTTTTTATATCAACTCAACAGGAACTTGATCGATCTTATTCAACTCGTAGATATTTTGAGTTGGGAACGCAACATGATGTGATTAAGACGTTAGAAAGCATGTATACAAAAATAAATAAATAAAAACTTTTTCAACTATATAAAAAAATTTTATAATTTAAATTTTTTTCAAATCTTCAGTTTTTTAATTTTATTTTTAAAAAAAAGGAAAGGTAGTTTTTTTAAGTGAAGAGAAAAAGTTTACTCCTCGTCAGACTCCTCAGCAAGGGTCATGGCAATACGATCCAAATCTCTTTGACCATCTTGAGTGATCTTACGGCCACTATTAAAAAAAAAACCAATTATTGATTAGTACACAATAAATCATTTGTTTTGTATAGATGTTTAAAATTTTTTTACCCCTTCTTATCTTGTTGGAGGACACCAATCTTCTCCAAAGATTGAAGAACCTTACGGTTGACGGAACCGGAAGCGTTACAGTGGT
Source organism: Pilaira anomala (assembly GCA_025716855.1). Lineage (NCBI taxonomy): Eukaryota > Fungi > Mucoromycota > Mucoromycetes > Mucorales > Mucoraceae > Pilaira > Pilaira anomala. The sequence goes on from JAIXMQ010000030.1 coordinate 265,904, forward strand.
GAGAGGGACGAGAACCACGGTTGAAAGTACCACCGTGAACCTTGTTCAAAGCACCAACACCAACGGACTTACGGATGTAGATGTGACGAGCAACGGAAGCTATTAAGATTTTACACGTTAATATCGAAAACTAATGTATATTTATATAAACTATTATCTTACCAGCACGGATGAAATACCAATCGGGATCATAAGGAGCGAGTTCCTTGAAGGTACCAGTCTTGACAAGGTCAACCCACTTGGGGACCTCGAGCTTACCAGTACGCTTGAGGTAGGCAGCATAAGCCTTGATGAAGGCTAAATAGAGAGTGGATATGTTAGTTTAACTATACTCGAGAATTTTTTAAAAAAAAAAGATATAGAAGTTAAGCCAAGCCACAAAAATCCCCTTTTCTACATTATACTTCATAATTGAATACATGTTCCCTTTAGCTCTTTTTTCGTGCGTCGTACTGTTAGAATTATAAAGAAGTGTTTCCAGTAAGATAGTATAGAGTATTCAAGTTTACTTTTAGATGAAATGATGTTTTACATTCAAAAGTAAACTTTTTTTTTTCCAGTGGGGGATTTTTTTTATAGGCTTAACGGCTTTTTCTGTTTTATCTTTTTCTTTTGCTTTTTTGTAGTTTTAAAAGAGAGTTATCGTACCGTGAGAGTTAACGTCCTTGACAGTGATACCAGCCATTGTATATAATGCACTGAATTCGAGAAGCAAAAAAAGAGAGGGCTTTTTCAAGTTTGCACGTCTGGCTTCCTCATAAAAAAATTTTTTTGAATCGAGCGAAAAAAAAATTACGACCACGTCACTTAACTAGTCACAAATTAATTTTGATGTTACACCAAAACAGGATCATTTAAACGGATGGAAAACCTGAAAATATCAAATCTCCAAAAACAATTGCAACAACTGTCAATTTTGTTTCATCGTTCACATTAACTGATATAGAATGACCACAAACATAAACAAGTTTTAAGCCTCTATTCATATCAATCAGGGCATGCCTTTCAGTGGTAAGGTTCCGTGTACAAAAATTTCATTATAGCGTCACTACGGAGTTATCAACATTGAGTCTACAATGAAAAAAGCATTCCGAACAAGAAAATATTTACACTACTGTAAGTTTTACTGGTATTGGCTTTTATCTATCTTTTTTAAATAAATAATGGAACAAGTATAGTATATTTTATCAATTATTGCTACAATATGGAAATTATTATCAAAGAGACAAAAAAAAAGGAGTTCTTTACATTGTTTTAATAGGATTTTTCTTTCTTTTCGAGTACTTTTAAATAAGCTAATAACGATTGTTTTTCCATTAATTTCGCACACGTTTTCTGCTTGTATCTTCTGTTGAATCAGTATGATTTGGAGTAGTTCTCTGTAAAAGATACATTAGCTTCAACATTATATTATCCAAAATTCATAAAATGTACAAACAACATACCTCTACTACAGATGTACCATTTCTGAAACGAGTTGTAAATAATACATTGGCATTGCTAAACATATCATCTTTAAGTGACACGACAATAAATTGCGAGCCTCTAAATCTTGTACGTAATAATGAGCCAATATTTTCTGTATGAGACATATCAAGTGCAGCATCCACTTCATCTAAAATATACATTGGTGCAGGTTTAAATTGAAGGAATGCTAAAATTAAAGATAATGCAACTAATGATCTAATTGTATTTATAAATATTAATATCATATTGACAGTGTTTGATACTATATATTTATATATTACCTCTGACCACCACTTAATTCAGTTAGACTCTCTTTCCATACACCACCAAGACATACTTTAATTTCTAAACCATCAGATAATGATCCTCCTTCAGGGACTTGTAATTTACAGGTATTGCCGTGTAAAAGATCACCAAAGATTCCAGAAAAGTCTTCATTTACTTTGTGAAAGGTTTTTTCAAGAGCTTCCATCTTGTAGCCATCTAATGCAATAAGAGTATCTTCAATTTTTTGTCTATCGGCTTTAATTGTGGTCAACATTTCTTTCAATGTTTCTTCTCTTTTCTCGACGCTATACAAAAAAAAAAAAAGATAAACGTTTTGATTTTTAAATACCAAGTTCTTTGTTCTTACTTATCAATCATATTCATAACTCGACCATTAATTTTTTTACGTAAAGAGTCATGTTTAGTAACTAGTGTCTTGAGTTGTTCTTTAGCCGTAACTAAGCTCATCTTTTCATGATCATACGCAGAGCCTTCCTCGCCGAAAAACCTATATACAGTCAGTAGTCTTTAGTTATACTGAATATGAATTATACCCGGTAAATTTTACGTACTCTTTTTCGTCTTCAATCCAAGTATGTAGTCTTTCCAATTCTCTGACAGCCTGTAATGATTCAGATCTTTCTTTTTGAACTCTTTCATTTTCATGTGCAAGTTTTTTAAATTTCGACTGTAAACTAGCAAACTCTTTCTGTTTTCTTTCAAAAAGTTTACCTAATTCTTTAGATTCCTTGTTTTGAGCCTGCAATATTGCACGTTCGTCTACAAGTTCTTTATCGATATTGGCCAAATAAGTGCTAATTTCCTTCAGCTCTTTATCCATAGCTGCAATCTCTGCTTTGTATTCCTCGATAAAATTATGAGACTTGTCTATATTTTCATTATATTCGACAATATTGGACTCAAGTTGCTCTTTTGATATAGTCAGTAAAGTTTTCTTTTAGTTCTGTTATTCTTTCTGTTACCTATTTCAGATTCTAATATTTGAACTGCACGTTCCATATCCTTTGATTTAGAAGAATCTTTTCTTAACCCCTTTTTCAGTTTTTGAACAACAAGCTATTACATGGTCGTATAAGTATGAAATATACACGGAATAAATAGCTATGAAAATTTACCATCAATTCATCCAGTTTCTTATCTTTATTTATGCGGAAATCGGCAGACTCATTTTCAATACGTTTAGATTCTTGTTGAGCTTTTTTCTTGGATAAAGTAGCTTGTTTCTTGGCTTCTTCTTGCTCAGCAATCAGCGTCTTCAATTCCTGCACACGAGCAGTCAACTACAAAACAAAGAGTAATTAAAAAAAAACGATAAGAGTAAATGTTAAATCCTTGCGAAGACATACCTCAGCATAAACACTATTGCCCATACGTTTTTCAAGTAAACCGATTTCATGATTTTGAAGTTCTAAGCGTTGCTTACAATGATTATAATCCGCGATAGTTCTCTGACAGGCTTTTAATTCGCCTTCAATCTGTTGCAACAATTTTGTATGATATTCAATATCTTTATCCACTTCTTTCAACTCTTGGACCTTGTTTAAAATACCAGCATCATCAGCATCTGATCCACCAGCCAAAGTACCACGAGGATCATATACATCGCCATCCAATGTGACGGATCTAGCCCAAATTTTATCATGAAAAGTGATTTTGGAAGCTGTTTCTGCATCTTCACAGATGAAGGTAGTACCAAAAATCCATTCCATTGTCTTTTCTAGATGCTTTGGATAGCTAATTAAATTCAAAGCTAAATCCACCTTTCCAGGCGCAAGCTTCTTTGCCAATGCGACTGCTTGGCTTGAAATACAATTAGAGTGAATTTTGTTTAAGGGAATGAGTGTTCTTCTGCGTGTTAATCCAGATTCTAGCAATTGGCGACCGACTACTTCGTTCTCAACCACAACGCTATAAAGTTTTCCACCAGCGCAGATTTCAAGAGCTTTCGATGCATATCGTTTGTCCTCCTTTAATTGAATAAGCTCTGCTACTGCTCCCATTACTTGGGCACGGTTAAAATTTGGTGTTGGATCTTTATATTGGAATTCGAGGCCATTCAACTTTCCTGCTAAAGTGTATTTTCTCTAAATAACCTAATGTTAGTAATTCGAAAAAAAAATAAGAGTAGCTACTTTACATCCTTTAAATCTTTCAAGATACTCTTTTCTTTTGTCTCTTTAGCTAAAAGATCTTCCTCAGTTTCAGGATTCCAATTCAACACAGCTAATCGTTCCTATATAAATATTATTCGTATATACTTTCTTTTCAATTCGAAACCAATACTGTCTTATCATTACCTCTAATTTGTTTACTGCAGCCCTCTTCTCTTCTAATTCAGAAACAAATTTCTGACTGTTTGCTAATTCCTTTGCAATTTGAGGTTCCTTTTCTGAAAGTTCTCTACGGAAATACTCAATTTTTAATGATGCTTGATCTTCGGCAGTTGAAGCTTGCCACTCCACACTCTTGGATTGTTTCAATTGTTCTGCATAGCCATTTTCACGGCCTTCTTCTGCAGAAATACCAGTGGTCAAAGTTTGAATCAATTCCTCAGTGCTGTTCAATTGCTCCGTTTTTTCGTTATATGACACTTTAAACTGTTCGTATTCATTATTGATTTTCTTAAAAGCTTGTTTTTTTTCATTCAAAGTTTGACCCATCTATACAGGAGTAAGATTCAATCAGATGTAAAAAAAAAAAAAAAAAAAAGGATCCCTTCAAATCAATTTTACCTCTCCCTTTTGTGACGATAAAAATGTCAGTTTCTTTTGTGCATCCGTTATAGAAGATTGTGTTAATTCCTTTTTAGTATTTAATCGTACAATTTGAGTTGAATAATCCTTGCTTTGATTTTCTAAATTTTTGATTTTTTTGCCACCATCAGAATCTTCTTTTATTCTTTCAAGTAATTCTTCTCTTGCTTTTTCAATTTCTTGCATTTTAGTCTCGGTACTATTAATCTCTTCCTCGCACTCTTGCATATTTTTAAGTCTTTTATCATTGTCTTCATTTGAACTGTTTAATCTATTTTGATGATTGGCATACTGATATGAAATTACGTATCGATTCATTTTTTCCATCTCGGCCTCATTCTTTTGAAAATCCAAATAGACTCTTCTTTCTTCACGAAGACGATTTAATTTTGGTTCGATTTCTTCTTTTAAAAGCTATAGTGATTCGAGTGATTTTTTTTTAGAAAAAATGTATGTTTATACTTATTATTTTTTCTTTTCTTCTTTATTTACCGCATCAAGTTCTTGGACTTTGGTTTCTTCCTTTTTTAAAGTAGCCAAAGCCTTTTTCTTTCGATCCTCGTACATTTTAGTACCTGCAGCTTCTTCTACCATACTCAATACTTCTGTTGGGCGCATATTCAATACTTTGGTGATTCGTCCTTGCATAATTAAAAAGTGAGGGTTATTGACATTCAATTGAACTGATTGTAATAAAGTTTGAACTGTTTGTTGTTGTGTGTTACGACCGTTGACAATATATTTTGTTCTACCTCCCATTAAAACCTATAGCTTTTTTGTTTAATATCTCTGACAGGTCATTAAAAAAATAGACATATTGAATATTACCTGTCTCGTAATTGTGATTTGTTTACTTGCTTCAAAACCGACAGGACTTTTTGCAGTATCTTCATTATTAAATACGATTGTGACAGAGGCCTTGGTAACACCTGCTGTACCTCTTTTATAAATCAAATCCTGTAAATTACTAGCTCTAACCTACATTTGAATTAGTAAGAGAATAAGAGAAAAAGCGCGGATGTAATACAATTAGTTTTTACCTGAGATAAATTGGTAATACCCAATACAAAGCAAATGGCATCTAAAATATTAGATTTACCAGTACCGTTTAAACCAGTAATTGCATTAAATTGAGGATCCCAATTAGTAATTTGAGTTCTCGAGACATAGGATTTGAAGCCTTCAATGAGTAACTCTTCGATATGCATGGTTTATCTATCAAGAATAAGGAAGAACTGTTTATTGTCAACAAAAAGATAAAACAGACTCCTTTTTTTTTGAATTGTGCTTTAACGCGGTCACGTCGAATTGCGTTTATTCGCGTTTTTAAACACGGTTTCTTATTGGCACTGAGCCTTTCAGAGCTCAGGTACACAATTCGTTTGTAATAGAATATATAATTAAAGGCTAGATTTGTTATCTTCCAAGTATAGGAGTAAAAAAAAAAAAGATTAAGATTGGTCTATCGAGGTCTTTTCTTACTAGTTCGTTCAAAATTGTATAAGATGACAACGAAAACGAATATTTACCTTATTGTGAGAACGAACTTGCTATGGAAAAACTTAATAAATTTTGTACTATTTCATGTAAAGTGAATTTTTTAAAAGTAATCTTAAAAAAACTGTACGTAATAATCTATAAAAAGTATATGATGGATAAGAAAATAACGCGTTTATGTAACACAATTAAAGGGAAAAGAATATTGATTTGGAGTTACGTAACTAAAAATAAATAACTCTATACTGTCAATACAAAGAAATATATATATATATATATAACAATGATAAATCATCATGTGTTCTTTAAATACATGTCCTTAGTTTTTTAAATAACTATCAAACACACAACAATGAAACTTTCACCTGGACTACTCTTCTCTATTTATGACTCTTTGTAGTCGACTGTGTTGATGAAAAACAAAACTAGGACAGATAATACAATGCACAAACTATAGAATTTAGCCAAAATAGAGGGGAGGTTTCTTGTATTTTGTAGAAGAAGTAAACATCTATGCTATTTTTCTCAGCTATCAAGTTTAGATAAGTTGTTAAACTGAAGAATTTGAAAAAACACTTTTTGACATAACAATACGGGTGCTTATTAAGTAAGAAATTGAATATAAATTTCTGATTTGTTTATTATCCTACTCTCGAATTCGAACATTCGCTATAACTACTGAGACTCATCAAACCAAATTTAATTCATCGTTTATTTTCAAGGGAGCATTATTATGTTATATTTCTATTAATTAATTCACTAATAAGCCAAGTAGTAACTGATTGTATTTAATATTATCGAAACTTCTTTGTAATCACTTTTCATTTAATTTTTCTTTAAATGCTAACTTAATATAATAACACATTTTTGGTGGATTGTTACAAAGGAATAAAGAGCTCGAATTTTAAAAAATATATAAGTACGATTTTTTTTTTGTCAACTCAAACAGATTTGTTTAATTTCGTGATTACTTCAAAAAAAAAATATGAATCGACTGTTTGATGTTGTAACCGACATATTCGCCAATGCTTCTGAAATTATTCGTCTTAAGAATTTTACTCCTCCTCTATTATTTAAGGATGTCATTGAATTTCAGTACCACAATCAAAAAAGCAGCTATGTTACTGTTATGAATTGTTATTTACCCAACTCATCTCCAGCCCTATCACTCCTGCCTATTCGCACCGATATCAAAACTTCAAAAGCATTTCTGAATGGTAAACCCCAAAAAGGGCTTCCTAGCAGCAAAAAGAAGTTTCGTAGCAAAAGAGATTCTCCTTTATTCAAGAGCTTAATATCTCAGCAATACCAACAGCCTCAAGAACTTCAAACACTTCATGAATCTCAAGAACCTCAAGGACCTCAAGAACCTCAAGAACCTCAAGAACCTCAAGAACCTCAACATCCTCAAGAACCTCAAGGACCTCAAGGACCTCAAGGAACTCAAGGACCTCAAGGACCTCAAGGACCTCCAGAACCTCAACATCCTCAAGAACCTCAACATCCTCAAGAACCTCAACATCCTCAAGAACCTCAACATCCTCAAGAACCTCAACATCCTCAACCGCTTCGACAGCCTCAACCGCTTCGACAGCTTCGACAGCCTCAACAGCTTCAACATCCTCAACCGCTTCGACAGCTTCGACAGCCTCAACAGCTTCAACATCCTCAACCGCTTCGACAGCTTCGACAGCCTCAACAGCTTCAACATCCTCAACAGCTTCAACATCCTCATAATCCTCAACATCTTCGACAGCTTCGACAGCTTCGACAGCTTCAACAGCCTCAACAGTTTCAACATCCTCAACCGCTTCGACAGCCTCAACAGCTTCAACATCCTCAACAGCCTCAACAGCCTCAACATCCTCAACCGCTTCGACAGCTTCGACAGCCTCAACAGCTTCAACATCCTCAACCGCTTCAACAGCCTCGACAGCTTCAACAACCTCGACAACAAAATCAACAACAACAGAATCAACAACAAGATCAACCTCAACAAGATCAGCCTCAACAAGATCAAAGGCAAATACAGAGCAAGTATCAAAACCTAAAGCCACTTGAAAGGCTTCATGAACTCCAACCAAGTCAGAGAATTCAACAAACCCAAAATAATCAAGATCAAAATCAATTCCAAGAAAATTCTGATAGTCATGTCGCTGTTCATTCTAACACATCAGCGACTAGACTTTTTGACAAAATTGAAGAATTCAAAATCAATGCCAAGAATCTCCTCAAAGAAAACTTCTTCGCTAATGGCGCCAAAGACCATATTATTTATCTTACATCAGAACAATCACTAGGAGAAGGGTAAAAAAAAAAAAAAAAAAAAAAAAAAAAAAAAAAAAAAAAAAAAAAAAAAAAAAAAAAAAAAAAAAAAAAAAAAAAAAAACTAAAATCATTTTTAGATTGAATGGCCAAGTTAGGAAAGTAAGGATGATAAAGGATCACCGAACTGTGGCCTTAAAAAGAATAAAGTTAGATTCGCTATGGAAAATAAAATCAGCTATGCAAGAAATGGCTATAATGCATCTCTCAAATAAACACAAGAATATTGTAGATTTTATTGATGCCTTCTATGAACCTACAGAAAATGCTGTATTAATTGCTATGGAATTAATGACAGAGTCTTTGGGAAAAGTTATTAGATCGGATAGGCCAGGTTATTTTACAGAGGACCAAGTACTATCTTTATGGTTGAAGCAGGTATAGATAAAACCATTTAGTTGGATTTATATACACTTATTAATTTTTTTTTTATAAAAAGATCACGGAGGGCTTGATATTTATGAACGACAATTTAAAACTATTCCATTGTGACATAAAACCTGATAATATCTTACTCGATAGATACGGGAATTGCAAAGTTGCTGATTTTGGATTCGTTCTACCCCTTGGCACTTACCAAAATAGCGAAAGCCGAGCAGGGACACCCAATGTATGTTTATTCGGTAACATTGCTATAAATGACACATTGTCCTAACTTTTATTATTATTATTAAATAGTATATGGCACCCGAAGTAGGGAATGAAGACTTGCCGTTCGATGAAAAATCTGCTATGTGGTCACTTGGTGTAGTTTTAATCGAAATGTTAGATAGAGTATTGCCAACTCATACTATTAAAGTATTTGAAGATGTAGCTACACAATCCCCACCTGTTCTTGAACGCGAGGTTGGAAGAGCTACAGAATATATTGTGCGAGCACTATTAGAGATTAACCCACGTGAAAGAATGTCTATTAAACAATTACGTGGAGTAAGTATACAATTAATGACACTGACTAAAAAAAAAAAACTCATATTTTCTTTTCATAGACATTAACACTTCTTCCGACGCTTGCAACTAACTGAAGTTTGTTTGAAGATATGTAATATCAAAGTCCCTTAAAAATAAATAAACTTTTTCCCCTTCTTTTTATAAAAATGTAAACGTACTGTAACACCAATGATGTAATTACCTTTATTTTTACAATTATACTTTCTATTTAAACTCAAGTTTTTTCTTTTTCTTTTTCGATCAAAAATAAAAACAAAAAATATGTCATACACCAAAAGTAAGTAGGCTATAAAATTAAACTATTAAAAAAGAAATTAACTTATATAACTTGATAGAATACACTTTCGCCCCTCTTCCTTATACCTGTCGTGGAGAGTCTATTAAACTTGACACAGACCCTAAAGGTGAAAACTTTACTTATACCAACGGAAAGTCTGTCTTTATTAGAAACTTGGAGGTAAAACGAACTCTTATATATCTAGTTAAAACGCGACTTTCTCGCTTTATTTTTACTTAAATCGCTTACTATAGAACCCTTCCATTGCCACAGAATATGTTGGTCATAAAGCCCAAACTTCAGTAGCACGTTTCAGTCCAAGTGGTTACTATATGGCATCTGGAGGTAAAGCATTTAACGAGATGGAAATTCTTTTTTTTTTTTTTAAAAAAAAAAAAAAAAAAAAAAAAAAAAAAAACTAATTCTTTGTAATTAGATGTCAATGGTAACATTCGTATTTGGGATACTGTCAATGAGGAACACATTCTCAAGAACGAAATCCGACCCATCTCTGGAAAGATTAGTGATATTGCCTGGGATAGCGAAAGTAAACGTTTAATCGGTGTAGGAGAAGGTAAAGAAAGCTTTGGTCATGCGTTTTCCTTTGATACTTTATCCTCTGTGGGAGAAATCACAGGTCATTCTAAAGTAATCAACAGTGTCAGTATTCGTCAACAGCGTCCCTTTAAAGCAGTGACAGCATCCGATGATATGACTGTTGCTTTCTTCACAGGTGTACCATTTAAATACGTAAAGACAATTCGTGACCATACACGTTTTGTTCATGCTGTTCAGTTCTCTCCCAATGGTGATTTCTTTGCAAGTGCTGGTGCAGATGGTAAAATCTTTTTATATGATGGTAAGACCGGTGATAAGATTGATGAATTAACTACTACTGAAAACACACATACCGCCGGTATCTTTTCTCTTGCTTGGTCTCCTGATAGTACTCAATTATTATCTTCTTCTGCTGATTACACTGCCAAAATTTGGGATGTTAATGCCAAGGCCGTTGTTAAGTAAGTTTTTTTTTTTTTTTTTTTTTTTTTTTTTCTCGGTGTATTTAACTCTTATTATAGCACTTTTGAAATTAATTCTGCTGTTAACCCCGTTGAAAACCAACAAGTTGGTAATTTATGGAAGGGAGATCATTTAGTAACCGCATCGTTATCTGGAGAATTCAGTTATTTGGATAAGAATAGCGGCAACATCTCACGTCGTATTGATGGTCACAACAAGGCTATTACAGCTCTTTCTGTCTCCAAAGAAGATACATTCTTTACTGGTTCTTATGATGGTCGTGTATTTGGATGGAAGTATGGATCTGAAGGCGATCACACTAGCGCTGAACGTGTGGAAGGTGATGGACATAAAAACCAAGTTACTTCATTAGTATCTGCCGACGATGAAATTGTATCTGTTGCTATGGACGATACCTTGCGTCTTGGATCCGTTGCTGATTGTAAATTCAGTGAAAAAATCATCTCTACCGGATCTCTTCCTTCTTCTATCTCTGTCTCCAAAGATAAAACCACGGTTATTGCAACTAAAGAATCTGTTTTGATCTATAACGGTCAACTTGAAAAGATTGGCCAACTCGAGAGCCCTGGATTCACTCCCTCTACTGCTGAAATCAGTCCTGATGCCAAGACTGTCTTTGTGGGCGGAGAGGATAATAAGGTCCGTGTATATGAGCTCAGCAGCGGTCAATTGACTCTTTCTGGTGAATTAGATAAAAATCTTGGTAATATCACATCATTAGCTATTCATCCCGAATTAAACTTAATTGCTGTGGGTGATAGCGTCGGTAAGATCTTTATCTATGATACAGAGACAAAAGAAACTGTCATTCAAAAATGGGTGTTCCATTCCAGTCGTATTACTTCATTGGATTGGTCCAAGTGTGGCGCTTATTTAGTTAGTGGAAGTATTGATACCAACATTTATGTCTGGTCTCGTGAAAACCCATTCAAGAAGGTCGCTATTAAGAACGCTCATGTTGATGCTGTTAACAGCGTTCGATTTTTGAATACTACTAGTGATTTAACTGTTGTATCTGTTGGTCAAGATGCTGCTGTTCGTGTTTGGGATATTAAATTCTAATTTAAATTAAAATAAAAACGGACTTGTACTTTTTACATATTCATCTGCTATGGCTGTAGTCAAATGTCAGATATATTTCTGACTAAAAATTGTGCTCTTATTAGGCATATAGTACATACCAACGTAATCCTTAAGAAATCTTATGACACCCACAAAGACACATTTTAATAAAATTTTGAATGCGTCAAGGTATGTGCAAAAGACAAAAGAAGGAAACGATATAAAAAAAACATCTTCTTTTTCTTCTCTCTTTATAGTTATGTTTAAAAGACTCGAGTCACATCAAAAGTTTCAGGTGATTATATCGTTAGTTTAGAGTTGCATACAGATGAAACATCAAACAAACAATATAATTAAACTTTATAATAAAAAAAGAAGGGGGTCCCAGTTCGTTTCATTATGCAAAGGGTGCAGAACTTCAGAATTTGGCGTTTTGTTTTTTCAGCTAGTACAAAATTAGATGTTTGCTAATTAACCATCATATTGCTGTCAATATTCCTTATGAATGGAAAAAGGTGTTCTTTGCTTATTTTGAAAGAGCTTTAGCAAGCAATTGACTTAAAAACAAGTCGCTCTAATGTAATATTAAAGAAGCTGTAATATAAAGATATATTAAGAGGTGAAGAAGAGCTTACAAGTTGGATATAACACTGCATTGCAAGCAGTCGCTTTTTTTTTTAAAGAAGCGCAACCTTCGCGATAAGAGAAAAAAAAAACCAAGTGCCGCTTGACAAGTATAGCTCCTCTCTTCTTTAACTCTACTTGAATCAAAATGAGCAAAAGACCTCGTGAGAAAGAAACAAAAGATGTCTCTAATAAGAGACAAATGAGTCTATTATCCATGTTTAAACCAACTGAAGCACCTGTAAAAAGTACCACTAAAACAGAAACTGTTAATAAAGAAGAGGAACCTGTCACTTTAACAACAGTTGGTAAGAATCCTCGTGATCTGTTCAAAAACGTTAGTGAGGAAACACTTGAACTATTAGACTTGGAAATCAGAACAATGAATTACGAATGGTTGAAAGTGCTTGCACCTGAGCTTATCAAGCCCTACTTTTTAAAGGTAAAAAACTTTTTTTCTGTCAAAAAAAAAAAAAAAAAAAAAAAAAAAAAAAACTTAAAAAAGTTCTTTTAATAGTTGAAAAGATATTTAAAAGCAGAGTTAGATGCAAAAAAGACTGTATTTCCTCCTGGTAAGTATCTCAAGAAAGTATCGATTTTCCTTTAATATTCATGTTTGATTAGCGGATCAAATTTATAGTTGGTCAAATTATACGCCTCCTTCTAAAGTCAAAGTAGTCATTCTCGGTCAAGGTGAATGAGTGGTACCTGAAAAAAAAATAAAAAATGCAGAGTCACTTATATATTTAAAATAATAGATCCTTACCATAATTTCAATCAAGCACACGGTCTTTGTTTCTCTGTTGTAAAAGGAGTCAAGATTCCACCTTCTTTAGTAAATATGTATAAAGCTCTCAAGATTGACTATCCTGAATTTACTGCACCCAATCATGGCTACTTAGAAAACTGGGCAAAGCAAGGTGTATTAATGTTGAATACAAGTTTAAGTGTAGAAGCACATAAAGCAGGCAGTCATGCAAATCAAGGATGGGAACAATTTACTGGTAAGATGTATATGTATTTAGATAATATAAAACAAGAGATACTCATATAATAGTATAGATGCTATTATCAGGTATTTAAATGAACAGAAATCAAATCTAGTGTTTATGCTTTGGGGATCACACGCTCAAAAGAAGGGTGCATCAATTAAAAGTTCTGTAAGTAGTAAAAAGAAAAAAAATTATATTATAATACATGATTAGTGTGTATATCTCACACTTTTTTTTTTGGGGTGATTATAGAAACATCTTGTTTTAAAGAGTGTGCATCCTTCACCGCTTTCAGCACATCGAGGGTTCTTCGAATGTGGGCATTTCAAGAAAGCAAATGAATATTTACAGGCTCAAGGGAATACTATGATTGACTGGAATACTTTATAAAGAGAAGAAGAAGAAAAAAAAGACTTAATTATACGTCAAATAAAATATCTTTGCCACCGAAATCTTGTTTACATAATGGACACCGACGATTTAATATCAACCATTCTTTAATACAAGCTCTATGAAAATGATGTTTACACCTTATATAAATAGAATTGTTAGTTATTCTTTTTTTTTTTAAAAAAAAAATTGTATGTGTGTGTGTAGGTAGTACGAAATAATGAATTGTTTTTACCATAAACGAGAAAGTATATCACCATCTTCATACGTGGATAAGCAAATGACACACACCTGATCTTGAGTATCAGGTATTTCTAATATATCGTATTCTGGCTCTGTTTCACAAGGTGGATCAATCAATCCTAAATAAAGCCATAATTTATCAAACATGCCAGGTTTTGGTGAGTTGGGTTTACTAAGATCGATTGTGATATGATCCACACTACTCGATTGTATTGTCAAGGTATTATTATTGTGTTTAGGTGAAATAGTTGTTTTGAATTCGTATACAGGTATCATTGCAATTTCTTCTGTGGATGCTCCACCCATATAGAGACCATCATCTACATGAAGCAACCTCATACCCACTACACAACAATCATTAGTTGAAAATAAAAAGCAATGCTATATGAAAACATACCTAATACACAAGGTAAGCAGAATATAACAGATGTACATAATAAGACAGGCACAGATAATATTAAGTATCCATATATAATTAACACAAGTGAGAAGTAGTACAATGGAATTGCAGTATCTGAGCAAGTAGAAGAAGAAAATAACATGTAGTTTCCAATAATAAACCATAATACAGCAAATAAATCAAGAGCAGACTTTGCCCTACAGAAAAAGTATAAGAGGAAGAGGAAGAAGAAGAAGAAAAAAAAAAGGGGGTTATACTACCTATCAACCCAAGCTCTAACAGCATTTTCATCTAATTGTTCTGGAGTATTTAAGATGGGTGTTGGTTGTTGGTGAGCCGGAGTAATATAAGGAGGATAATCTTGTTGTTGTCTATGTTGAGTAGAAGGCATAACGGCAGGAGGAAAAGATACAGGACGATTTCGTTCACTCATCGCATAAGCTTCAGCTAAATCCAACCTACTATTTTCATCATTTGAAACAAGACTCTGGGTCGGCCTGCGATTTGGAGTTAAATGTGTATAGATGCTTAAGGGAGTCGTTAAGATGAGACGTACGATATAAACCGCAACAAAGACTCGTAATGGCTTATCACAATACATTTCCCAAGAAGTAAATAGAACATAGATACTAGCTATGATTTGTATCACTACAAAGGTCATGGAAAATCCAAGGATAAATTTTGATGACCTTGAACTTCTACGCCAGTTTAATACAAAGTGTGCAAACCAATGGGATCGTACTCTTCTCGAGGTGCGCGCTGTACTTCTTGTAAAGTTAACGGCATTTGAAGCGGAATTGGATAAGATTTGTGGTAACGCAGGTCGTGTAGAAGAAGAAGAGGAGGAAGCAGAAGAAAATGACAAGGTTGAAGGTTGATGTCGATGACTTAATCTCGTTGTTGAAGCCATTACTATGGTTTGGTTATAAGTAATACTGCCGCTTTATATAAAAACAACTGCGAAAAGAAAGAAAGAAACGAAACTTACACCTACATTTACAGAAATATATTTATACGAAAAAAAAAAAAAAAAAAAAAAAAAATAGAAAGAAAGAGAAGAAAAAAAAATGCATTTTTTTTTTCGTATTTGTTTTTTTTTATGCTTTTATTGGCTCTTTTTTTTTTTTTGTATTGATACGTCATTAACTTAATCAATAAAGTACTTGAGAGGTTCTTCAAGAGACCAAATAGCAGTTCCTTCAGTAAGAATAGAATAGAAATCAACTTTACCATCAGGGGCTTCAAATACTCTGTTTTGTGCTGGGTTAGTATAACTTGTATACAACTTGAATTAAAAGTTCTCTTTACCTGACATGAATACACTTATCATCTCCCAAGTTAATTTTACCGAAATAGTTGGTTCCGTAAGCAAGCTCTTCAGTAGCATATTCAACAAGTTTATACCAGTCAATAAGCTCTAAATCATCCATCAAGTGAAGACCATGAATGTTATCTTCTTTGTTGAGCTTTATATAGATAGATTCCTGACTTAGTATTATATCACAACTCTAAATTATTTCTATTATTACCTCATGAAGCTATTATATATATAAAAAAAAGGTTAATACATCTGATATATATATGAAACAATACAAACACATACCTTTGCAACAACTTCCTTCTTTACTTCACGGAAGACCTAGTTACAAAATAAAAAAATTATATACTTTTAGTATATGTATATATATACTCACACGCAAAAACCATTTTTCGCTTTTACTTACTTGCTTAGCCTTCTCATCAGCGGGGCGAACAGGACCCATAGCATTATTGTTAACGTCAGACATATTAATTATATATTAAAAGTAAAAAAAAAAAAAATTAAAAAAAGAAGAAAAAAGAAAAAAAAGAAAAACTTTTTTACGAGAAATACTATTTAAACAGACACCACATCCTGTGTTACTCGCGACTTCGGATAAGTCTGCATTTATGTATACTAAACACCAATACCTGTACTACCCAATCTATCTCGAACTCCTAGTAAAGCCTTTAAGTTGGTGACGAAACTTTGAACGTTTTTCCTTTTTCAGTTATTTCAGGGCACGTTACTATACTATATCATAGCAACAGATTTATTCTTTTTCTTTTTTAAAACGAATAAAGATGTAATGTATTGATCACTAGTATTTTTTTTTTTTTTTTTTTTTTTTTTTTTTTTACCAGATGATACAAAGAAAATAAAAAACTTCTTTTTGTTCCAAACTTTTTTTTTTTTTTTTATATACCTCACACAAGAGTTAATTTAAATTTGGACGAAAGAGAGAATACAGAGAGAAATACAGAGAGTTGGGAAAATCGGCAGCAACAACTTCTAAGCCAAAATAAAGATATTCTCGGACGGTAGTACGACTCTCAAATTTGTGTTGCAAGAGAAAATATCAACACAGCATGAAGTTTTTATAAGAGATTCGCGTTTTGTTCATGGTTTGAATAAAACGTGTAAGTTTCGAAAAGATCCAAATGTTTTAGAAACAAGTCATTAAAAGACCTTGTTAGCGTGAAAAAACGAATAAATATCAGAAAGAATCGTCTTTTACCCAAACTGAAAGACAAAGACAATAGTTACCTTTTATATTTCGTTTTTTTTTTTTTTTTTTTTTTTTTTTTAATTTACAGAGTATAACTTACTCAGGTTACACCTACATACACACATACTCTTTTTCTTAAGAGAAACTTTTCTTTTTGACAGGAGAAAAAAAAAAAAGAAAAAGAGTGGACTTGTAACTTAGTTTCGAAGCGAAAATGTAGCATGAGAAATATACTAAATATATAAGACTTTTTTTTTTTTTTTTTTTTTTTTTTTTTTAGTTTGTTGCATTTAACCTGGTAGTATTGGTCAAAAATAAAGTTTTGCTGTACTCATGTAAGTATGATCGTGGTAAAAATAAATGTTCCTGATTCATCATCTACTGCATGCAGATCAGTGGCTATAATATTATTTACACTATTGTAACAGCGGAATAGCTGATCCTTTAGAGGTATTTAGATGTAATACTTGAAAGCCAAGCCTTTATCACGAAAAAAAAAAAGGATTGCATGTTACACTGATATCTTTATACACGATTTACAAGACAAACAGAATATTTTCGGGGGACAGAAAAGGTTGTAACCGCTGAAGAGATACCTAATATATCTTCTACAGCATGAACGTGATCATATTATTAGATTACAAAAAAAAAAAAAAAAAAAAAAAAGATTTCGGTTAACGAAAAGCAAAACTATATACCTTCAAAAAGGACCTAGAACATTTACAAGTCTATATACACATTATTAAAATGCAATTGTTATAAAGTTTTTTAGCTTCATTTGTATACATCCCTTTGACTGTAGAACAGGATACTTAATTAGGTAATTCAGGTTACATAAATCACTTTATATCATAAATTTAAGTCAGTAAGAGAATAAATTCTAGACTTTTTATATATATATATATATATATATATATATATTTCAGCCATAATTACTGAAACATGAGGCAAATGCGCCAGAGTGATATTTTAGGAATAGTAAAAGAGGAGAGAGAGAGAGAGAGAAAAGATGGCTATGCCACACACACACACACTACATATGCATATACACAGCCTTTTTCTGATTGGGTTCGCGATCCAATATTATAAACCTTATGTACAATGCTTGGCAAGTGGATAATTTCAAAACTTAATTTGAGCAATTCTTTTTGACGCAAGCCATTATATCTTGACAACAAGAGGCTACAATCACATGATAAGTATATATATATATGCGTTTGTGTGACACAATAAGACATGAATTGCACTACAAAGTACACTCACACTCAATGTATGTTTAAATAGATTAGGAATAAAACGGATTGAAGAAGAGGCTTTTTTTTTTAAAATAGAAATGGTACTAACCCAAATTTCTTTGTAAATTATATTGAATAAGCTTTTTCTCGAGTGTTAATGCTACACTACTTATTGTTCTGCTTTGATGAAACGGCGATTTAAACGAAGCAGGAAAACAGGAGAGAGAGAAAAGAGAGAGAAAAAGAGAGAGGGAGAGAGAGAGAGTATATGTTATGGAAAAGACTATAAAAGGGAATTAAGAAAAGCCCAATTGTTTATATTCTATTTATCTCGGTCCATCCAAACATATCAAAGCCAACAATTACTGTTTAAAAAAAAAACAATTAAAGAAAAAGAGCGTGATTGAGAAAAATCTATAATTATAATTATATTACACGTGTCAATTGACTAGTTATTTACTAAAATGAGGCTGGTAAGCTTGCCACTGAGTTTTTCTTTTTGAATGGTATCAACGCACGATTCTTGAAAGGACACAATAAATAGGAACTTGGGGTGACATCACAAACAAAACATTATATTATATCAATTAAAGTTTTTTCGTTGTATTTGGGGGAAAAAAAAAAGTACCTGAACGTTTTTTTTATTCCTTTTATTTTTCTCTCTTTTTTCTTTTTTCTTTTATTATTATTATTATTACTATTATTATTTATTAAATTGGTAATGACACAGCAATACCAATCATCTAGTTCAAGAATAACTTCACCTACGTTAGAAGCACTTTGTAATGACTTGGACTCGTTTATAAACGAATTGAGTGTAAGCTCTTATTCCGAGACAACAACATTTTTTGATAAGTGCAATAAAGATATTACGCCTTTAAAGCTTGACAAAAACGTGGTAGATATTACTGTTTTTTCTTTTTTTTTTAAAGTTCTTGTCAATTAACTTTTTTTTTTTTCTTAAATGAATAGGATGAAGAAGAATATGAGGATGAGAGTCCAGGTTATTCACCTGTATTAGATAATTATACACGATTTAGTACTGCAACAACTACAATCACAAAAGAGAGTAAACAACCTATAATCCATCGATCCAGTTCTACCAGTTCTAATACGAGTCAACACTCATCAGGACCTGTATCACCCGCATTGATAAGAGTCGGTGGGGCTACTGGAGATTATTTTCGACAAAAATCAAATAAAGATGATTATGTATTTACAACCAGATCAAGTTCATTAAATCGTGCAACCTCATCCTCAACAGGAAAATCCATTCTTTCTCCAAAGATGCTCTTTTCAAACCCAACTTCTCCACTTGCTTTTGAATCAGAAACACCTGAAGTGCCAAATTATGCTTTTCTTTCTTATATCTCGAGTCATTTTATACATGAAGTAGTTAAATTAAATCAACGTAGAAAGATCTTTTGTACAGATGAATACCCTTCGAGTTTTAATGGAGAAGAAGCGATCGTAAGTTTTTTTTTTTTTTTGATGAAGTTATATATATATATATATATATATATATAAAATTCAGTGTATATTCATATATATATATAAAAAAAAAATACTTTATAGGAACTCATTCGTTCGATTATACCTACAGAAATCACTGGTTTAAAATATACTGATATCGTTCAATCTTTTATGAACTGTAAACCAGCTTTGATTATTCCTATTGCCTATTCAGAAAAATCACTCCGAAGAAACAAATTTTATGAATCAGCAAATGAAGTATATACTTTGGTAGAATCCACATTAGATACAGAGGAAGATATTCAAGGTATCGTTATTCCATTGACACGATGTTATTCTTCAAGTTGTTTACCTGGACAACCTAATTGTTATTCCTCTTGTTGTCCTAACGCTATCACACCTCTGGATGAATCTAGTCCAAAGCAAATAGCTGTTTCTCTCAATTCTTCATTTGAGACTGTAAGTACATATATATATACATTTTTTTTTTTTTTTTAATTACATTGAAAGACTAAAAAATTAAAAAAAAAAAAAAAACCTTATTTATAAAGGCTGTTTCTCGTGCTTGGTCTGCTTCTGTTTCAAGAGAGATCTTACAATCTATGCCTTCACATGAAATCAGCAGACAAGAAGCAATCCATGAATTAATTTATACAGAAGACGATTATGTTCGAGACTTGAAGATTTTAGATCAAGATTTTGCCAAAGAGTTATTAAATTCTCAATGTATTGAAGAATCTCGAAAACAAGCATTCCACGATAAAGTCTTGAACAATTACCAAGAGGTCCTTGAGATCCACGATACGCTCTATAAAGACTTGAGAGATTACCAAGCAACCTGTCAAGCAACCAGTCCCATTGGCCTTGTAGATAAAATTGGTGATATCTTCTTAAGACACATTCATCGATTCATGGACGCCTACATGAAATATGGTCCTCATGTCGTCTTGGCTGAATATACCGCAAAGATTGAATCCGAATCCAATATGGTCTTTAAGCACTTTATACAGACCAAGGAACAATTAGTGCAATGCAGAAGATTACCCTTTCGCCATTTCATCATCTTACCCGTCACAAGACTTCAACGCTACTCTTTATTATTAGATGCCGTTCGAAAGAAGACACCGGATGAAAATCCAGATAAAGTGTATTTAGATGAATGTATTGAGATCATCAAGGAAATTGCAGGAAAGATGGATAAAGCTACTTTAGTCACGAAAAACACTTTACGTATTTTAGAAATCAATGCTCGTATTCGATATAAACCCAATGAACCTCATGCATTGGATTTAGATAAACCAGGTAGAAGGTTGATCTTTGAAGGTCGACTTGGTAGAAAATCACATTTGGTAGTAGAAACAATTGAACTTCATGTCTTCTTATTTGATCATCTCTTGTTGATGACGAAACCCAAGAAATCAACGGTAAAAGAAGGCGAAGTAGAATACATGGTTTCAAAAGTACCTATTCCGATGGAACTCTTACATGTACAAGAAGCAACAGAAGGATTTTCGATTGGGTTGAGAAATATGAGTAGTACTTATTCAGGTCATTCCAATAATACCCTATTATCTGCTGGTTCTCCTTTTGGTGCTAGTTTCCCTATCTTGATTCAACATTTAGGTCGTCATGGTGCCGATTATATCTTGTATGCTGAAAATGCTGCAAAACGTATTGAATGGAAGGAAAAGATTGTTGAGGCAAAGGCGAATAAGGAGTTACTGGATATGGACAAACGTATTTTTGAAATTAGATCTTTAAGTGATACAACATTTGCTGGTTCAAATTATCATCCTAATACTCATAATCATGGTAAAGTCACTTGTACCGTTCCCTTTGGTAAGTTTTTTTTTTTTTTTTTTTTTTTTTTTTTTTTTTTTTTTTTTTTTTTTTTTTTGTATGCAGATGGAATTTTCACTCATATCTATCTATCTATTTAGTGGGTACAACAGGTATTCGTATGATTGCTGTAGGTACTCAAAGTGGTGTTTGGATGGGCATTGAAGGCGACACAAATACAATTAGTCATGTCTTGACTATATCCGATGTACAACAAATTGCTGTTTTAGAGGAACAACATATCTTTTTAGTGCTCTCTGGTAAATTTTATAACTATAAAAAAAAATAGGCAAAAGATACATTAGTGACTCTGACAATTTTTTTATTATTATTTACAGATAAAACACTGTATGCATACGCATTAGATGCATTAGTACCTGCAACCGATTCTCGATCAAAAGCAACAGCAGTTACAGATAAACGAAACCATAAGCTAGTTCAAAAGATTGCACAACACGTAACATTTTTCCAATCCGGAGTCTGTAACGGACGAACGATTGTGGTAGCAATGCGAAAGAGTGGAGTGAACAGTACATTCAAAGTATTAGAACCGATCTGTGGCGACTTGCGTGACCCAAAGAGCAGTAAATATTTCCAAAAATCGGGATTATTTGGTAAGATGCCAACTTGGTTTAAATCGTACATGGAATTTTATATCGGTACCGAATCCTATGCGATTCATTTCCTGAAAGCACGATTGGTGGTTGTGTGTGCTCGTGGGTTTGAGATTATCAATTTAGACGAGTTACAAAAGAATCGAAATTTACCGGACGCAACACACCCAGAATTTGCGTTTGTGCAACAGCGTGGAGATGATTTGAAACCGTTGGGCATGTATCGATGTAGAGAACATTTCTTGTTGTGTTATAATGATTTTGCGTTTAGAGTGAATATGCATGGTGGCTTTATAAAGGAAGCACCATTGATTGAATGGGAAGGTGTACCTCAATCCGTTGCATTTTATTATCCTTATGTCATTGGATTTGATCCACGATTTATAGAAGTGCGACATGTAGAAACAGTAAGTTTTTTTTAATGAAAGAAGAAAAAAAAAGCTTTCTATGTATTCATTATTTTTATGTAGGGCGAGTTAGTTCAAATATTGGCAGGTACACATATGCGTTGTCTTCAATTTATTAATCAAACTTTTGCACCTGTGATTCATGGTTGTATGGCACATCCTTTCAAATCAGATTTTCAATACGTTTTTCAATTAGTGGGCACTTTTGAACCACCTCTTTAAATTATACATAAATATATACACACACACATTATCCTTTAAGTTCTAATAAATTCTCGATTCTAATTGGTTAAATTGAGATTAAAATCTCGAGGGAGCATTTTTTTTTTTTTTTTTTTTTTTTTTTTTTACTGCAAACAATATGGAGTGAAAGTAAAGGGGCGAAAATCGGATTTACTTTCTCTCTCACTTGATAACAGAAATGGTAAGTGAATGATTTAAAAAAAAAAAAAAAAAAAAAAAAAAAGAAGAAGAAGTGAAGACAAAATGATGAAAGAAAAATGGATGGATGAAAAAGATGGATGGATGGATTGTAATGGATTAAAAATACTAAATATTATTTATAAAAATAATTTTAGCCTTCTCAAAAGACATTCATCACCAAAGTCAAGCTTGGTAAGGCCAAGAAGCAAAACCGCCCTTTGCCTCACTGGTTCCGTCTCAAGACCGACACCAAGATTCGGTAAGAATATATATAAGCATACTGGAAACCTTTACAATGTACTCATGTTGTTTTTTTATAATATAGTTGGAACGCTAAGAGACGTAACTGGCGTCACACCAAGTTGAACATCTAAATCAATTCAATTTCAATTAATGATTCAGCTTTTTTTTTTTTCGTTTGTTTTTCCCTCCCTTTCCAAAATCAACTCTAATTAAAGTACAACATTCTATATTTTAGAGTCAAACGAAAAAAAACAATAGTTTATTATTTATTTGTTATTTGTATAGTGTTATGTATGTGTGTATGTGTGTATGTGTGTATGTGTGTGTGTTTATACAGAGAGAGAGAGATAAAATGTTGTCAAGTAGTAGTATAGGAACCAAATGACTCTAAAAAAGTAGTTTTCAAGATAAAGTACAACTCTTATATAAATCTATCCTACTGCTTAATTAATGTGATATACTACTTTATAAAAAAGTAAGCTTTCTTTTTTATGCATTTTTTTTTTTTTTTAAAAAAAAAAAAGAGCTCAGCAGAAAAAAGATATATTGATTCAACTATGTAAAGAAACAGACTTTATTTATGTTTTTTTTTAATTAATCCTGTTTTCACCAAAAGAAGAAAAGGGGGGGAAAGGTTTGTAACAAAGCGAAATAGGGTAAAAAGAGCGATAGAGAGAGTATTTTTTTTAAAAGCCAAATGTATTTTCACCAGAGTATCTATTATTAATAAATCATGTGAGTCAAACATTACGCACACACACACACAATATTGTAACTTACGTGATATATAAGAAACCGTCTTCATCTTTATGTTCTTCATAAATAGCACTCATCAGAGCTAATAAAAAGATTGATAAATAAAACATAACGTATACGCTGATTAAATCCTTTTTTTTTTTACCTGCTGTAGGTGGTAATATTTCATTGACAAAGATAAAGATAGCCTTCTCTGGACTTAACTTGATTCTCTTTCGAATAACATATACAAATTGACCTACTGTCAAGTCTGCAGGTACCAAGTATTTCTTTTTATCAATTGTAGGTATATCACTCTTCTCTACCTTTTCACATATAACCGGAATACGGTCGGGATATTTTTGTCGAATTCGTTCAGCTTCTGCCTTACGTTTCTCTATTAAAGTGTATATATACTGCTTTTAGTTTTTACTTCTTTTTTTTAACTTGTAAAACTTACCAAAAGGGTGTTCGTCTTTAAACTTTGATCTCATTCTTTTTTCTTTTTTTTTTAAATTCGTATGAAGATTAAAAATATATAAAGAAGAAAAAAAAAAAGAGAGAAAAAAAGGGAGAAAAAAAAACAGTTGCGCATAAATATATAAAGTTCATGTGATCAAAAAAAAAAAAAAAAAAAAAAAAGCCATATGACGCTTAACACGCACACACACACACATATTCACTTTAAAGTAATAATCTCTCTCTCTCTCTCTCTCTTGTTTTTTATTGGTTAACGATTTCGTAACAAAAAAGTAAGAAACCATCTATCTTTTTCATCTTTTTTTTTTTTTTTCTTTTTTCTTTCTTTCTTCTTTTATTGTTCTGACAAACAACATGCTTCCTCCCATCACGGACAGTTTATTTGAAAGTATAGGTTCAACACCTATGGTCAAGTTGAATACGGAAAGTAAAGGTATAACTGAATAATAGAGTACCGGCTATTTTACAAAAAGTGAAATAAACACGTCATATCATTAGTCAACTTACTTGCCAAACTTGAATTTACCAACCCAACTGGTAGTGGTAAAGACCGACTAGCAAAATATATCCTTGACCGTAAGTTTTTTTTTTTTCATGCATGAAAAAAAAACAGTATATCCATATTAAAAACTTACTTAAATGAGATAGAACACGAAAAGACCAACCCGTTTGATTCAAAGCAACCAAAAAATACATTAATTATTCCTACCACAGGCAACTTGGGTATCTCTATCGCCACATTAGGAGCGAAACGTAAATACCGTATTATTGCCATCTTACCCGAACGTACTTCCAATGATCGTATTGCTTTATTAAAGGCATTAGGTGTAGAAATCTTACGGGCTCCAAATGAAGTTCGTCCTGAAGCCCCTGAAAGTGCTTTTTCTGTTGCTGCTAAACTTGCAGAACAATTAAAAGATGCTGTTGTTATGGATGAGGTAGGTATACATATATATATATATAAAATAAGGCTGATCTAAGTTATACTCTACAGACAAAGTTACGTGATTTGACAGCGTATCATGATTTGGCAGAAGAAATATTACAACAAACAAAGTTGGCAATTGATTATGTATTTGTAGGTGTAGAATCAGGTGCAACATTGACAGGTATTGCTCAATACTTGAAAAAGAAAATACCAGG
Source organism: Pilaira anomala (assembly GCA_025716855.1). Classification (NCBI taxonomy): domain Eukaryota; kingdom Fungi; phylum Mucoromycota; class Mucoromycetes; order Mucorales; family Mucoraceae; genus Pilaira; species Pilaira anomala. The sequence goes on from JAIXMQ010000030.1 coordinate 291,334, forward strand.
TGTCAAGGTAAAAAATTGCATAATTTTTATGTATTTTTTTTTACGTCATTACTAAGATTCCCCCCTTTTTTTTAAAAAAAGGTCATTGGTGTTGAACCCACTGAATCTATTTTAGGTGATACAGAATATCACCATACCACACGCTCTGTAAAGTAATTTTATATATAATATAACAGTCTATACAGTATACAAAAATACTTATATTAAAATAACAACAACAACAACAACAGGATTGGAAGATTGAAGATTTAGGAACGAACTTTATCCCAAGTAGTCTAGATAAATCCCTTGTGGATGAATGGATCAAAGTAAGCGACCAAGAAGCATACTCTACAGCGCGTCGACTGATCAAGGACCAAGGTATACTATGTGGTCCCTCTTCAGGCGCAGTGATTGCAGCAGCTGCTCATCACAACTACCCAAGTGACCATACAACCCACACAATTCAATCGGTTGTGATCTTGAACGATTCAGCCAAGAACTATACAAGTACTTTATTATCTGATGATTGGTTATTTGAAAATGATTTAGCCGATGACTTGATCACGCGTGAATTAGAGTATGTATCACAAAACAGGTATAGAGCTGCAAGTGTCGAGGACCTTCAATTACCTGCTGCGGTCACGATCTCTCCTCTTAGTTCCGTAGCACATGCGATGGATTTGATGTTGGAACGTGAGTACTCTCAATTACCTGTGATCGATCATCGTAAGTTAGTGGGTTATATCTCTATGGCCTCTCTTCAGGATCGTCTTGAGCGTGGTACAGTGCAATTGAATGATACAGTTCAGTCTTGTATGTTTGTGTTTAATAGAAAGGGGGCGGGTGTATCTTTGAATAAATATGAAGTCATTACACCTGATACTAGCTTAGCCGACCTTGGTAACTAAATATATATAAAATATGAAAAAAAGGAATACTAAATTTATTTCGTATCATAGCTAAATTCTTTGAAAAGAATTCTTTTGCTGTAATTACAGATGCAAATAGAAAGTGGTGTTTAGGTGTTGCTACAAAATATGACTTGATTAGTTTCTTGCATAGACGACAATTCTTGTAGTTTTTTTAAAAAAAAAAAAAAAGTTTTTATTAAAAGTCTATATATATATATATATATATATATCTCTTTCTTTGTGTGTAAAAATGATAATTATCGGTATTAATTTAATGGTAATCCATTGGACTATTTTTTTTGTTATTAGAAGACGACTTTAGGCCACGCATTAAATTGGGCAAGACTTCTCTTCTCCATTGATCTTTACAAGCTTTCTTGGCTCTACCAACAGCAAGAGAGATACGATCCCATCGAATGGTTGTCATATCATCCAATTCTTTTTCTTTTACAATAGCTTCTAATAACTCTAATCTTTCTGCATCTTGCCATCTTGGTTTTGGTGAAGGAGTATTTAAGGCAGGTTGTTGTTGTTGTTGTTGTTGTTCTTCATTAAAATAACAAGACATATCAATTAATTTCATTTCATTTGTATTATGTCTAGCTACATCCGGTGCAGATACAACGACAGGAGGCTTTCTAGGACGACCTCTTCGACGAGTAGTAAAGGTAGCAGCACGAGCCAAGAGACCTGCTTTACTTTTAGTAGAAGAAGCAACGGATCGAAGAGAAGAAAAGGAAGTAGAATTGGATAAAGGAGGTATCAAAGTCTTTTGTGGATATTGTTTTGTGGATGAATAAATACTACTAGTATCATCATACAAGACTATATTTGAGCCAGATGCCCAAGAATGATTTGGGTGTAAATAAAATCGATCACATTCTGGATGATGAGGTAAATTCAAGTTGGAAAGTGAAGGAAGTGGTTCATTATTGTCCTTTTGTAATGGGTGAATTGGGTTTAATGTTGCAAAATGATGAGGTGCTTGAATCTTTATTAACACTCCTTCTTCTTCCATCATTTATCAGGTATTAAATAAAAAGTGAGTTATTATTATTTTTTTTATTTCCTTCTTTTTTATATATATTTTTTCTTTCTTTCATTGTTCAGTATATTTATATCATTCATATATGTATATTTCATTATTTACCGTAAAAATATTTATTTTATAAACAACATTTAAATTAGACGTGCATTGGAAAAAAAAAATTAAGTTTCACACACACACTGACGCATTAATATCACAGCCCACCAGTACTTTTTTGATCATTTTACCTCTGACAGAGAAAGAATGTAATGTACAATATGTACACGTATTTGTCACACACACACACATAAGTCTAAAATTAGGAAAATGAGGGGGAGGAGAAGGATAATGAACCTACTAAAGACAAGAATATCGTAATATGCATCTAATAAAAAGGTCCAAGTATATTTAATAACTCGTGTTATAAAGGAGGAAAAAGGGGTTTATAATATCAAAGGAGTGTGTGTGTGTGTGTGTGTGTGCAAGTAAATACTATTTTATTGTTTTATATATATATATATATATTTCTAAAGTAATCGTTGTATGTTAAATGTCAAACAAACAGACATGACCATAAATCCATAAGCAACCAAGAACAAGGCACAAATACGTTTCCAATGCCAACCATCATGTAACTTAAAATAAAATAAACCAGGAAGAATAAATGAAATTGTTGTTGAACCAGTGGAACCAACAAATGAAAGAACTAAATCTAATTGAGAGATACTGATGGCTACAAAATAACTTGCAATCACAATTGAAAGTGTAACAATCATAAATCTTTTATATGAAAATACAACAGAGACAGAAGTAGTAGTAGTAGCAGCAGCAGATTTATGTTGAATATGATCTATAATTTTATCAATCGAAGCTCTACATGGATGTGCTTGAAGTGGGTAACTAAAGATGACAAGGATGACAATTGCAAGTCTACCATAAGCAACAAAATAACTTTGAGGGTCTAAAAAAAAAAAAGATAAATAATAAATAATCGTAATAATACATTAAAGTAAAAAAGATTTTCTTACATTCAAGAATAATATTGCCTAATACATCTTTGCCGAAACTAAGATAACCGATAATGGCAACTAATTCATAAATAAAAGTTGCTGAACCAATCGAACCAAAGATAACTTTAATAATTGATTTTTCACTATTATCTTCCAACTCATTATATACTGAGAATATCTGTATTAAAGGAATGTTATTTAAAAACTATATATATATATATATATATATATACACGGATATTCTTCTTACGTTTTGATGACAGGTAAAGGCAAAGATAAAGACAGGTAATTGTCCAAATATTTTAGTAGTCAAATGAAAATATTCGATCGATTCAGGTGGTGGAGGTGGAAAATTAGGTGTGATGAAATGATAAATCACGATAATAACCAAGTAAGCCACAGCAAATAAAGCGATTAAGCTTGTATATTTAAGTGAATCTAATTTTCTCAAGAAACTTAATGGACCTACTGCTGTAAATATACATAATGTAATCCAAAATCTTCTATCCATTAATAATTCATTTGATTCGGCGTTATGAAAAAAGGACCGAATGACCTAATTTGTGTGTGTGTGTGATCAATATTAACGTCATTTTTTTTTTTCTTTTTTGCTTACTTGTGGCATTAAATCTCCCATAATGATTAAATAACTGACAGCTACTCCAAAGCATTTAATTGCAATAGCCAAATCGAAAAAGATACCTAATTTGGGCCAAGTTAATTTCGATAGGGAAGAGAACGATGCATTTCTGCCTCCTACTTTATCTGCACATCTTGCTAAAAAATAAAGTCCTAGTCCAGATGTAAGTGCTGCATACATGATGATAAAAATGCCTGGAATCAACCCAACTGACGCAAGCGCAGCAGGCTAAAATAAATTATATGAGCAATAAGTATATACATATATATATATATTCAAATAGTCATATATATATATATATATATTTACCATGGCCAGCATGCCTGTACCAAGAATTGTATTGGAAAGGTTAATAGAAGCACTGGCAATAGTAGCACTAGGTTCTTCAAAACAAATATCCTCTTCATTGCAAATGGAGGAATCTTGTGTAGAATTTGTTAACAATGGTCTTTGTTCATCTAAACAAGGTCCAATATCTGAAAACACAGATATAGCTGGTGTTGAAGAAATAGAAGAAGCTGACGTATCAATTGGCTCTATTATACTTTGATAATTTGTCATTTTGATAAATATTTATTTTGTAAAGAGAGAGAGAGAGAAAGAAAGAAAGAGAGAAAAAATAGGGTCTAGAATTTATATTTATATTTATATAATATTTTTTGTACTCTTTGTTGTAAACCAATCGGAATCCAAAGATCTATTTCACTCTTAAAACGGCACGAACATCCATCAAAAAGGCTAATAAAGCTTCTTTAAATCCAGGTACAATTCTATTTGGCGGTAACCCTTGTTGAGGTGTTGCACTATCTAATTTTTGAAAAGCGAGTAACAAACGGGATTGAATCTCGGTAGATTGTTGTGAAATAATTTGATTTGCTAATACCATATAAACCTCCTATATTATTATAAAATTAAGATAAGTCTGTTTTCTATCTATTACATATTATTTATGTTTTACCCTTTGTGTACACACTAATGCAAGTAAAGCGTCAGATGCAGCATCAATTACGTTTGTATCTAAATGTTGAAATAATAAACAATCAAGTAATGCTTGCAAGAACTTCTGAAGAGGCTCTTTAATGAATTCAACATTTCCACCATGTGTTTGTTGATGATATACCCACATTGACAATGGTGCAATTGCATGTAATGTTAAAATATTTACATCCGAAATATCATGCCTTATACCATATTCTAAACTTGCCATTAAATTATTAAATAAGGGTGAAGGTAAACTAGATAATTTATCTGGAAAGACTTCAATCATATGAGAAATCAGTTGAATATATTGCTGACATAGACTTGGAATCTTTAACATCTCCAAATCAATCATTGGAATGATGATATTAATTCCAAACAACACAACATCTGCAACATCTGACCCTCCATTATGTTGTTGTTGTTGTTCTTTTCTGCTAAAGTCTTCAAGTCCCGATGCCATCATATTCGATAACATGACCAAAACAATGGAAATATCTGCATAAGGTTTATCTTCTTCTTCTTCTTGTGTATGCATTCTCTTTTTGCCTTGATTGGTTGTACCATAAATCTTTAATATCTCAATAATCGTACCAAACAACATTTGTTTATCCTTTTCATTTAATAATCCAAAATCAAGTCGATTACAGAGATCTGAAAATAATTGTAAAATCGCTAATTGAACTTCAGGTGCTTGCTTATATAAATTCATCAATTGTACAAAACTTTCAAAAAATCTTGTACAAAATCCAAAGATCGTTTGTGTGTTACTGTATTGACATGCTAATGCTAATCCATCAAACATTTCTAATGCGTTAATCACCTTGTTGATAATATCTCCTCTTTGATAACATTGTCCAAAGTCACTTCGATGTAAAAGAGAGCTTAAACAATCCTATTATAAAACCAATTTTTGAGTTACACTTATATATATATATATATAAATACAAATAATCTTACCTCAATCATTTTAAACATGAGCCCAAAGTAGTTGTTACGTGTAGTTTCATCTACAGCAAAACTAGAAATAGTAGCAATTGTTTGAATCAATGAATTATGAACAACCTCAGGCAACTGTTCTAAATTCTGTGTGATAAATTGTACTAAATCAGGAAATCCTGCTGACTGTAATAACCCACTTTTTAAATTATTCGAAGTACCACACGTATGAAGCCAATTCACCAGTTGACCCAATACATCCGGATCCGCGTTCCAAAGTATAAAATTCTTCTTCATCTGTTCAATAAAGAAATCGATCAGGGCAATACCTTGACCATCCGAAGGTCCTGGTCTACCAAACGCTTGAGCAAGATTGGGACTCATATATCCATACTCATTTTCATCTACTAATAAATATGATTTACTCCATCTCTCCATGTACCAAATTAAAGTCTCGGCTACACGTGGACTACAGTTGGATGCCTCCACTGTGGTTGAGCTGAAACTGGAACTAAATCTAAATAATTCGAAAAAGAGCTTGGATAAGTTGACAATGGGGTCTTGATCTAAAGGCAGTGATCCAGAGAGTTGCATCAGTGAATCAGGAATCATGGGTTGCTCTCCTTTTCCAGTATCTGCAAGTATATGTCCTGCAATCAATATAATCCAATGTAATTGTTCATGAAGAAAGATCAATTCCTGTTCTATATAGATATATTTAAATATATTAGCCTTTCCCCGTATATATATATATATTCTTTTTTTTTTTTTTTTTTTTTACCGTTGCTGTTGGTGGAAGTAAAATATCCTTTAAATGTCTCAAATCGTTCAAGTAATAATTGTTGAATACGTAGTAAAGAAGGTTGAGGATTTAATCTACCTAATGTACCAATACACGTCAATTGATCTGCAAATGTATCCCAATCTTTAAACCCAGCATCAATTTCATCTTCTTCTTCATCCTCTTCAAGTACTAATTTAGCACGTTCAAGACGTGTGTTGATATAAGTATCTACAATTTGACTTGAAACGTGGGTCATGTATTGTGTCAAGTGTTGTATTTGTTCTGCTGTTAAACCTGATTTAGGGTCTCCACCACGTAAATCATTTGGTTGAACAATCTCAGCTATAAATATATTTTTTTTAAAAATTCAAGTAAATAATGAAGGGATTTATTGTATATACTTTACCCATTTTAACCCAGGTTTGTAAACATTCATCACATGATTCACCAATCCAACCTTCATCTACATCTGTTACAGTGCCTGCAAGACAACTGACGGTGATAATACCTACTTCGTTCAAGAATTGAAAGAAATCGGGGATAGAACAAAGGATTGGAAGTGATGCATTTTCTAATAATCGACGAATCATTTGGATTGTACCTAACATTTGAGGTCCTTGCTCACTTAATGCATCAGGACTTGTTCCAAATATAGTAATACTATATAGAAACAAAAAATTAATATCATCTTCATCCGTCTTTAAAAAAAAAATAAAAATCTTTACTCGCTCATCATCTTTCGAATGCCTTGAATCATGGTGGTTTCATAAGATTTAATCATATTATAATCATTGTTAAAGAAATCTTGTTGAAATCCACAAAGTTGAACCAAACATTGTCTACAACGATGCCCTAAACGATCATCATCCTGTACAAGTGTATAAGCCTATAAAAAAGATATATAAAAGGAAAAATGAATATTTTTTTGATCCAAATCATCGCAAAAAAAAAAAAAAAAAAAAAAAATGCTTACGTACCATAAAGAATAACCACAAGACTTCACTACTTCCAACCACAGGTTGCCAATTCTTTGGAAAGACAACATAAGTCTTTTTAGCAGAAGAAGGGCCATCCTCACGATCAAAATCATCTAGATCTAAACCTTTTGCAAATGTACCTGGTAAACTTGGGGTTGTATTTGTCTCTTCGAATTCCCATTGTAATATCTTTTCAGCAAGTAATAACATTTCTACCAAGACCGAGGGTACGTTATTAGGTAAATGTTGTACAATCGAGACAAATTGGTGTAATTTTGTAATCGTCTGCTCAAATAAGGGTAATAAAATACGTGTCTCGAAATATACTTTACAGTTATGATGGTGCTCCCAAGTTAATCCAATTGTGGTTGATTTGGTGTTGGAGAATTGATCTACGAGTGCGTTTGCGAGGGCCAGCCCAAGTACTTGCTACAAAAATAAAAAATTTAGCGTTTGGTGTACTTTTTTTTTTTTTTTTTTTTTTTTTTTTCTGTCTTCTTACTGCATCGTCCGATTCCATTTGTAACAATTGCTTAATATGAAGAAAGATCGCTTCTCTATCTTGATCAGTGACATCAAATAAACTACGTTTGGTGATCAATGAAGCTGCTAATACAAGTTGATCACGAACAAACTTTGGTAACCTATAAAGAGTTTCAATAAGCTTTTTTTTTTTTTTTTTTTTTTTTTTTTTTTTTTACTGTCAACTTTTTTCTTACGTTGGTCTCTGAAGACAATATTCAATCATGTAGTTCTTAAGTTGAATTAAATCTCTTTGTTCATAAAGTGTATAATCTCTCACTGCAATATCACCTATAGCTAAAGTCACTTGGAACTGAACCATAGGACTTTGTGCATGGTCTTTTCTTTCAAGTTAGTTTTTTTTTTTTTTTTTTTTTTCCTTGAGAGTTTTTTTTATGCTTATATTTACCTAAAATATATTGACAAGCGGGTAAAACTTTGGGAATTTGACGGAACTGAGTCAAGACTTGTTCTGCTGCAGCTCTTGTTGCAGGTACCTAATAAATATTTTTGTAAGTGATCTACTCTCTTTTACCGTTTCTTTTTTTTTTTTAGGTTACCTGAAAGTCAGAACAAGCTTCTTCAAACTGCTTGAAAATAGCAGCATTCTCTGGGTCTTGTGCTCTCTCCATTTCTAAACCTGTTTGAATAAGAAAGAAAGAAAAAAAAAAAAAAGCTTTTTTTTTTTTTTTTTTTTTTTTTTTGGACGATTGAACGTGACTTGTAAAGCGTTTGTGTCAAAACGTTTATTGAGATGAAACATGTCAGTGAAATAGTTTAGACATACAAGTTTATCGCTCAGTGTATAACGCTCGAGCAGAAATGTAGTGTCTGAATTTTTATTTTTAAGAACCAAACGGTGTTTTTTTTTAATACACCTGAACCTGAAAAATTAGTTGTTGGAGCCATATTTACTTTTCAAATGTTACAGATTTCCTGCTATTTTTGAAACGAAGTTTGGCGATAATTTTAGAACAAAGTTTGACAATAATAGAAAGTGATTGATTAGTAAATACATTTATTTATTCTTACATGAAAAGAAACCAAATACCTTGAATATCTTAAGCGTCAACCCCAGAAGGAAATTTAAGGAATTGCGCCGGTTAACTATAAAAAGCTCTCTTCAACTCAAAAATAATGTTCCTAAAGTTCAGGACAGCAGTTAAATCTCAACTCGATATTCTATGGCAATTGAATACATTCGTGTTGTCCTCTTATTTCAGCCCTTTTGTATTGGTACATCTAGCTACTTACAGAAATATTAGCGTACTGTTTTACAGCATATATGAAAAAAAGAGTTATAAGGTATATCTGAAAAATCCAGACGCATTGCCGTTGGACTTTTTTTTTTTTTAAAAAAAAAAAAAATTGAAATGGTCTTTGCAGCACTTTTTAATTTTTCAAGTTTAAGGTTTTGACAAGAGAGATTACTAGATATACTTGATGATTTGTATCCATTTAAAAGATATACTTTAACTAACATGCCCTTTGTTTTTTTTTTCCCACACAACATAATATTCATCTAATTTTGTTTAAACAACCCTGACATCTAGCCCTCAAAAGTATTGGGAGATCAAGTACAAATATAACCATTTGTAATTTAATATACAGTGACAGGGATTCTTACCATTTTTAAGCTACTTCTCCCCGGTTTCTTTACATAACAGATACGTACTTCTATATATGGTATGTCGATCCGAAAATTAACGATTGGTAAAAAAAAAAAATGGAGGGAAGAAAACTCTGAAATTTATACATCCGTTTTCGTAAGAAGCTATACGATATTTATTCGAATCAGAATTTAAAGCCAAGTTTATAACACTAATCTTGGTGGATTAACTGATGGACCTGAAACTTTTGAATACATACATAATCGATCGTGTATGTGTCTGAATATGTAAGTTTTTTATGGTATCATTATTTTGTATGAGTCAATTGTCAAAGACCTTTTGATTTTTTTTTTTTTAATGAAAAAAGTTTTGTTCATTACAAAATTTACCTTTCTGATGAGGAGTTAAACCTACTTTGCTCCTATATAAATCGAAACTTTTATCATAATAGGAGCCAAAAAGCTAATGCTGCAATGATCAACAAGGAAAATTGATTAGTCAAGATTATTTTTAGACGAGCAATTTTTTTTTTTTTTTTGCATATACCAAAAAAAAAAAAAAAAAAAAAAAAGTTTATAAACAATTATCTTTATTTTAATTTTAACTTTGTTTTCTTATTTTTTTTTTTTTTTTTTTGAAAAAATACAGATGATTCCATGTATCTCTTCGGATCGTTTTGATTTTAAAGACACTTTATCCGCTTCGAATCACTTTAAATCCTTTATAAACTATGTCGATTATCAATGCAAGGTTCATGCAAATAAGCAGTTTATAAGTTACGGTGTCCAAAATGGTTTTAAGGGCTTAACATATGCCCAAGTTGATCTACTTTCTACCAACTTTGCCTGTAAATGGTCCGAGGCAACAAGAGACGTAACGGTAGCTTCCTTTATTAGCGATCATAATGTAAACTATCTGATCGTTATGTTGGCTTTGATGAAACTACGGGTTACCATGATGACTGTTTCTCCTCGAAACTCTGGACCTGCTGTTATCAACCTACTAGAGAAAACACAGTCTAAACTTTTGATCACAACTACAAAGTATGAACCTGTAGCCCAGGCCTCTGCTTCTAAAGTCTCTGGTGTCAAGGTGATTGTGATCGATACAGAATTTGATATAGAAGCACTTTTATTAGAACCCTTGAACCCAGATCACGCAATATTACTCAATAAAAACTTTTCGGATGAAGATATTGAAAAGTGTGTTTTAATCATTCATAGCTCTGGATCAACTGCATTTCCCAAACCTATTCAACTTTGCAATCGATACCTATTCAATGTAGTTAATTTTTTTCATGTTATTAACTCTAAAGAAGGATCTATAAAGATTGACCAGAATGATGTTTTTCTTAGCTGTGCACCATTGTAAATATATATATATATATATTTTGCATGATACTGATATTACCCCTTAAATAGTTTTCATATATACGGATTCTTCGCTGGGTTTAATTCACTCAGTTTTGGTGGTAAAGTAGTTTTTCTGGAAAAGATACCTGCTTCACAAAAAGATATCGATCAAGCATTAGAATACAATAAATGTACAGCCATGTGTGCTACATCTTTGGTTTATGAACAAATGATTCCTTACCTTAAAGAAAAGAATGATTTTTCTAACGTGAGACGTCTCAAGGTTGCAATGTACGCTGGCGCTCCACTCAAGCTCGAAGTAGGTCAATGGCTTCTTGATCACGGCTTAAACATTAGGAACTCATATGGTACAACAGAGACAACTGCTGTCTTGGCTGCCGATTTTTATTCAACTACAAGTGATAATTGGTACTCACTTTCTCCATACCGAAATCATATGTCTGGCTCCTTTGACTGTGCTTTTGAAACAGAAGATATAAATCAACCAGAAGTCAAACATTTGTATGTACGTGCTGGCTCACCTGGTTTAGCTCTCGATATTTCTAATCGTCCTGATGGAGGGTATAGTACAAACGACTTGTTTATAGAGAACCCCAATTTTCCTGGATACTATATTTATATGGGTCGTCGTGATGATATTCTTATCATGGAGAATGGCGAGAAAACAAATCCTGCGCCTATGGAATGTACTCTTCGTATGCATCCCATTATCAAACAAGCAGCTGTGATCGGTCACGGCCGTCAATGTACATCTGTTCTTGTTGAAATCAATATGGAATACGCAATAAAATTTAGCCCAGAAGAGATTACTTCTGAAGTGCATAAAGCAGTTGAAAATGCCAATAAAGAATGTCCTAACCATAGCACGATACTTTCTCAAATGGTGAAAATCTTACCACTCGATCAAAATTTACCTTCTACAGATAAAGGCAATGTAATGCGAAAGAAAGCTGAAGTCTTGTATTCGGATATTATCGAGCAACTGTACAAGGATTTCTTAGAAGGTCCTATCACCAAAAAGAAATTAAATGAGGGAGATGATGATACTTCTACTTGGACTGAGAAACAGATTGATTATTTTTTGGTGAATCGTGCGGCTAAAGTTCTTAATCTTCCTGAATCTACTTTTAACAATCGTTTGAAGTCTTTGTTTGACCACGGACTCACTTCTCTCACTGCGATTCAACTACGTAACTACATAGCCGAACGCTTTGATCATGTTCCTCAGAACTTTATATACCAACATCCTAGTATTGCTGCCATGTGTAAATTGTTTATGGGCACTATAGAGGAGGATCCTAATGTGTTAACTGAAAAAAGATATGAAGAAACTCAACAGTTAGCTCTAAACTATATCAATCAGGCCAAAATAGATTTTCCTGTAGCCGTAAATATGTATGATGAAAATCAGGATAAAGTCATTCTGCTGACTGGTGTCACAGGATCCTTGGGGTCATTTATTTTACAAGACCTATTGTTAGATCCTTCGGTTAAAAAAGTATATGCAATGGTCCGTGGAAATCCTGACGAAATGATAAAACGATTAATGAAAGCTTTTGAGTTTCGTTTTCTCGATACATCTCTGCTAAAAGATAATCGAGTTGAAGTTTTACCAATGCGGTTGAATGAACCATTTCTAGGATTCAGCGATGAAAAATATTTTGAGCTCAAGAAGGAGGTTACAATTGTTCAACACTGTGCTTGGCTATTAGATTTCAATTTAACGATTGATCATTATGATAAGGAATGCATTGCGCCTTTTTACAATTTGGTAAAGTTTGCTTTTCGTAAAGTCAATCCTATGCATATCCATTTTATTTCAAGCATTTCTGCTAGTGCCCGGTATGGCAACATAATCCCGGAGGAATTCTTGCCTCTTGATTCTCGTCTTACTATGCCATTGGGTTATTCACAATCCAAGTTTGTGGTTGAAAGTCTGTTTCACTATTTGACAATTCAAAAGAACTTTCCTTGTTATATTGAGCGTCTCGGTCAAGTATGCGGTGACTCGATCAACGGTATATGGAATATGTCGGAGCAATACCCTTTGATGTTTATTGGTGGTGGAGCCATGATGCATAAGATGCCTAATTTAAATACTCATGTCGACTGGATTACCGTTGACTCTGCCGCTGCTGCCATTGTTGACATCATGATGCGTACAGCCTACTTGCCTGCAACCAAAAACAAATCTGTCTATCACATTGTAAATCCGAACACGATCAGCTGGAATGATGTGCTTGAAGCCATGAAAGATAATGGCATGACGTTTGACGTGGTACCTTCATCAAATTGGGTTGATCTATTAACTAAAAATGATAAAAATCCTGCATACAAACTTATCAGTTTCTATGAAACTAATTTTAGAGGTGATTTCAAGATGCCTATCTGGGAAACGAAGAAGGCATGCGCTCTATCACCTTTTCTATCAAAATCTCCTATTCTCGACGCAAACTTATTTCGTAAATTTTTAACTCACTGGAGTTCTGTTAGATTTTACAATCCTGATGCTTAATATTATACTCATTTTTTTTTTTTGAAAATAAATAAGAAAATATTTCATTTTTTTTTTCACAGTTTGAAGTTATGTTAAATTGATGAGTATTTAATTAAAAATAGAGAGCTGGTTTATTTGTTTTTTTAAAAAAAAGAGAAATACAATATACAATAGAAAATACAAGAAAGAGATTTAACCCCAAACATCACATAAGTAACGCTTTTCATTCATAAGCTTATCAATGAATTGCTCGGCTTGTTTTTCAGTCTCTGCCATACCAAATGAAAGAGTCATATTAACAAAAGCACGACGTACATCACGACTCATAGCACCACTACCACACACATAGACAGAAGCAGGTTTAGTTTCAGGATCAGTAGGATAAATCAAGCTCCAAATCTCAGAGGCATTTGAGATAAGTGCATGTTGAACGTATTTGATAGGTGATTCTTCTTCGTTTCTAGAGAATGCTGTATGAAGATGGGTAATCACCTTATCAGAAACATAGTTTTCTAATTCTTCTTGGTAGATATAATCTTGATCAGCACGGCGACAGCCAAAGAACAAGACTGTCTCTCCGACCTTTTCACCGGCATCAATTTGTGCTTTACGTTCTTGAAGGAAACCGCGGAAAGGAGAGAAACCGGTGCCTGCAGAAATCATAATTAAGGGAACATTGGGATCACTAGGCATGCTGAAGGTACTCTTGGAAGACTTCAAAGAAGCGCGAAGAGCCATATTGTTTTTACCATTCTTTAAATATGAAGAGGCTAAACCATCATAATGCTTATTATTGACAAAATCATCGACAACACCAACAGTTAAATGAGCAGATTGAGGATAAGCTAAAGGAGATGAGGCAATTGAATAACGACGAGGTTGAATGACGGGAACAGCGGCCAAAAATTGACCTAAATCTAAACGGGTAACTTGTGGGTAAGCTCTTTGTAAATCTAATAGAGTACGATGTTTTTTAATGAAGGCAGGGTATTGATCTTGGTTGTTGTCATCAGGCATAAGTAACTTTTCAAAGGTAGCAGCTGTTTCGGGTGCAGTTAATTTTAATTGAGCAGAAAAACAAGCAAGAACGCCACGAGAAGGAGGAGATGTGATATCTGCATAGTAAGTAAGCATGTTACGAACAGTACAGGGGCCCTTTATATTAGTAGCAAGAGAGCGAGGAGAAACATTAGAGAGTGTCTCTTGATCGATTTCAAATACAGATTCTAAAATCCAACCGAAGCTTAAAGCAAGAGCTTCTACAGAATCTTTGTTATTTTCAGGGAAGACTTCTAAATGATCACCAGCATTGTAAAGAAGGTTCTTATCACCGACTGAGGATAGCTTGGAAATATCAATTTCAATATGACGAGTGCTTCGAGGAGAGCCTTCTTTTTGGATCTCACGGTTTGTAGAAAGATAAGCGTTATGTTCACCATTATGGTTATTCTTAGCAATTTCCCAAGCTTCCTTGTTACTAGGTTGAATAAACTTGACTTTAACAACAGATTCTTTGTTACTAGCATTAGTTGCGACAGTAGGAACCACAGATTTATCTTCAGAGGCTTGAATACCATAACTATCTAAAGTGTGAGTCCAGAAATGTGCACACCATTCATTAAATACAGCATCCATATCTTTATCAGCATCACCTACACCACCAGCAAAGAAACGGTCAGCGCCAAGTTCTTCCAACATTTCAGTGACCTTGATGGGAAAGAATTGATAAGTACGCCAGTTCTTGTTACCGAGACCAAAAACGGAAAATGAGATACCATTCAAAAGTTTTTCATGGCCTTCTTCTTTGCTCTTATCATCAAGGAATTTATCAAACTTTTCGGCAGAATCAGGAGGTTGACCATTGTAAGTAGCAGTACAAATAACAACAAGCTCTTTATCTAAACGTTTACTTTTGTCTTCAGTAGTAAACTTGCCTTCTTGAATAACTTTCCACTTGTCCATCTCACATAAGGTAACGTTCTTAAAACCAAAGCTCTTTGCTTGATTCGCCAGCTGATTAGCATAATCTTGGGCAGTACCAGTTTGTGTACCGTATAAGAAAGTGATAGGAGGTAGCTTGACATCAGGTGTAGCTGATGAGGAGACGACAGGCATACTACGCTTAGGTGGAGCTTTAGTTGTAGACTCGGCTTTCTTAGCAGCGGTAGCTTCAACACTAGGTTCAGGGAAATTCTCACGAGGATGGATAGTCATGTTGAGATCAACAGGTTTTGTAGTAGCAGACTTGGGATCATATTGTACTTCAGGACCATCGTACTTAAATTCAAATCGATTCAAAAGCATAGCCAAGACAGTCTTAGCTTCCTGAAGAGCTAAAGCCATACCAATACAACCTCTAACACCAGTACTGAAAGGTAACCAAGAAAAACGAGAACGTTTTTGTTCTTCTTCAGGGGTCCAGCGATCAGGATCAAAACGGGTATGATCGGGATAAACAGATTCGTTATGATGCATACCATAAACATGAATTGCACAAACAGTACCAGCTTTAATTATATACCCGCCAGGAACAATACAGTCTTCCTTACAGTATTTACCTAAAACTTTAACAGGAGGATATAGACGAAGTACTTCCTTGAGAACTTGATGAGTGTACTTGAGATTAGAGATTTGTTCAGAGGTAGGTAATGTATCCCAAGTGATATGGTTATCAGCAATTTCTTGAAGCATCTTTGCTTGGACATCTGGGTTTCTAGATAATTCATAAAGAGTCCAAGCAAGTGTATTGGCAGTTGTATCATGACCGGCGATTAAGAAAGTAACGACTTGATCACGAATATTTTCATCCGTTAAACCCAAATTGCTTTCATCACGAGCGTTTAACATATAGCCTAATAAATCTTTTTCCATATCCTTAGCATCAGGACCCTTCTTACGTTCAGCAATAACGCCATCAACCACATCATGCATAAGCTTAATAGAGGCATCAAATTTACGGTTGGCTTCAATTGGTAATAGTTTTACAAATTGTGCTTGTTGCATACGTTGAATAGATAATTTCAAACAATAACCCATGGCGTCAATAAAAGGATTGGTTGGTTGATCAGGAGAAGACAGTAAGTTGAAATCATATCCAAAACCTACACGACCGATTGTTTCGAAAGTAATGTTTGTTGTCCAATCGAGAATTTCAACAGGTTCAGTAGGTGAGAATTGTTCAAAAATCTTAATGGATTGTTGAGTAATTTCACCCATTTCTTTTTGATAGACCTATAACACAAGAAAAATGCATGAGTCATTTGTTTTTTTTTGTTTTTGTTTTTGTTTTGTAATTATTTATTATTTACCTTGATAGCACGGGGACTGAATGCAGGCATTAAGAGCTTATGAGCCAGTTTCCAATCCATATCATCGGTATCTGTTGTGAAAAGACCTTGACGACCAAAGGCCTTAATTTCATTCAAACCAGTACTACTGACTTTCTTAGTAAAGTACTCAGATTCCTTTGCAAAGAGTTCTGAAATTTCAGGGTCATTGGTACCGACCACTTTTCTTCCCAATATATTAACTTCTACTAGAGGACCGTACTTCTTAAATTGTCGCATCCAACCCTCAGTACTAAAAGAGAGAGAGAGAGAAATTAGTAAAAAAAAAGGGGGGAGGGGAGGGGGAGAGAAGTATATGCAACATTTACATGTTTGGAAGTAATTCATATAAACTACCGACGAATGGAAGATTAGCAGGACCGGGAATAACATCTTTAATTTGTTGCTTCATATCAATAAATACAACTTGTTGGTCTCTAACTGCATCAATTTCAGTCAAGATTTCGCCCTTTTTATTTAATAACTGAATATCACTATGGCCACCAGCAATACTTAATTTCTCGGCAGCAAGTGATCGAACTGTGTCTAAGTTAGCACCATTACCAAAACGAATAATGTGGCCATCCTTTTCGAGATTTGCTGATCCTTTAAGTACAACAATTAAGGAAGTTGTATCATCTGCTATCATGTTTAATATTATTTAATGTAATCGGTATTTTATAAATTTCTTAGTGTAGAAAACAGAAGAAAATAAAAAGTAGAAAAAGGCGGAAAGTAAAGCTTTATATACAAAAAAAAAAAAAAAAAAAGATCGCATTGACTGGGAGAAATGGTTCTTCCACTGAATTGGCATTGAATTTTTCTGCAATCAAATTCTAATATTTTTGTTAATAGACACATTTAGTTTTGTTTTTGAAATAAAGAGAAGCTTATATAAGCTTATAACAAAGGAATTGTATTGAAAAGAGAAACAAACATTAGATCAATTAAGCATACACACAGTTTCTTTGTTTCCGTATTATCCGTTGCAGTAATGCTTAACGTATTCAATTAAAACATTGCATTTTAGGAGTCAAAGGTTTATCTAAGAAAGTATTTGGAAAAATCTTTTTTTAGATTAAAATTTATAAAGCAGAATTTGTCATTGTAAATGCAAATACCAACCCCGCTTACCTGTGATTGTTTGAACAGTAAATGGGGAGCGGATGATTCAGGCCTATGGCATAAAACCATATTACGTGATATTTTTTTTCATAAATTAAACCTCAATTGTGATTTGCTTGCTCGAGAACTCCTAATCAATTAGTTTGATTTACATGCAAATAAAGAACACCGTTACATCGTTTAGTCATTAGCTAAAAAAAAAAAAAAAATGCAAGCTAATGCGGCCAGAAAAAAAAAATAGTCAACTAACGGTAAACGTTCACATGGATATCGTATGTATTTTATGAATTATGCTGTAGATAGTTAGCGAGAGAATATCATCGAATAGTTGATGATCATCAAGACATTATTATTACTCGGGTAATGAATATATTGTCTCTTTTTTTTTAATCAGTAGCTGACTTACTCGGCCCTATTTTTAAGATCGGATCGCCTGGTTAAGATTCAAGAGCCACAATTTCTAAGGCAAATAATTCGCGTCTGAAAATTGTTATCTTGTGTTCTCAGAAAACCCAACAATCATTTTTTTTTTTTTTTTTTTTGCGGCCTTGAAAAGAATATCTTAAACACTATGGATAAAAAGTTCGCCCATAAGCATATTTATATATGAAACATGTGTAAAGATTTTCAAAAAAAAAAAAAAAAAATACATGGGTTATGTAAAACATATATAGTCTTGTTTGAATTATATAGTTAAATCTACTTTTTCTTCTTCCTCAGCGAATGTGATTTACATAATAATAATAATAATAATAATAATCGTTGAGTTCTTTTTCCATTTAGGTACATATGTAAAAATCCATCTATTTGCATCATACTTTACTAGGGAAACGTCTTTTTCAAAATCTATGTTTATTATTTGTACTGTAAACAGAAAGAAAGGGTGTTTTATATAAAATAGAATCATAAAAATATATATGACTTTTTTTTTATACCGAAAAGAAAGAAACAAGCTTAAAAATTCTAAGAGTCTTTTGTTTGTTTTTATATATATAAAAAAAAAAGGACGTGATAATTTATGATGTACTATTTATGTTTATATCAATGTAAAATGAAAGTGATTGAGAATTCAAGATTTAGGTCAGATGTACATAATATAGTACATAATAAATTCACTTGAAGTAAACAGAGAAGCATATTTTAGAGAAAAACTATATATTGATCGAACCAATTATGCAAAAATACGTCAGTTAAAAGTTATTTGTAGTTAACGATCTAATGAATTAAAAAGAGCGTTATGTGCATTTACGTTATAATTACTATTAATATTATTATCGACAAGATAGAAAGTAAGTCGAATAGTAAATGCCACTTCTTTTTTTTTTTATTGAAATCAAAATTTGTATGTAATTGTGTACATAACCACAAATTCAGGATATTTTCCCTGTTTCTGATTAGAGAATGTGGTTTTCTCCCTATTAATCATTCTTTTATTAGATAGTTATACTCCTGACCGCTTACTGCTTGATATATTTTCGATTTTTTTTTTTTAAAAAAAATAACTTGAAATGTTTCTATCTTTTCCCGGTAAGTTAATAGTTTACTTCAAAGAGAACAGGGTTAGTAAATGTATATTGAATACAAACAGTGTTACGCAAATGGGACATATTAAATCACGCTCCAATTTTTTTTTTTTCATATATATCTATTTTGGCATAGTCCATATGACACCGAAACCATTTTTATATGTACAAATGCAATTTTTTTTTTTAAAAAAAAAAAGATTTAATCAAATGGCATATCACGATTTGTAACACGTACATTTTGTTACATAGATGTATTGGTCGTCATAAAAGTTAGTCTCTCTCTGAGGGCAAATTGGTTTTTTCTTGATAAAATAAAATCGATCAATTTTATTTCTCGGGGTACTCACACTATTTTTTCGATTCAAACCAAAAAAACTAAAGTGTACATTATTACATACATTGGACAAAAACGCGTCCTAATACACTCAGTACTAATTTGGAAAATATTAAATCGAATACCCATTTTCTCTCTTTCTCTCACAAAATCTATTTATAAAAAAAGCTTTTAATAATAAAAATCTGTTGTTACTTTTTACTATAAAGCTTCATTCCCCCCCCCTTTATAGTGTTTCAACTCACATAATTGTAAAGCCTGTTCTTTAGGTCAGTTTTCTGAAATAAATCGGCAGACTTTTTTTTTTTTTTGAGAACTAATTGGCTGCTTTTTGCAATCAAGCTATTAGTTATGAGTCAAACCGAGTACTTTTACTTGATACATATACAGTATAAAGGTTTACAAATATTTTTAGCGATGACAAAAAGTTAAGTAAAAAAGTCATTACAAGTCGGGTTAAAGTGCAAACGAATTAAATAACGCATACACTATTTATTATAGCTGCCAAAATGGATAGTCTCTTCGATGACATTTAAACATTTAACACTCTTTATTGTCCCAATGTGCATACTTACTAAGTTTTTCCTACCTGCTATCGACATAAAAAAAATAAAATAAAACTAAAAGATGAGCATTATATTCCGGTGTCCTTACCAAAATTGGTATCGTTTTAATATTATTATTGCAGTTACAGTAATAGCTATATATCATGCAAATAAGGTGAGTGTTCATTTAACAACTGTCTTTTTGTTATGATGTCGATTTTAAAGTAATAGAAGCTGCAATCTTTAACTGCCGATGTTCCATTGTTATTTATTTTTTACCAAGAAAGTTATTGGAGTCATCCCTTTTCCTCCTTTATACGTTTATTTTTTAATTTTCAATATCTTTAATTTTTTTTTTTTTTTTTACGGCCCCTGAAAGACATATTTCCTTGTAAGGCATATCTTGGTTAACCTTTTATGCTAATTTTGTTTTTCTATCAAATGACGCAACGCGTTTTTTTTTTCTTTAAACTGTTTTATTCGGCTTCTTTAAACATGGAAAGGCTAAACTTTAAAATATACATATCTATGTATTTTATGTAGGACCATATAGTTTATTTCAAGTAATAAATAATTTGTATATAAAAAAAAAATTCGTTTACAAAAAGGCTATTTAATACCATTTTACTTGCTTCTTGTTAAAGCCTACTCAATTAACAAAAACCTGATTATAATTAAGGAGAGGATGCTTTTCGCTTTTGTTCTATAAAGTTTCTAAGATGATTCTAAATTTGTTCTAGTTTATTTTCGGATTACAAAAAAAAAAAAACGTGGATTTTCAGTACAGATTTACTTTGCTCGATTTATATAAGCTTTGGACCAGATATCTGTTATAACTAGTAAGTTGCTTCCTTAATATGCTATCGAATGCAATATTTCATGTCTAGTCAATAATTCAACTTTCCTAATAAACAAAAAAGCATTTCTCTAAAAAAAAAAAAAAAAAAAGAGGGGTTGTTTTTTTTTATAACTAAAAAGAATTTAGATTATCAAAAAAAAAGTAAACTAAGTAATTCGATCGCGTCCAATTTTTTTTTTGCAAATGAGTCTAGAATTATAGTGTGTAAGGGCAATGATTTAAAGATGGTGTTTTATATGAAGTATATACATTGCCCTGATTTTACGGAACGAGTAATGTACGGAGCGAACGATAATGATTTACAAAAAACAACGACTTCTGCTTCTCATCGGATGGAAAAACGTTTTCAGTAAAAAAGATATTAATCAGGGCTCATATTAATTCTGTTATATCTAAAGTATATACTCAAGAGTTAATACACATCATTTTTGGGGCTTGTAAAATGCATTTAAATAGCGCTTGTTTGCACTTTAATAAATAAATAAAAAAAAGACAGGAGATTATAGAGAATAAAAAAAATTACGTTTATTAATCTATACAAATTTAAACAAACTTCCCTTTATCACGGTATATCTAAAATAGCAAAAGAGCCAAATTTAGTAATAAAACGTATTCAACACTATGGAATAGAACAAATCAATTTTAAATAAAGGGCATTTCTTTTTACCAACATCTTTAAAAGATCCCGCATTTAAATAAACATTCTCCGGAAAATGTAAAAGTAGAAATGATGGCGTTAAATTTTCATCAGTTTATAAGTCAATTAAAAACAAATCAAACTCCTAACAACAATTACCGAGTTATAGGGTAGATATCCAAAAAGGATCATTTTGTGAAAAGAAGTGGCTTGCAAAAGAAAAAAGTTTTTTCTTGTAAAAAAAAAAAAAAAAATATGCAATACTTGTAATTTTTTTTTTTTTGCATGCAAAAGGGTTTTTTCTATTTTTTTTTTTTTTGCTTATAATCATTAAGAGAAATATATAACTCACAACTTTCGTGTGAATTTTCTTTTTTTTTAAAAAAAAAAAAAAAAAAAAAGTTTTCTGATTGTGTATCGCAATATAAAAAAAATATGTTCTTGCGATCGAATTGAGATTGAACTTTCTGCTGTACCTTATTCAGAGTCTTTATTCAATTAGTTTAGTTTTTCTGAGTATAAAGTACATGAATATTATGTAATGTCTTGGGATTACTTATCCTATCAGACCCCATGGAGTTGGGTCAAAAGGGTAGAATTACGGGTAAAAATAAAATAAACTTTTTTGGCGTACATTTTATTTTGGCAACAATAAATAGACGCGTAGTACTTGCAAAAAAAAAAAAGGCTTATTGAAATGTATAAAGGATATATGCAAATTGATGACTCACATCTATTTCATCTTTTTTAGAGAAAAATTAAAGTGAGAAAATGTCATTTTATTTTATTTTTAAACTATTCGTCTTTGTATGTTCAAGATCAATTCATAAATGAAATGTATATACACAAGAGTTTAAAAATATAAATAATGTATACTAAAAAAAAAAAAAAAAGTGTGTACTACACTTTATATGTTATTGGCTACCAAGATATTGGTTTCCATTACCCATGAGCAATACAGTTAAATGTGATGATTAGTTTTAAAAACAAAAATATATGCTATTTCATCGAATTATTAAGAACAAAACTAAAACCTTTTTATATTTACCAAAGTCTGTTTAAAGGCTTAAGTTATAGTACACAGTCTTTCGACTCCTTTCTTATATATATATATATATATATATATGTACTAAGATCAGAAATATCTAAACACCTGAATATTACATGTATTACACTTTCTTTTAATCCACTAAATTTTTGTTTTGTTTCGTTTTTGTGATTAAATAGAGTATGAAATTAGTTTTTATTATTATTATTATTATTATTATTATTCCATCTTATTTTATATTATATTGTAGATGTTTCAATACAATGACTGATTTAGAAAAATAAAGTATAACCGGTATTTAAGTTGTTTCTATTTCTTTCAAATGATAATATATACATATATTTTTTTTTTTTTTTTTTTTTTTTTTAGGAGACCATCTGATATGCAATGCGCCAAACAAACTAACTTAAACCAAATACAGGTTTCACAAGTTATTTACGGCATCCTAAAAAAAAAATGTGGGATTTTTACCAAAAAGGTATACACTAATTGGGAAAAATGCTGATTTTAAAGTAGTGTAAACAAGCTTTTAAAAAAAAAAAAAAAAGTATACAAGGTTCAAGGAGAAGGAAAAGTAAAAAGGATTTTTTTCTCTTACCAAGTAGATGGGAAACGGTGTTTAATAAAAAAAAAAAAAAAAAAAAAGGTCTAAAGAAAAAAAAGAATCGACCCTTATTCGCTTTCCCCCTTTTTTTTTTTTTTTTTTTTATTCAATTATAATAGAAACTTATCACATTGTGGAACGCCCATAGTTCTATATTTGGAGTAGGTGGAAATTTTTTTTCTTAATTACCTAGACCATCGAAATCGGCTTTTTTTTAAGTATTTTTCGTTTTCGCTTTCGAATTTTACGGTTTTCTTCTCCCTTTTCATCACTTTTTTTTTTTTATTTTAGAAAAATTACTGTTTTCTGGTAAACGAGAAAAAAAATAAAATAAATGCTATTTTATATATAAATGTATGAATCTACAATTTATTAACTCGATTTTTTTTTTCATTTTTTTTTTTTTTATTTTGTATGTTATCAGTATAGATGAATCAACAAAAACATCCTCAGCAAGCAAAGAGATACGCAACAACAAACAAAAATAATAAACCCACTAGTAGAAAGAGATCTCACTCCTCTTCCTCATCTACTTCTTCTTCAGGATCTCCAACTACCAACTTATTTTCCACTGCTAGTTCGTCTGACTCAGGCTCTTCTTCTATGACTTCTATAAAAAGTTCGTCAATAAAAAAGAAGAGGAATATAGACATTGGCCATAACAGTTCTTCACCAGAAAGTGGAGGTAATACGTCATCACCACAAATACAATCCATTACACATACTTCATTTACGCCATCGGGTTTAATTACACCGAGACTAACAGCTCAACGTAGCGTACCAGCATTTTTGAATAAACTTTACAAGTAAATAAAAATATTTTTTTTTTTTTTTTTTTTTTAGTACCAAAAAATATACTAATTTTTTTTTTTTTTTTTTTATTTTTTTATAGTATGGTTGAAGATTTATCAACAAATGATTTGATTCGATGGTCAAAAGACGGCTCATCTTTTATAGGTAATAAGCACATATATTTATAAACACAATCACAATTGGCTGACATATCGAGTTTAGTGGAAAAACATGAAGAATTTGCAAAAACTGTATTACCTAGATTTTATAAGCACAATACATTTGCATCATTTGTACGCCAATTAAATATGTATGATTTCCATAAAGTTCCGCATCTTCAGCAAGGTGTATTGATTGCTGAAAGTGAACATGAAATTTGGGAATTCAGTAATCCACATTTCCAAAAGGGTAGACCCGACCTCTTGGTTTTGGTGACACGAAAAAGAAATAAAGATAGAGATGCTGTCGATACTGAAAACATTAGCCTTTCTACTGTCGTTCAAGATTTAGCTACCGTCAAAAAATATCAGTCCACCA
The DNA here is from genome assembly GCA_025716855.1 of Pilaira anomala. Taxonomy (NCBI): domain Eukaryota; kingdom Fungi; phylum Mucoromycota; class Mucoromycetes; order Mucorales; family Mucoraceae; genus Pilaira; species Pilaira anomala. The sequence continues at coordinate 315,917 of JAIXMQ010000030.1, forward strand.
TCGGAACTGATTTACGAGACTTGCATCGCGACAATGAAATACTTTGGCAAGAAACTTTAAATGCAAGAGAAAAGCATCAAAGACATCAAGAAGCTATTGAAAAAATATTACAATTCTTAACTGCTATTTTTGCAAATGACCATTTAGCTATAAATATGAGTAAGTTTGCTTACAAATACACTTTTTTTTTATTTTATTTTTTTTAAAAAAAAACAAGTATTAACTTTATTTTACTTATTAATAGATAATACTGAATCACTTCCAAAAGGTTTAATTGAAGAAGCTGCTTCATTGGCTGGTATGTCTGCTAAACCAGATGAAGCAACAAGCAATAAATTAAGATCGGCATTATCTTCATCACCAGCCTCATCTTCATTTGCAACTTCTTCTTTATCAAACATTTTATCTTCAGTTCTAAGACTTTATTCTAATAATCCATCTCCACCTACACCGCCTGAACAACAAGTAGGCATTATAAACCATGAATTTAGAAATGATTCAGATAGTTTACATTATCCTCACTCAAATGATGATATGAATGACAACATGAATGCACCTACTTTAATTGATTTCTCTAAAACATTGAATTCAGCTACAAGATCGGCACAAACCATTTCACAAGATATTGACTTGCTTCAAGTAAACATTGAATCATTAGCCAATAATTTAGGTATTGATTCCAGTCAATTCGATGAAGACATGGAAGCTGATCGTTGTTTCCAAGACAACTACAGTAATATGATGAATTCAGCAAACTCTGCAGATAGAGCCAAATTGTTTGCTATTGCTGCTAGTAACGCCGACTTAGATAAAAGAGATTATACTGTCTATGATCACAAGAAAGATACAAGAGCCATGAATTCAAACCAATTTAATTTTGATATTCAAAACAATTCTAATATGTATCAACAAAGACAACATTCAACTAACACACCATATCCTATGCGTGGTTTCATATCAAACGATAGTGAAGAAAGTAATAATACTATCTCTTCTTCTTCTACCACGGCTGCTGCTGCTGCTGCTGCTACTAAATCTCATGATTCTAAAGTCCAACAACAACAACAACAACAACAACAACAACAACAACAACAACAAAAACATCAACAACAAAAACATCAACAACAAAAACATCAACAAAAGAAAACACAAAAATTAAAACAACAACAACAACAAGTACAGCAACAAGCACAGCAACAACAACACGTTGCACAACAACAACAACAGGCACAACAACAGGCACAACAACAAGTTCAACAAGTACAACAACAAGCAAAACGACATCAACAACAAGCACAAGCTCAACAAGCTCAACAAGTGCAACAAATACAACAACAACAACAACAACAAGCACAACAACAGGCACAACAACAGGCACAGCGTGCTTCTGATGGATCCTATAGCCAATTACTTTCTTCCATGAACTATTCAGACTCTTACGGACCCAATTATCCTGGAGAAAGTACAACGAATTCAACAGATTTCCATTCAAGTAATAATAATAATAATAATTCATACGACCGAAACTCGACAAGATCGATGAACACAAATTACTATAATAATTCGGCTACAACTAATAATCCAACCGAAAACATTTTAACTTCTGGTACAACTGCATCTGAGTACAATGCGATGGTGAACGAGTACGGTGATATCATGAGGCCATCTTATTTTAATACTGCTACCAATACCAATGATAACTATAATGATCTCTAAAGGACAAAAACAAAATTCACACACACTCAACTTCATACACACACTCTTATTTTTTTAAAAAAAATACCCTTTATTTCTATCATTATTCTCTCTCTCTCTCTCTCTCTCTCTCTCTATCTCACACCATCTCTCTCTTTTTTTTTTTTTTTTTTTTTTTTTTTTTACTCATACCCCACCCCCTACTATGTTTTTTTTATACATAGATTGTACTTTTTGTTATGCCCTTTACTAAAAAAAAATATATATACAGATATATATATATATATATTTATATATTTTTTGAAAGTTTGCCTTTTTATTACCCCATTTCTCTTTATTCTATAAATTATGTACATGCACAATTATTTCTTTCTCCACTGTACATAACTTTAAAATAATCTTAATCCATACTCTAATAAACAAAAAAAAAAAAAAGCTCATTTTCCTATTGTTATCATTATTTAAAGAGGTAGTTTAAAAAATAAAAAAAATAAAAAAGTTGACATGATCGTAACACCATCCTCAATAATATTTTCATTTGAAAATTTTAAAGTAGTCTATTAAGGTTTTTCCTTCCATCATTGATCAACATCTCTCCCTCTTTTTTTACTTTGTAACTAAACAATTATACATATATGCCAAGACATCTTTAAAAAAAAATTTTTTTTTTTTTTTTTCCTTGATCAAATACCGAGTTTTCTTGAAACTATCCATTTTAAGTCTAGTATCAATACGGCATAAACAATGGAGTTTGTGGTTCAAAAAGGATACAGCAAAAAAAAAAAAAAAAGTTCAAAAGTTCTTGTTTTTCGTTTTTTTGGTTTAATGTAAATCATAAAGGGGGTGGGGTAGGGGGGTCACAATTGACATTGATATAAATTTAAGTTAATATACTTTTCCAACATAACAACGTCTAACGAAAAATAAAACCGGTTCCTATTTAATAAATGGGTATACGTGTTCCAATGGCTAAAACGGATCTTACACGAGGCTATTTCCGTTTCTCCAAGTTTAAACATATTTTCAGGGTTAAAAAAAAAAAATAAATAAATATATTATTTCCAAAAAAAATATAATATGTGAAAAATAAACAGTTATGCAGTTATATTAATACTTCAAATAGTTTTTTTTTTTTTTTTTTTTTTTTTTTTTAACATTAGTTATTATCTCTAAATAAAGTAACAGCACATAAATAAATCACAAGATAATAAGCATTTGAGTCATTTCTGTTTTGTTTTATGTAATGTTTTTTGTTTTACAAGTTGTTTAAATTAAAATCAGAAGAGAAAAAGAAAGTCTCTTTTGAAATGTTTCCAAAAAAAAACATTCAATATATATATACACATTCAAAGTCTTACTCATACCAACAGATAATTGAGTTCGTAAATACAACTACTTACAGTTATGATAATGCAATATGGAGTGGCTCCTGGTGAGGTAATTTTATTACAACTTGCAAAAGAGAGAAGCAAGGGAATTCGATGTTACACACATTTACTTTTTTTTTTATCACTGTACCAAAAACCTTAAATTCCTCCTTTCCTAATATATACATCAATCTTAACAGCAAGAAAGAGAGAAATAATACCATTGAAGAGCAATGAAAAAAAAAAAGAATGATACCAGGGAAAGCTTTTGAAAGTAGTAGGTATTCTCAATATTTAGCATGAAAAAAAAAAAAAAAAGTGTTTACATTTGACTACAACTTAATAACAACAAAGTTAATTAAGGTGTGTAACTTCGGCCATGGTATTGCGAAGAAATTCGTTTTACCAGTATTGAAAGGATCGCAATAAAATAATTACATTCATAAACTACTTTATGACTAGTTCAAAGTATTTCTTTCCGTTTTAAAAAAAGATATATCAAGACTTTTTTTCAATTAGAACTTTGAACAAGTTTCATTTTCCCAGGTGATTTAAATATTTGCTATAGATTTCCAAAAATAGGCAGAAAACCAGTGCTCACATAAACCTTGTTTTTCTAACCTTTTTCTCCCTTTTCTCTCTCTCTCTCTCTCTCTCTCTCTCTCTCTCTCTCTCTCTCTCTCTCTCTCTCTCTCTACTTCTCTCACGCACACAAACCCATTCACCCACTCTCTCCTTTACTTTCTTTCTTTCTGGATTGATATAAACCCTTTCAACTATATGAGTGGCCAAAACTATATTGGTTCAAAAATATCGGTAAAACAAAAAATAAATATAAAATTATGCAATACCTATAACTTTTTTTTTTTTTTTTTTGGAATTAACACTTTCATCATGTTTCAATGTATAGCTCATTAGTTTGAGTGACATTCGTTATGTAGGTATTTTGCACAATATTAACTCTGCTGAATCCACTGTAGCTTTACAAAATGGTAAGTTTAACGCTAATAAAAAAGCTCTTTGTTTTTCAGTCACCTCTAAAACAAGGTTAATTAGTGCAATCATTTGGTACGGAAGGACGTAAATCAAATATAACTGAAGAAATTGGTCCTTCAGATAATATATTTGATTATGTTGTATTTCGTGGTTCAGACATAAAAGACTTGCAAGTATTTGAAGCTCCTCCTTCTTATCAACCTGAACCTGTCATTCAACAAAATATGGTAAAAAAAAAAAAAAAAAAATAGACTGATTATAATTCACTTATATCATTTATCTTTATTATAGTCCACTCCTATCCCAAGCGCCAACAATTATTATTATAATCAACAACATTATCCTCCTTATGCTCCTTATGGAAACTATTGGCAAAATACGCCAATACAACCTTCTTTAGTTGATTATCAAAAAAGCCTGGATTCTTCAACTTATTTGAATCAACAACAAGAGGAAAAGACGGTTGTACCTCCTTCTATTTCTCAAACGCCAGTACCGACAGAGCACGCTAATATCATTTTAGAGGATACATTGATTAGTACAGAGAAACAAGAGGTTTCAAGCGTGATTGAAGATGAAAATTTGATTGTTGATTCATTAGTAAAACAAGTATCAGACTTGGATATAAAGGCAACAACAACGGATATGAGTAATAAGGTAGTTAAAAAGGAAAAGAAAAAGAGTTTGGATTCAGTTACTACTCGCTCAACATCTACACGTCGTCTTTCTTCTACTATTCGTAGCTCGTCTTCTACTACTAATACTACTACTCCGCGTAGCACTACTTCTGCTGCTAGTATGACGGCTACTGCTCGTAACCAATCTGCTTCAACTCGTAATCAATCTTATTCAACTCGTAATCAATCTTCTTCAGCTCGTAATCAATCTTCTTCAACTCGTAATCAATCTTCTTCAGCTCGTAACCAGCCTGCTACTACTACAGCTCGTAAATCGGTTTCTTCTTCCACTACTACTCAAGCACCATCCACCTCAACTCGTGATACGCCTTCCACTCGAAACCAGTCTAATTCCAATCACGATACGCTTTCTCCACAAAACCAAACGAAAGCCACTCGTGATACTTCTTCCACTCGAAGCCAATCTAATTCGAATCGCCATGCTTCTTCTTCTTCTTCTACTTCATCTAATACGACACGTAACAATCGTCATCGATCCCATGGTCCCTCACGTAACAGTATCCATCGCTCTGATTTCGATTTTGTTTCTGCGAATGCCAAATTTGATAAAACTGAGTTATTAGTTGCAGCAGGCGTAGATAATACACAATCTGATGGTACTCATGTTGATCCTGATCATTTTTATAACAAGGTAAAAAAAAAAAAAAAAATTATATGTATAGAAAATGATGATTCACACGCATTGTTATTAGGAAAAGAGTTTTTTCGATGATATATCATGTGAATCAAAAGAGGGTAACAAAGGGTAAGAAAATACAGCGAAATAAAATCTATTATACACAGAATCAACTGACATAAACTGGGAAAAATTTAGAAGAGGGAAGTATCTAGAGGAACGTAAACTTAATTTGGAAACATTTGGTCAAACGACCGAGGTTCAAAAGCGCCAGAGACATCGTGGGCGTGGTAGTGGTGGTGGTGGTAGTAGTGGTGGTGGTGGTAGAGGACGTCATCATCGTGAAAAAAAGACGCCTACTACTGGAGCAGTAGTAGAACCCTCATTATTGACTGTATGTTAAAAATGACTTATTGTTACATAATTCCACATCTTCTCTGATTTTTTTTTTTTTTTTTTTTATTTATGTATAGGAATTAAAGTAAATTTATTCCATCGGTCGCCACTAATTATCTTTTTATACAACTTTTTAATCCTTCATGTCCTCTTAACACTTGATACAATATAATCGATAAAAAAGTTGCTACTCCAATACCATCTAGTGTTAAACTACCAAGTTGTAGAGGACTTTGTATTACAGTTGCTAAAATGACTGGTATACCTCCAACAAATATATTTCGAGAATCTTTTGTTTGTTTGTGAGTGCATGATGTGTGTTAGTTTTTAAGAGAAGAGATAATTTTTTTATTTTTTATATATATTTTTTTACCACTGAAATTCACTTTATTATCCACCCAAATCTTGATTCCTGTAATAGCAATCAAAGCATATAAAATTAAGGTCACACCACCCAACACACCTGCTGGTATTGTCCTCACAATCGCACTAAATTTTCCAAAGAACCCTAATAACATTGCGATCAATGCAGCACAAAGTATAACCAAGGTAGAAAAGACTTGAGTGACAGACTATCGATTTTTTTTTTTTTTTTTTTAGAAAAAAAGACATGAGAAATTTCCAAAAAAAAAAAAAACTAAACATTTTTTTATAATCCACCTTTTTCATCTTACCAACACCCCAATATTTTCAGCATAAGTAGTTAAAGGTAAAGTACCTCCTAAACTAGCAATGAAACAACCACATGCATCACCTAGATAAGCTCTTCCTATATATTGCATCATGGGAGCTTCACCTACTGTGATAGATTCGATTGCTTTCATATGTCCAAGATTCTCTGCTAATAATACAATTAGTAATGGCATCACCATACCTATTGAATGGCTGTTGAATTCAATTTCAAAATACATGGTAGGTGGTTTTACCCATGGACTTGAACCGATTTCTGCGTAATTGATAGAGGGTCCTATATTTTTTGTTCCACAGATAGCATAAATTGCGTACCCAATGACTGTACCTAATAAAAGAGAACTTTTTTTTTTTTTCGTGTTTAGTTTTTTTGGTTTTGAATTGTGGTATGATTTTTTTTTTTTTTTTTTTTTTTACGTTCTGCGTAATGATTTTAAAGGTGCGTATACAGATATCAGTACAATGGAAGATGCTGTTGCAATTGCTATGTAGGAATCAAATGATGATTTCGTCATTTGGTTATAGGATATAAATGAAAGGTGAATACCTATGCTTGTGATAATACTACCAGTGACAACTTTTTTTTTTTTTTTTTTTTTTTTTTTTAATAAGTATCTCTTAAAATCTTATAATTTATGATTCACTTTTTTTTACCAGGAGGCATAAGAAACTCAATCCATTTATATCCAAATTTCATAACGATTAAGGAGACGGTAGCATAGGTAAGGCTGAGTACTAACAAAGCACCTTGTACAAGGAATATATTTGGGTTTAACCCAGATGTAGATGAATACTGATAACCTGTAATTGCCAAGACAGTACCTGTAACAGAACCAGAACATCCTAAATATGCTGGTACTCTTCCACCTGTCACAACATAGAATAAGATAGTGGCTAAACCGGAAAAAAACAATGAGGCTATATGTAGTCATTAATATTTGTTTATTTCTATTTCTTTTATTGTTATTATGATATACATTACTATTTGGATCATATCCCAAGAGTAAAGCTTTTTTAAAAGAGAGAAAAAGAAAAATCAATAGATGACCTCAAGACTACCCTTTTTTTTTTTTTTTTATTAGTTACTTACGAAGAATAATGACATTACTAAACATAGCTAAAACATGTTGTAATCCATAAGCTATACAAAGTATCCAACTTGGTCTTTCTGTGATCTTTACCACACCTATATTATTTTAGGTAACATATTACATAAAGTTGTGGCATAAAACAGGAAAGTATATACCGGAGGTTTTTAAAGTATAATGAGGAAAGTAATTTTTTAATTTATTGATGAACCGGTTAGAATCCAGTCTTTTTTCATTATCTTGTGGTTTGAAATTTATTGGTCCTCTATGATCTTCATTTTCAATCACGATAATTTTTGACGATATGCTATTTCTATCGCTAATACTCATAGTAAAAAAAAAGAAACAAAAAAAAAAAAAAAAAAGAAAAAGAAAAAGAAAAAGAAAAAGAAAAAGAAAAAGAAAAAGAAAAAAAGAAAAGAAAGTGTAAGAGGTATGTACATAAATGTTTTTTTTTTAACAATTCAGCTCCTTAAAAGAAAGAAAAAAAGTATATGTATATGCGAGTAGATCAAAATGAGTGCATATCTTCTGCGCAGATAACGCATAGATAACTACAATATACTTTAACAATTTTAAACAAAGATTATAAGTTATATTGAATATATATCTATATATAATATAAAATAAAAAGGGCTTTTATATCTAAATCTTTTAAACTAAATATTTTCCTTCTTAAAAATCACCATTTGCTTCTCTGATTTCATCCATTAAAGCATTATCTGGATTAAGGCTCTCGAATAATTTATAATCAAATTCACCGTTTGCCATTAATCGAGTAGCCATACGATCAATAGCGATTACGGCCAGGACAGTTTGAATGTAAGCGTCAATCAAGTCATCAATACCTAATCCAAGTTGGTTGAAATCTTTTCGGTCCATTAAAATTAATCGAGAAGTATCAGTTGTCCAGCCACCATCTGGAAGCTTCACGGATAGATTTGTACCGAGCATATCCCATGTATTTGCATCCGGTTGTAATTCACCCGTAAGTGGAAGTCTAGCCTTACGACCATAAATACAAATGGGTCGAAATCCTTGTTCACTGCCTAAATGATGAAGAAAAGCGTGAGTTAAAAACAGACCTACTAATACCACTTTATAATCGATATTTTACCTGTGACCATCATACGAAGATCGCTCACATATGTATTACTCTTTTTATTTGGAATTGTACCAACATGAAAGAATTTACCACTTCTGGTTACACTGGACCATGTAGCATTACCCACTAATGATTGAACAATAAACTGTTGTACAAAATAAGTATAAAACTTTAAATTATTTAAACTTGGTTTAAATTACCTTGTCATAATGATGATCTTGACTCATAAAATCATCTAATTCATTCTTGTTTGTGATTGTATATACACCTTGACCGGCATTACTATAAGGTACTTTCAATACACCATGTCCACCCATTGAATTTAACCATAGCGGGATCTCTCCACGAGTAACATTATTAATGGTTTCAGGTGTCTTAATACTTAGGCCTGTACCTACAATATCCGAGTTATAGAAATCATAAGCTCTTGAAGCCATCATCTTGTTACGACCACCTGCTAAACAACTAATGATTTGATTCATTACGATTGTCTTTGTCTTTAAAGGAAATCTATTCCAAGGTTTTTGTGTAAGATAACGGAAACAAGCACGAATAGGATGCCAAACTAAAAAAAATAAATAAATAAAAAAAAGTCGTCAAAAGGTTTTTAGTTTCTAAAGTATATTAATTCCCCCCCTTTTTTTTTTCTTCTAACCTTTGTCTTTATCTCTCACATGTAATACACGATCAACCCATTTCACATCTGGATCAGTATCTTCTACATGCCATTCAGCAAGCCAAACATGTTCTTTGGCAACATCAGCTAATACAGCAGCATAACCACTTGATTCCATCATGTTTTTATCACAAACAACAGCTAAACCTCCAATACTAGGGTCTGCTTTAGATAACTGCTCTTGAAATGCAGATTCAATTACAAGTCGATAACCACCTTGTTCATTATGTTCATCCGTCTCGGATAACAATGGCATGGACTTTTGACCGGAAGGACAGGAATTGGTTTCGATTACAATCATTTGTCGATGTCCTGAAGCAGTAGTTACATTAAATAAATCCGAGCCTATAAATAAAAAGGATTTTAATGCAAAAGGATATATATATACTATATATATATATATATATATATATTTTTTACCTGCCCATTGAAAATGAGTTGGACTATAGGAAAGGATATCTTTTAAATCCTTTGGTTGTACTTGAGGGTTTAAATGAGTATAACGAGCAATGATACGTTCATTTCCCAAAGTGAAGAAAGATTGAATCAATGGATGAATTTGAGCGTTCAAGACACGAGGATAGAAATGTTGTTCAGGTTCAAATTCTCCTTGACCTACCCTACGAGTCTCACCTTCTTGAGGATGTGGTTTGGTGGCAGTACTAATCTTTTCACCTGGCGGAGTCTTTGGTAAAGTAGAGTTTATCTTTTCATGAGATATTTGTACAGGATCATTAGGTTGTAAAGGAGGAGAAGCCATCGACCACACAAGGATATATTATATCGGAATTATATAAAAAAAAAGAGAAAAGAGAGATAAAATAATTTTTTTTTTAAAATATTTATATAAAGTGTATAACGCTTAAACAAGAAAAGAACCAATCTTTAGTCTGAATCTTTCCTCATGCAAAACATTATATTTGACTTGTATATTAAACGGTATAAATTACACTGAAACTAAACCAGAAATAAAAAATAATAAAAAAAAAAATTTACTCAGTCATGAAATTTTTTAGATCCTTTTAACACATATATTCTTATTTGATTTGCATAATTCCGGGATACATTTTTTTTTCTATGATCCCCTTACATATAGTCTGTGTAAGAAAAGAAAAAAAAAAACGAAATGTTTCTTAATTTAGGGTTTTCAAATAAATAGACGTGCTCAATATATATATTCAATTCAATTATATATATGTTGATAAGATGACTTTCGTAATATACAACATACTCAAATAAAACGGTATTTTTTTTTTTGTATGTTTGGAAATAGACTGAACAACTCTCTATTTACACAGGTACTGTGCTTCCAAGAAGTAAAGTTGCAGCCAATGAAAACTCGATCTCATTATACAGGTAAAAATAATTGTCATTCATTCATCAATGAGATTTCTTTAATTTAAATCGTGTTTCCTTTTTTTTTTTAAAAAAAAAATTCATAATGTGTATTAAAATAACCATTGATGCGATATTCATATTCCTACTGAAACGATTCATGCATCTTATTAGTGTCAGTAATCAACAAAGATGCGCTACACATAGAATTTTCTCTTTTGAGGGATTTTCAGTGTAAATGTATATATACAAAATACCACAAAATACTCAAGCATCAAGTATAAAGCTTTTCCATAAAGATGGTTATTTTGCGAAGGAAAGAAAAAAGAATTTATCTGTCTGATCAAAAAATCGTCTTTCCACTCTCTACCCAATCTCCAACAATTTGAAAAGATGTTGAAGCTTTCGTGATAGAAAAATACAATCTATATCTCCAGTACCAAGCTGTATATTATTACGAGTATTTTAGAGCATGTGTTTTATATTTCGCGCATTGATGTTATACAAAAAAAGTGAAAGAACAATAAATCCACTAGAAAATACCCCATCAATCTTTGGTCTAGAAAAAGAAGTTTAAAAAAGAAAAAAAAATGTCATAAAAGGAAATTCAATGGTAACATTTTTTTAATAGTCTTTTTTACCAAAATCCTTATTATTTGCAGTTATTGTGTAAAGCTTTTAGTACAGAGTAAAGTCGTATTGGTAATCTGATAACTACTATGCTCCGACCATATCTAATGGGTTATCCTTTTATCCTTTTGATAATATGTATAAAAAAAAAAAAGGTCAAACAGTCACGTAAATGACAAGAATAATCACGCTAACTTACCATATATCCGAGACCCTTTTTTTTCTTCTTTTTTTCTTTCTCTTTCTTTTACTTCTATTTGTAAATACAATACATATATAAAACAAAACAAAAAAGAATGGACAACGCACTTCCTGCTTCGGTATGGTCTGCAGCAGGACTCACTATCGTAGCCTGTCTAAGTTCAATTATACTTTCAGCGCAACGTCGATATTATCACGAAAGCTCCAAACCGCAATTTGGACAAGACCCTTCTCCTTTAAGATATGATCATGTTCGAGACTATAAAGTTCAATTCTCTGATCAATATCGACTTTCACGAATTTTATTTGGTAGCGTATTGATGACGGTATTAAGTATATACGATCTTTATGAAGCGGTGTTACAAGTATCGGATGCCAATCAACCGTCAAAAAAGACGTCAGTCTATGTCATGATATCCTTAGTTCTGATCTTTATCGCATGGCTATATGCACTTGCACTTTCGATTGTATCTAGAAGATACAGTTTACCTGATAAATGGGGTTGGATATTGAATATTCATTTGTTTGTATTTTATCTGTCTTCATTTTCTGTCTCACTTTATCGTCTTTGGGATGCATTTAGAATCCATCATCAACAACTTTCACTTGCTCAGGGTCTTCCATTGATGCTAGCCGTTTTATTCTCGCTTGATTTGTTTTATACCACAGGCTCGATTGAGCAAGGACCACCCTTTTTAGATGGAACTGTCATTGACGAAGAAAAAATCCCAGTAGCTGGTATCACTGTTGCCTCAATTTTCAGTATCCTTTACTTCAATTGGGCTACACCTATTGTTGACAGTGTCAATAAAAATGCACAAGATGTGATATTACCGAGTTTACCAGCTACTTATCGTGCTTACAATTTGTTTTACATCTTTGCAGAAAATAGAGGAAAATCTCTCATTTATAGAATCTATCGAGCAAACAAAGAAGCCATCTTGCTTCAATCTATCTGTACTGCTGTTTCTGCAGGTCTTTACTATGGTCCAGCCTTCTTTTTGAATAGACTATTATCGTTAATTCAAGATATTGATATGGGAAAGCAAGATGAATTTTATTTTGTGAAGGGAATCATGATTGTTTCTGGTTTATCGTTATCATTGATCATTTTAAGTGTGGTGGTTGGACAACTTTATTACCTAAGTAAAAAAAAAAAAAAAAAAAAAAAGGAGAATATAGACTTCGTATTAAATTCTTTATTTTAGGTTCTTCATCTTTACGTGTTCGAGTTAAATCCATGTTGAATATTGAACTCTATCGTAAAACCCTTCGACGTATGGATGTACCTGATATGGCAAAAGATACAGCATCGATCGATGATAAAAAGCCAGGGGATGTAACTGAAGAATCTGGTAATTCATCTATTGGTACCATTGTTAATTTGATGAGTACGGATTCTCAAAGAATCTCTGATTTTATGACAAACTGGTTTACATTAATCGAGGCACCTATCGAACTCATGGTGGGCATTACTTTTCTTTATTCGCTCTTAGGATCATCTTGTTTATTAGGTTTATCGGTGATGATCATTACGTTACCATTAAATCATTATAATTCAGTCTTGTTTGCCCAAACACAAGAGAAATTAATGGAGGCTCGTGATAGACGTGTTTCTTTAATGAATGAAGTCCTGCAAGGTATACGTCAAATCAAGTTCTTTGCTTGGGAAATTAATTGGGAGAATCGTGTATTGGAAGCAAGAAACGAGGAATTGAAACATTTAAGAAAGACTTATATCAGTGAAGTTTTATTCAACTTTTTATGGCAAGGGTAAGGGCTTTTTACATTTATATTTATTACAGGTATACTAACAAATAGAGAATGTAGTACACCATTGTTAGTCACAATTGTATCGTTTTATTCTTTTACGAAAATTCAAGGCAATCAATTAACTGCACCTATCGCGTTTACAGCAATTACTGTATTTACTGAACTTCGATCCGCCTTAAATACTTTACCAGAAACATTTGTTGATATTTTACAAGCATTAATTAGGTAATGCAACCACATTCTCTCTCTTTTTAAATTGAAATTAACCAACTTTCTATACAAAAGTGTGCGCCGTATTGAGTCCTATCTAGAAGAAGAAGAAATTTCACCGCCCATAACTAACTTGGACCCAAGCCGTAGAGTAAGAATTGGATTCCGAAATGCAACGATATCCTGGACAGACATTGCACCTGATTTTGAAGAAGAGTATACAGACGAAACATCTGAATCACAACCTGATTCCAACCTTCTAAGTGTTCCGCCTCATACCCCACCTACCATTTCACCTTCCTCATTTGAAGAAGCTGATACTTTCTTGCTTCACGATTTGAACGCACATTTTCCAAACAATAAATTCAGTATTATTTGTGGCTCGACCGGATCCGGAAAGACGTTGATGATGTTAGGACTTTTAGGCGAGGCAGTGCTGTTAGAAGGAGAAAGCTTTTGTCCACGTACAGCCGTATCGGATCATTTAGAGTTGGATCAAACCCAGATGACACATTGGACTGTGAATAATATGGAGAATTGGATATTGGATCATGCTGTAGCTTATGCATCACAAACTGCATGGTTATTGAATACTACGATTCGAGATAATATTGTGTTTGGTTTACCCTTTTTAAAGAAACGGTACCATGATACTTTGGTTGCTTGTGCTTTGGATAAAGATATAGCTGCTTTAGATAGTGGTGATTTAACTGAAGTTGGTGAAAAGGGAATTACACTTTCTGGAGGTCAAAAGGCTCGTGTTGCTTTAGCTAGAGCTGTTTATTCAAGAGCAAAAAATGTTTTATTAGATGATGTGCTTAGTGCTGTAGATGGTAAAAAAAAAAGCAAGAGAGAGAGAGAGAGAGAGAGAGAGAGAGAAAAGTTATAGTATATTTATATTAACCTTTTCTTATATATATATTATCAGCTCATACTGCTAGACATCTTTATGATAAATGTCTGGTTGGACCTTTAATGGAAGGTCGTACAAGAATCTTAATTACACATCATGTTGGATTATGTATTTCAGGGGCGTCTTATTTAGTTCATTTAGAAAATGGTCGTATTAACTTATGTGGATCTCCCGAAGAGTTGGAAGCAGATGGTAGTTTAAGGATGATCTTGGATGAAGTGATTGAATCTGTAGATGAAGAAAAAAAAACGGAAGAAACGATTGAAGAGGAAATAGAAAATACGGATCCTCAAGCAACTGTTGTCGGATCTAGTTCGGGATTACTTAAAAGGGCATCTATATCAGCAGCAACAGCTGAAGCAGCAGCAGCGGCGACAACGACAGTAGACAAAACTCCTAAAGTCTTGATGAAACAAGAAAGTAATATATATCACTATTTTTACTTATTTACCACTATTCTAACTCTATCTTATATAGCCCGTGCTGTAGGTCACGTTCAATCTAGGTTATACATGTTGTATTTAAAAGCAGTAGGAAACCCTTTGTATTGGTGTATTGTTTTAGCATTTGTGTTTGGCTCTCGTGGTTTAGATGTAACAGAGAGTTGGTGGATCAAGAAATGGGTTCATGCAAGTGAAATAGCTAATAATAGTACACTTGTAACTACAGCCACTACATCCATGATAAACACAGCACAATACCTTTTTATGGATCAAGGCAGTTTGCCTACTTCACTTGAAAACAATATTGCGATTTCAGCTACAATGAATCGAGGATACTTGGGACTGTTTGGAAAAGACAATACGGATGAAGATCAACTTGATATGTATTTAAATATTTATATCTTGATTACGATGACAAACATAGTGGTGGGAGCAACACGATTCGCGAGTCTTTATTATGGTACAATTAGAGCCAGTAAAAACCTGTATCAGATCTTACTTCAACGTGTGTTACGTGCGCCTATGCGATTCTTTGATACAACACCGATTGGTCGTATCTTGAACCGATTTTCAAAAGATTTTGAGTATGTGGATGCGAGTGTACCTAATGATTTGATGTATTTTGTGATTCAATGGCTTGTGATCTTAACTTCAATTTTGACAGTATGTACAGTATTACCGATTTTTATTATTCCAATGATGGTGGTTACATTTTTAAATATTATGATTGGTAAACGATACAGCGCAGCGTCTCGAGAACTTCGACGTATGGATTCAGTCACCCGATCTCCTTTATTTACACACTTTGGTGAAACTATTGTGGGTGTTACTACCATTCGTGCTTATGGTGCTACACAAACATTTATGAATGAGATGTTGAGAAAAATTGATGAGAATGCAAGACCATTTTATTATGTTTGGATCAGTAATCGATGGGTTGGTACTCGGTTCTCATTTTTAGGTGCTGCAGTTAATTTCTGTACTGGTACTTTTATTTTATTAAGCTTGGATTATATGGATGCTTCTCTTGCTGGGTTTTGTCTTAGTTTTGTACTTTCATATACTTCTCAGGTAAACTTATTTTGAACCATGTTTTGTATCCTATGGAGAGAGACTAAAAACTTTTATTAGATGACAATGGCTATCAAGAGATATACTCGTCTTGAAATGAGTTTTAATGCAGTAGAAAGAGTAGTTGAATTCATGGAAATTGAACAAGAATCACCTGCTATTACAGATAAGAGACCACCACCTGAGGTTAGTTGATGTTGTTGTTGTTGTTTTTGTTTTTGTTACACATTATTAAATTTTATAATCTTTTCTTTTTTTAAAAAAAAAAGTGGCCTATGAATGGAGGGATTGAAGTGAAGAATCTCGAAGTACGATATGCACCCGATTTAGATCCAGTGTTAAAGGGACTGACGTTTTCTGTCAAACCTAGAGAGAAAATTGGGGTCGTTGGTAGAACCGGTAGCGGAAAATCAACTTTGGCGTTATCTTTCTTTAGATTTGTAGAACCCACTGAAGGAAGTATTGTGATTGATGGAGTTAATATTTGCGATATTGGTACAGCAGATCTTCGAAGTAACCTGACTATTATTCCTCAAGGTAATGTATTACATGTATGCATTATAAAATATGTACATGTCATTTTTGACAGTTTTTTTTTTTTGTGACAGATCCTGTATTATTTTCTGGTAGTTTAAGATCTAATTTGGATCCATTTGATGAATTTGACGATGAAAGTATATTGGGTGCATTAAGACGGGTAGAATTGATCCCATCCGAAATTGATTTATTATCGTCAGATCGTAATAATCACGAGGAAGAAAGTTTTGAAGATTCAAACTTTAACATATTTTTAGATCTTTCAAATCCTGTCAGTGAAGGAGGTTTAAATTTTTCCCAAGGACAAAGGCAATTAATTTGTCTTGCTCGTGCTTTACTAAAGAGTAGTCGAGTAGTATTTATGGATGAAGCAACAGCGAGTGTAGATTTCGAAACAGATGAAGCTATACAAAAGACAATTGCTTCAGAATTTGTAGATAGCACGATTCTTTGTATTGCTCATCGACTTCGTACAGTGATAGAGTATGATCGTATCTTGGTGTTGGATCAAGGTGAAATCGCGGAATTTGCAGGTCCTTTAGAATTATTAAATACGCCTGATTCCATATTTAACAAAATGTGTGAAAATTCGGGAGAATATGAAGCACTTGTTGCTTTAGCAAAAGAAAAACATCAACTTGTTGACGTGTAAATAAAAGTATAGTTATTCTGAGTAACAACAATAGAAAATTAATGCATCAATAAACTACTTATAATCTGGGTTGAAAAAAAATAAAAAAATAAAAACATGTGTGTGTGTAATACATTTGTGTGATTTCGTTTCTTTAAAAAGGGAAAAAGGGGGAATAAGCTTCTTCCGCATAAAATTCGTTATCTCTATATGGTAACTATTTATTTTAGCGACAGTATTCGATAATACAAAATGGAGAAAATGATATATTTTATCATACGACTTGAGTTATTGACTACTTTGTTTAGTCCTGAAAAACATAGTTTGATCTAGTGCGACGAAGAGATTGTCTACCCTATTCTATATTTACCAATTTAAATAATACTATTGTTTATATTGATCAACAGAAACTTGACTCGGATTTTGTTGAAATATAGCTGATGTGGTAAGCGTGATTAGTTTTTATAGGAAGACTGTGCAGAGTTACAATTTAATTTTGATAGGCCATATTGTAGATTCATGGTTATGATTATGTCCTTATATTTAGAATTAAGCTGGCAGAGGACTCCTTCAAAAAAGCTCTGATGCCTGATAGAAGTGTCTGTTGATATTCTTCTATAGGTATGGTTATACTAAATAAATTTTATAAAAAAATAGAATTATGAACAAGCCTCAAATATTTCCATTCAGACAGTTAACTTTAGCTTTAAACAATTAGGGAGAAATCGCTCTGGGCGTGCAGTCAGCCATCCGAACAAAGTTAATTTTATTAACACTTCTACATTAGTACACATGTTCTTTTTTCTTTAAAATTAAAAATTATAACATATGAGTATTATGTGTAACTGGATCGTTTTTAATCTTTTTTTCTGTCAATTCATAACCATATAGGTAATATATATCTAATTTTAAATTGAGCATAATTTAATAACATTTATATATTAAACTTTACAACCTACTTTTTCTTTTCTTTTTACATTAGAGTACTTGAATGTGTATTGCATGTGAAAATCACCCCACCCACTCTCCCTTTTTTTGTAACTCCCACAAAAGTAATTGTCAGGAAGAAAAGTATTAAACAAACAAATAACCGGAGAGAGAAAGATTCGGGTTCTCTCCGATACGGAAAATGAAATAGAAATGCAAATTTTGCATGTTTTGAAATGTCAAAAAAAAAAAAAAGAGGGCACATATATCAATAGCAAATTCATTGAGGCAGGTTAATTTGGTCATTGGAAGTTATCATGGGACGTAGTTAATATGCTCTCACACGTAATAGATTATATTGGGCATTTTTTTTTTAAAAAAAAGCAAAAGTCTGTAACTGACCTTCAATTTGTTAAAATCAAATTTTTATTATTATTGCTTATTTTACCTTTAGATTCCTTTAGTATAGTCTTCATGTATGGATAAGCATATATAAATGTAGGTAATATGATATTTTAAAATTAATAGAGTAATAAAAACTATTATATAGATTTTTTTCTATTTACATATGTGTACAACCTACTCCGGGATTATATTTCCGTTAACCTCATCTTTATTTCCCCTTTTCTTTAACTTAACCCTTGAATAAAAACAATAATAAGCTGTGCAAATTTATTCCCCAATAAATATAGTAAGGACTCGATCCCACATTGTTTATCTACCTAAACTAACAATGGCGCTATAGACTACATAGCATGTACTTTAAGATGTCATTATGACAATTGTATAGTAGACGTAATGATATAAAATATTGATTGGCTAGTATTGATTGACTAGTAAGGAGTGATGATACATATTTTGGAATACACGAATGTTTAACCTATCAATCAATTTACTTCATCACGACTAAACTACTTTTGAAATGCAAAAACAACGAGCGTTCTATCAGCTCCATTTTTACATACATGTTTCTCTTTACACAATAGAGAAGTATTCCTTTCCGATAAACTATCATTCTTAATTTTAAATACATACCAAAGATATATAAACACACCAAAAAACGTGTCCAGAGGTGTATGGACAAAATAAAATATATTTTGTTTCAAAGAGATATATGTAACTGACTATAAAAATGTATTTAGTGTCATTATGTCTCGCTTTGCGTTTAAACACATATTAGAAGTACATATACATAACAACAACAAAAAGTTATCGATGACTTGGCCTTGAAATCGATGATCTGTCGATTTTTTAAGACCTTCTTGGAACAAATCAGAAACTTGTTGGTTGCAAAAAGATGAAAAGATACTACGTCAATTTTCGGAATATGATGTTTTTTTTAGAAACAAAAATAAAAAGAAAAAGAGAGAGAGAGAGAGAGAGAGAGAGAGAGAGAGAGAGAGAGAGAGAGAGAGAGAGAGAGAGATAGAGAGATTATATAAGTATATATAGCTCCTTTCAATTAACATTAATTAACAGATATAAAACTGTTTATGTAGGCGATCAGTTAAATATAGTATTCACTCAAGAAGTCTTTTTTAGAAAGAAAAAAATAGTGAGCAAAAATGTTATTCTTCTTTCATAAAGAAGTCAATTGGTTTTTGAAAGTTCATCTCTCCTTTCTAGAAGCTTAAGGTACATTATACTAATTAACAAAAATAAACTCGAAAGTATAATTGGATTTACTTTTACTGAATTCGATATTATCGATAGACGATTTAATAACTAAAAGAGTGAAATAATTAAAGGGACAACACTCCCATTTTGTCACACCTTTATTCATGTATACGAGTTTCGGAATCAAAAAGATGTACATAGTCATAAATGTAACACAACAGCCAAAAAAACAACAACAACAACAACAGCAGTTATTTTTTCTATTATCCTTTCAAAAAAAAAAAGTCTTGAAACCAATACAGATAAAAATAGCAGTAGTGATAGTATTAAGCAAAATTTATAACCAATTAAAAACGATATGAGGGTCAAGATTTAAATAAAAGGTAAGAACCTATCAAAAAATTGATATGCATATCAAGAAGTTCATTTGATACCATTATTTAATAAACAAATAGACTATTTGACGATAATGTTATAAATACATAAATTATTATTTTTTTATTATATAAATCGTGACATTAAGTGTGAAACGTTAAACGACCAGAAAAAAAAATCTAAACCTTTTTATTCCGAAGTTATACAGCATACAATTTATCAAAGGAACGATGCAAGTTGCGCACGGTCATTTTTGTGCGCACACACACGAACTTTACCCTAAAATAATAATTTCAATTAGAACCTCGGGTAGAGCTTTTTTATTATTGTTGTTTATTATTATTATTTTTGTTGGCCGGGTACACCATCCCCCCCCCCCCTTAATTTTTTTATAAAAAAAAAAGTAAAAAAGAAAAGAAATGGAATACAGCAACAAAACTATTATCTTGCAATCACAAGGTTAATTGTCAATAACATCATGTAATAAAAGAAGTATAAATATTTATGATAATATAATAGGTGTCATACTAGCAATTGTAATAAAAAAAATATATATTTAATATGCGTGGCACAAAAGATTGAATAACAATTCGGACATCTGTAGCCGTACTTGTACTGCACGAGAACTGTGTGTCTCCACATGACATTTATATGTTAAAAAAAAAAAAAGAGAGGAGAACTAATTTGTTTTATAACGTATGAATTGGATACACAAATACACGCTTAATAACGTACAGGGTGATAAACAAGACCAAGTAACATACAAGTAAAAAGTCGATCAATTTTTGAAATGTGACACATTTTTTTACTATAAATATCGAATAGATTGTTTTAATCCTTTTTTTTTTTAATTTTTTTTTTTTTTTTTATAATATTTACTTTCTCCTTAATACTTATTCTTTCCTTTAATTAATAATAAAATAAAAAATGACTTCTTCATTATCACATATTGTAGTTGCTTCACGACGTATGTTTTCAAAGATAAACCGTAGATATTTATCGCATCAACGTCGTACTAATAAATCGAAATCACCAAAAATAGTAACCAAACCTTCTTTTTCATCATCCACTACCACCACATCTTTTTTTACTACAAATACAAAGAATCTAAGCGAATCTTCTATTGTTTCAGCCGCAAGCGATATAAAGATATCCACTGATTTAACAACCGAACATGATGACATGATTCCTCAACACCTATTTGAATTAGCCCAAGATCATTTATATGGAAGACACGGTAAAACCAAAGATCAAACATTTGCAGTGCTTTGTCTATTAGATGCATCAAATCGATTACAACATACGGGAGCACAAGCAATTCTCGGCTTTTGCTATGAATTTGGATTAGGTATCGAAATTAATTTTCAACAAGCAGAGCAATACTATATCACATCAGTCAAGACTGCCTTAACACAACATAATCATACACTCAGAGATGATGGCATTGACAGTATTCCATTATCTGAAGCTACCTTATTAGCTATTGCGCGATTAGCTTTTCTTCGTAAATACGGTCGACCTGGTGTTCAAATCAACCGAGTGGAAGCTGAATATTGGGAATCAAAAATTCATACACGAGGATTAAACGCGATCGAGTGGATTCGACGTGCGGCTACAGAAGATTCATGCTCTGCCAGTCAATACTGTCTTGGTGTATGTTATCATGACGGCATCGCAGTTCAAAAGGATGAACACGAAGCATTCAAGTGGTACAAGAAAAGCGCAGAACAAGATAATTGTCGTGGACAAGGCATACTTGGATACTGTTATGGTGAAGGTTTTGGTGTAGAGAAATCTGAAAAAGTTGCAATGTATTGGTATCGTCTTGCAGCAGCACAAGGTGAGACAGTGGCTATTTATAATATTGGGTACTGCTATGAAGATGGTATCGGAGTACGGAAAGACCATGTTGAAGCTGTAAAATGGTATAGGATTGCAGCTGAAAAAGGAAATGCGTTTGCTCAAAATAGCCTTGGTTACTGTTATGAAGATGGAATTGGTTTAGTACAAGATAAAAAAGTAGCTGCTCTTTGGTATCGTAGATCTGCTGAACAAGGTTATCCTTGGGCTCAATGTAATTTAGGTTATTGTCATCAAAATGGTATTGGTGCAGAAAAAAATGACGTCGAAGGTGCTTATTGGTATGGTCAGGCTGCAAGGCAGGGACATGCAAGGGCTCAACATAATTTGGGATTCTGTTATCAAAATGGTATTGGCGTGACTAAAAACTTGCAGATGGCTGTTGCTTGGTATATGAAATCAGCTCATCAAGGAAATATTTTCGCTTTCCATAGTTTAGGGTATTGCTACCAAAATGGACTAGGTGTAGAAGCAAATCAGTGTGAATCTGTCTATTGGTACTTTAGAAGTGCTGAATATAATCATGCTCCAGCACAGGTAAATATATATATATATATATATATCTATAATTATGTTATTCATATTGTTTATTATAGCTTTCACTTGGTTTTGCTTATCGTAATGGCATGGGCGTAGAGAAAAATGACCGAGAAGCAGTGAAATGGTTTCGTCGTTCCGCTTTACAAGGAAATCATTTAGCTCAAAATAGTCTTGGGTTCTGTTACGAAGAAGGTTTAGGTGTAGAAAAAGATACCAAGTTTGCAGCTTATTGGTATTTAAAGGCATCAAGACAAGGAAATCCTTGGGCACAGGTAAAAAAAAAATGTCAAATAAAAAAAAAATAAAAAGAAACTAAAAACCTCTTTATTAGTGCAACCTTGGATTTTGTTATGCAAGCGGAATTGGTGTTCCGGAAAATGCATCGAAAGCAGTGTATTGGTATCAAAAAGCGGCACAACAAAATCATGCCCGTGCTTTACAGAAATTAGCATTACATTTACAAACAGGTGTTGGGTGTCATCAAGATCTTGAATTGGCAGTACAGTATTTTCTTTCGGCTGCTCAACAAGGTCAGGTGGCTGCACAATATCATTTGGCTTTGTGTTACGAAAAGGGTTTAGGTACTCCTGTTGACTTACAAGAATCCATGGTTTGGTTTGAACGTGCTGCTACTGTAAGTTTTCAAAAAAAAAAAAAAACCTCCATGATGAAAAAAAAAAAAAAAAAAAAACTAATGAATTCATTTTATATATATGTATAGGCTGGTTGTCGTAACTCTTATCAACATTTACGTCAACTCTTACTTCGTTACTGTCTTGAAAATGCTTCTGCAGTTGATATTATCCAAAGAGTAGATAATGCAACAAGTAGTTGGTCAACTAATCATCATCCATTGGGTTGGGTATCTGGTTTTGCAGCACCTGCCGCATAAAAAGAGAAACGGTCTTTTCTCTCTCTCTCTCTTTTTTTTTTTTTTTTTTTTTTAACTATACATATATTTTTCATGCATTTTGTTTTTTGTACATTTCTTTCTCCCTAGCTTTTCATAATTTTATATAGATTACCAAAAAAAAAAAGCAAAAAATAATCCTCATATCCAACTTATCCCCCCTCTCATTTAAAAATAAAAATAATAAAATGAGTTAATACTTAATTTACTCTACACGAGTAAAAAGTCACAAAAAAATGAAGCCCAGGTTCCAAACTAAATATGTAAGAGGCGGGTTTTTCTTTTACATCATTTTACTCTTTATTTTATTTTTTTATCATGGCATTATTTGTTCCTGTTATTATAGGTTTACCTATTGGTTACTTTACTTGGGCTAAAGTGTTTGACACTGTAGATAATTGTGTCTCGCAGGTAATGAATAGTAATGACAAAACTACTACAGGTACAAAAAAAAAAAAAAATACTTATACAGAAAAAAAAAAAATTAAAACATGATATCATTTTTAATTTTAGAAAAAGGGCCCAACTCAAGTATAGCAGCAACAATAGGAACAATTGGTTCTGTTGGTATCTTGAGTAAACTCATGTTTACACCACAAACAAGACATCGACTCTTCTTTGCTCAGGCACCAGTTAACTCAAATATTCGAATCGAAACATTAAAGATGGGTATTGAATTATTAGTTCGAACAGGTGTTGTGTTTTATGGAGGCGCAGTGGGTGGAGCGACTGCAGGAAGGGTTATGTCGAAAAGTCATTTAAAGCCAGTTTGAGTACGACGATACAATATGCATAAATTCAATGGTGAATGTAAAATAGTAGAAAATAAAAGAGTGAACAATGTTTATATAGAATTGAATGCTACTTGTTCAATAAATACTGGATATTATATAGTATTAAATTCAATGATACAGGGATTTCATTTAAAAGAAACTTTGATAACATCAAGACCTTTAAAGTTTTTCTTTGATTCAAATCTCTGCTATTTTATGTATGTACATACAAGAGAAGGCTGTTGAGTTTCAAGTATATAATGTCATTAATAACATAATATTTGCTTACCAAACTTGTGCAGCGATATTCATACTAAAAGCTTCGACTAAAATTATTTAAACTGATCTTTCTTATGACATACATTTCATTGTATTCCTCTTTTCTTTTATTTTAATCCTTTTGAAAATGAAAAAATAAAATTCTTGTACCGCGGTGTATATTTTTCGTTTGTTTATTTTGTTGCCCTTTTTTTTTCTCTCTCTCTCTCTCTCTCTATTTTTCTGTTATTGCCGTTGTAATTATCAATGTATCTCCCCACAGAGATTCTTAAACAAGTAGGCGAATACTTGACAGTATCTGAACAAGGGTCTTGTATACGAGTCTGCTATGCTTGGTATGGCCCCTTTCTTGACTTATTATATACCAAAGTACATATTCAAAACCGTAATCAATTCCGGTTATTTTATCGTACTATTCAAGCATCTTGTGAAATTGAAGATCCACTTGGCGACCACGTAAAAGAATTGAGGTTTGCATACGATACGGGAACACATAAAGAACAACATGCAGTTGGCATTACACGCGATGAATTAGAAAGTTTTCCGGACTTATTTAGACAATTACAAGTACTGGATTTCGAGCCTAAACTTTGGAAATATATGCGATATAGCAATAAATTAAGTCAATTGAAACACTTGAAAAGATTACCTAGAATCACTCGACAATGTTTATTTCAACCCATCCTGGACAATCTCGCTTCACAATTAACTTATTTATCGATTGGTGGAGAAAGTTTAGATTATATATTGAATAATAACTTGACGACTTCTATTTGGACTCGTATACCTAAATTAGAAGAACTTGAAATTCAAGGTAAAAACCATGTGAATCTACATGTCAAGATGTTGATGGCGCTAGGAGCTCAATTACCAAGGTTAAAACATGTTACGTTGGGTTGTGTTACTTTACCATTGGATGAAAATGATATGGGATCGACAACGACATTTCCATTATTTACATCAGCATTATCATTAACATTACAAGACGTTCACCTCAAGAGTTGGAAGATGATTACATTTTTAAGTTTAGCATTTTATCATGTGGAAGTATTGGATTTTGATGTTACGTTTGATTGGTTTTATAACGAGAATGTGACGATTGAATTATATGAACAATCTATGGATGCGTGTATGGGATTTGCACAATTATGTATATTTTTAAAGAAGATTATATTTAGAAAGATTAGTACATCAGTATTTCCATTTCCATATGATGCATTTTTTCAAGAGATTGCAGATATTCATAGTAATAATGTAAAAGTAGAAATGACAGATCATGCATGGTGGTCAACAATTGATCCAGTGTCATCATTTAAATCAGTCACAGTACAAACAGGATTATTATCTAAAGCGAATTTGAAATGGTCATGGACTGGTAAAAAGACGGATATAGCATTATTTAAAAATTTTAAATTTTGTAAACATTTAACTGAATTAAAATTGGATTGTGATGTACAACTAAAGAATGGATTTAGAATTGATTTGTTACTTGAACATGTTGAACAATTGGAAAAATTACATTTATCACACGTATTAATTACAACCAGTAAACATTATGAAAAATCAAAAAAGTTTAAATTACACTTTTTAGAATTAAATCATGTTGTATTAGGTGATCATTTAATGGATTATATATCTCAATTTTGCTTAAATTTACAAGAATTTTGGATTTCAAATTCGGTACAAGAAAAACCACGTAGATCTGCTTTTATCGTCATTCGTATGCCTGAACACAGGTTTAAATCTATCAAATTGAATTCACTACATTTAAACCCAGGTGGTAGTCAAGCTAAATCTGATGTACCCATTTCTTTATTATCTTTTTATGAATCTACTCGTTATCATCGTCAAATTGAAAGGAAAAAGGAACCTGCTCCAGAAATGTGGAGATTTTATCATATTCATAAATCTATACATGTTAAAAAACAATTAAGAAGATTATCAACTGAAGAAGCGGCTGTCATTGCTAACTTTGAAATGAATGAAAAAAAGTGGAAAAATGTTAAAAATTCAACTGCAAGAAAATCATTTCAAGATGAAAAATTATGGGAAAAAGATATACAATTTGGTGCTATCCTATTATTATGTAAATCAGTTGATCATCTTGAGTTTAATGAATTAAAGCTTAACTAGACGTCATCATTCACCTTTCTGTACATATTGATATTAAATTTCCCACGCTTTCATTTTAATAAACCTTTTTTTTTTTGTGCTCTCTCTTTCTTTCTCTCTCCCTCTCTCTTTTTTTCTACCCTTACAAAAAAAAAAAAAAAAATATATATATATATATATGTTGAATAAATTAATCAAACCTCAAACTTTAAAGCCTTTGCTTTTAAATAGTAGATCATATGCTGCGACTGCTGTTCAGGCAAATGACGGTATCCAACAAGGTGTTGCCTATTCACAACTTTTAAAAAGAGAACCCGCTGAAGCGTTTCGTTCTTCTGAACTTGCTCATATGAGTGCAAACAACAGTAAGTATATACATATATATGTATTTACTCTATTGATCTAACTTTGATATCATTTAATTAAAGGTGAGACCAAAAAGATGAATTTATTTCAAGCAGTAAATGATGCAATGTCTATTGCATTAACAACAGATGAAAGAGCTGGTAATTTATCTATAAAAAATATATATAAAGGAAGAGAAAAGTAACATATTTCCCTTTAGTCGTGTTCGGTGAAGATGTTTCCTTTGGTGGCGTATTTAGAGCTACTTCAGGTTTAGCAGAGCAATTTGGACGTGATCGTGTTTTCAATACACCTTTGACAGAACAAGGTATTGCAGGTTTTGCAGTTGGTATGGCTTCGGTTGGTCATACTGCTATTGCCGAAATTCAATTTGCAGATTATATCTTTCCTGCTTTTGATCAGGTATAAAAAAATACTTTAACAAAATAAAAAAACAAATTTACTAACACTATTTTAAAGCTTGTAAATGAAGCAGCAAAATTCCGTTATAGATCTGGAAATCAATTTAATGTAGGCGGATTAACAATTCGTTCACCTTCTTCTGCTGTTGGACATGGTGGTCATTATCATTCTCAAAGTCCTGAAGCCTTTTTCACTCATGCTCCTGGATTGAAGGTAAAAAAAAAAAAAAAAAATTCTCACAATTCCAAATTTTTTTCTCACGGGGTGAAAATATAACTGTTACACTATTTTTAGGTAGTAACACCTAGAAGTCCAATTCAGGCCAAAGGTTTACTTTTAGCTTCTATCAGAGATAGGAACCCAGTTATCTTTTTTGAGCCTAAAATTCTTTATCGTGCCGCAGGTAAGTTTTACTTATTTTATTATACTTCTTTATAACTCATATATTACTTTGTAGTCGAAGAGGTCCCTGTTGCAGATTATGAACTCCCATTAGGTAAAGCAGAAGTGATTAAAAAAGGTACTGATGTGACTATCGTCGGATATGGTTCACAAATATATACACTTGAAAATGCAATTCAATTAGCAGAAAAAAGAATGCCTGGTTTAAGTTGTGAATTAATTGATTTAAGAACTATTTTACCTTGGGATGTTGAGACTGTAGTTGAATCTGTAAAGAAGACAGGTCGTTTAGTGATTTCTCATGAAGCACCCAAGACAGCTGGTGTAGGTGCTGAAATTGCTTCAACTGTCATGGAACATTGTTTCTTGAACTTGGAAGCTCCTATTCAACGTGTTTGCGGTTGGGATACTCCTTTTCCTTTAGTATTTGAAAAGTTTTATGTACCTAGTATGGTCCGTTGTTATGATGCAATTAAAACTGCTGTCAATTATTAGAGCGTCACAAAAAATATATATAACAAAATAAAATTTCATATACGCATACAATATACTTTTTTCTTTTTTTTTCTTTTTGCTTATATATTTGTATTATGTTTCATCCATCAAGAGGAGGTATATATGTTATTATCTTGTATTTATTTACTTATTTACTAACATTTTATTTTATACAGGTGTTAGAGGAGGAAAAGATCAGGTAAACTATTCATAATACCAAATTATTTTTTATATTCAACATATTTTTTTTAACTACATGTTAGTTTAATTGGGATGATGTAAAAGGTGATAAGCATCGTGAGAATTATCTCGGACACTCCTTAATGGCCCCAGTGGGTCGTTGGCAAAAGGGTAAATAATTCATATATATATAATTCATTAAGGTTTCGACTAACCCATCTCTATAGGTAAAGATCTTACTTGGTATGCAAAAGAAGGAAAGGACGACACAAAAGCAAAAGCAAACGCAGCTGAATTAGTTAGAATTAAAGAAGCTGAAGCTGAAGCAATGGCTGTAGCACTGTAAGCATACAACATTTTTTTTTTTTACTTTATTTTACTGACTATTTTTCAATTAGTGGTGTGAAGAAGAAGAAAACGTTAGAGAGTAATGTCACTCAAGATGATCTAAAAAACGCTTTACACAGAGGTGACGATTCTGACGATGAGGATCAAATGCAAGTCGTTGCATCAGAAAAAGGTTTGGGGTTTGGTAAATCAAGTCAAAAACTTGGTGCAACTGGTAGTAACGCAGTCGAAATTTTGAATAATAGCAATCGATCGTTTGCTGCTCCAGAAACACCATCTGTTGCTGAACCTTCTCATAGTGAGCATAGAAAGAAGAAAAGCCATAAGAAACATCATAAACACAAAAGCGAATAAAAAGAAACGTAGTAGACGCCATAGTGACGATGAAAGTCCCGATGATGATAAAGAGATATCAAGACATCACCGTAAACATCGATATCATTCACCCGATGAAAAGAGACGTGGTAGGAGAGAAGAAGAAGAAGAAGATGATGATATGAGTCGCAAACGTCGTCGTCGCTCTCTTAGTGAAGATGGATATCATAGTCGTAAAATAAATTCTCATCGTCGTGAGCGATCCACGAGTAGATCTCGCCATGAAAGATCAAATAACAAAAGCCGACGTGAGCGATCGAACAGCAGACCTCGACGCTATTCACCTAGCCAATCTCGCCGTGAGAGATCACCTAGAGACCGTCGCAGGTCACCCAGAAGCCGTCATAATTCACCAAAAAGCCGCCGGGATTCCCCCAGAGATCATCGTGATTCTCCTGAACCACCGGCATCTTCAAGAGAAAAATCAATTTCCCCTTTCACCAAGAGACAACTTCTCTCGAAATCATTTAAATAAATATCATAAGAAATGTTTATTAAATACACATGTATACACTATTTTCAGATATTTATTTGCGCACTTTTGGAAAAAAAAAACTTCGCTTAAATTTTTTATTTTTTTTCACAGACTTGGAATAAATTGTTTAAAAAAAAAAGTTTGCATAAAAAATTTAAAAAAGTTCGAATAACTTGAATAAGCAAAATAATATATTTAAGCCTGTTAGAAATACTTACAGAGGTATATTGTTCAACGGATCCCTCCATTTTTACTCAAGGGAGAGATTGTTAAGAAAGAGGAAAGAACAAAGAAGAAGAAAAAAAAGAGAAGGATTTTGACAGCATTTATCAAACTGGTTATTGGCTTTTGGGACGTAAGAAATTACACTAACTAATCAGTGCATGATGATGCATCTCGTATCTCATTTTTGAATACCATACTTTTTCAATTATTTTATAAAAATAAAAGAAAGAAAGACTTAATCCCCTTTAGAAAGATGAAGCTCAGTGCCCATATCAATGAAATTCAATCAACCAAACATTTATCAAAAAACATCAGAAAAAAGTCTGGAAAGGATTGTATCTTAATTTTGGGAAACTGGCGATATTCTTGAGAAGTCAAAAAAAAAAACTCAATCAAAAGAAAAAACTATGACCCGATTAAACTGGGGGAAAAAACAGGTAAAACCTTAAAACGTCTATGTAAGAATCACATTACTAACTAACTTTTTCAAACTTTATTTAATTTATCTTCAAAACTTATTCCATCAACTTTCAAACTTGGTTTTATTAACTTTTAAATTTTTTCCCATTAACTTCCATATTAATTCCCAAAAATAGTGGGAAACCCTGTATGATCCGGCCGAATAAAGTACAAAAAATTTATTAGGCGACCCGCTTAACTTCTCCGTACAAGATACGTTAGCGAAGCCCGTCTAACGGCTACGAAAAAAGTCACGTTTTTTCCATATATTTAATTGGTTGTTAATCAATAAAAATCTGTAGGCTCTGTACCTACCCTCTCAGCGACTTTTTCATGTAGACGCCGTACAAAAACCTTTTTTTCTCGCCTAGATTTTTCTCAGTCAAACTTTTCCCCCTACCCTCGTGTAAGAATATATTTTTTCCCCTTGAAATATTCTCCCCCCAAAAATCTTTTTAGCGAGAATATACTCGGTAAAATGTGTGTTTCAAATGAGCTTCTTTTGCAGTAAAAAAAAAAAAAAAAAAAAAAAAAAAAAAAAAAAAAAAAAAAAAAAAAAAAAAAAAAAAAAACGCCTAGAGCATATCTTCATTTTATTCGCGTAGTTATTTTAATTCAATTGATTCAGACTCCTTCGGCTATGGATCAAGTAACACACCAACCCTCGTGTAAAAGAGCCTTTCTTTCTCATAATTTAATATTACATAAAATTTATTTCAAAATGGCACGAACTAGAAAAGCACATAGAAGAGTTAGAATAACTAAAAATGATATTCGTAGAACGGAATATTTGAACAACAATCCTAGCGAACAAGGTGATCCCGCTGAAGTGGTCTTCAAAAGGCTCGATGAAAGAAGATTGCAACAGAAAAGACAGCGTATAACTGTTAATAATGTAATCCATTCTGCGTTTGATCGCGACATGGGTGACATTAATAATAATAATACGGGAGGTGAATTACCATCAACTCCCAGTTCTAGAAGAAGCCAGGCCTTCAGTTCTTTGTCGGAACAGCACAAAGATGTGATCAAGGAGTGGTTCTGTGAAGCTTCTTCTTTTGGGACCCCAGATCCCACTTTGAAGCAACCATACGAATTAACTGAAGTCGTATGTGGCTGTAAAAAGCAATCAGCTTCAGTACATGTCTTCATGACACACAATGGTAAATATACATTGACGTTATTTGTACATATAGATCTAATGAATTTAAATAGTTCATGAAATGAAGATTAAATACTGTAATTGCAGATCTTTGGTCAAAACTATGATCTTGATGCAGGTATTTCCAAGCTCTGCAAAAAGACCCAAAAGCGGTTGTCATTTCGCCCTTTTAGACTTTTTGCATCTTTTCAAAATGAATGCCCAAGTCAGCAACCATGCTTCAGCTGACATAATGAATCAACACTTGCTCATTTTAAATAATCACAATGAGGTAAACAATTCAAAAGTATCATTGTAATTACAATTAACTCATTGAGCATATAAATAACAGACAAAAAAATTGAGCAAAATTGCTTTAAATTTCTGTTACCAACTTTACAGAAAAACAAAGTATCACGTAAAAGAAATGTTGGTTCAAGAAAACAAGGGTTAATTCTTGGTACACCTCCAGTACAAATGTCGCGAAACCATGACATCACCTCTTGAATACTCGGTGTTACAACTGTCAAGGCTTCCGCAGTAAATATATATTATTAATACAAGTATAAACCGCAGCATAAACCGCAGCATGTTGCAACATATTAGAAACATATAAATAGCCCTCTTGTTATCTTCAATAAACATGATCTTTATTCTTATCATAAAACAGTTAAATAGTTTTCAGAAATAAATACTTCCTATTTATTTCTCTTATTAAACTTTCAGCCAATTATTAGGCATCAATTTAACTATGTACCGTCTCAAGACTTATTTTACAAATTTATGACGTTGCAATTTTCAGTTTTTTTTCACACCTCCAGTGCAAACTTATGACCGTTTTTTTTTTTTGTGTGTGGAGGTGTTTTTCGGAATAAATAAAGCAGTAATATAATAATTCTTTATTTCCAACCTGCATGGCTCTTTCACCTAAAGAAAATTTTGATCCTCCCAGGTCGGGAATTACACCTAATATATCATATGCTGACGCAGTGGTTAATAAAAAATTCTTATCGACTACAAAACGTTCTCTCTTAATAGAACAACAACCAATAGCAGCTTCAGGCACATCCTCATCTGGAGATATTACTGCTATTACGTCTCGAGTTTTGAAAGATAGTCTCTATAAAAATGGATACTTTCTAGAAATTTCAAAAATTAAAGACCTCACAGATTATCATCACCTTACTATCGTGCATCAACTTTATGGTAGCGAAAATTTCCATGGTGTCAAGTTCTTCGGAAAACCATCTCAACGGGTACTAGAATTATACCCTAAAGATGAAGTTAAAGACAAATTCACCAACGAAGGAATTTTATACGATAAACTCAACATTCGTTTTCTTCCCTGCAAGGCCCTGGAGGGTAAAGGACAGGTAGTACAAGTTAAATTATCGGACATCCCCTTAATTGACAAACACGAGATTTTAAATATGCTTCATGCCACGATGTCTAAACTTGGCGAGATTCTTGATATTGGACTGAACTATGAATCAAATATGGGCTGGTTTATGGGTACTGGATATGTCGTTCTCCAACAAATCGAAGGCAAAGAATATGCGACTCTTAGTCATAAGCTACCTTGGGGCGATACTGACGATTTCTTTCATACAACATTTCCCGATATGCCAACGTGGTGTCGATATTGTCACGAGACTGGTCATACCAAGTATGATTGTAAGACGTCTCGAGCAAGTATTTTGTGTTTTGCGTGCGATCAATACGGACATCGCCAGGCTGAATGCCCCAACCCGCGTAATGCTCGCTCAAAGCCTCTTCACGCTCCTAAGAAGCCAAGAAAAGCTCCTGTGGTTTCACAACCAACACCTGCCAGTGCTGAAATTATGAAATCGAAATACGCACCTAGTCCTAACCAGACCGTAACACAACAACTACCTGAGAAAACGATTATTTCTAACGTCATTCTCCCAGAAGACAGTGACGATGACGATTTTATTCCGGATGAAGTTACTCCTGCGGATAGTGATGAAGACATGGATGCAGCAGTTGGAAGTCAAGCTGCATCGGTCAATGAGGATTTAGACGATATGAACCTAGATCTTGAATGAATATAACGAATGGAAAAAGTCACACCAACCAACAATGTATGCTTCAATTAACACCTTTCAACATCTCGCACAATCGCCACATATAACACCAAAGCGTACATCCAGTTCATTACCTAGAGTACCCGGTCAATCCTCACCAGGAGAGGCCTCTCAATCCAACACTTACTCATAATCAGTAATGAAATCCAAAATAAATCTTCATTATGCCTCACTAAACTGCAACAGCTTAGTTAAAACAGGCTCATCATCCATACAATCCTCCTATATTCGCCACTTACGACTTCAACAGTTCAACATACTATCATTACAAGAAACCAATACATCTGATTCCAACATTCCTTCTATCGATATGCAACTACTACAACCACTTCAAAGTTTTTGGACAAAATATTGTGGTATAATAATATCTTTTTCTTTTAATCATGTATTAACAAAAGTTGATACAGATAACATCTATGCCTCGGATAGGATTTTACTATGTAAAGTCTCCCATCCTCACGGATTTTATGAGCCTTACTATATACTTAATCTTTATGCCCCTGCCAGCTCCAACGTCGAAAGAAGAACCTTTCTCGATTCTCTTTATTCTATGCTCTTTCAACTTTCAACTACTGACACTATTTCCTTCCATCGTTTACTCATCTCGGGTGACTTTAATTATGACTATGGGCGGGATATCTTACGAAATAATAGAGCATATAAAACTTCTACTGACTGGGTATCCTTTTTATTAGAATTATTTTACAACTGTATGTCTTTTAATGATCTCGATTCTGTTTCAACATTTCAACGTAATATCTCCATCCGATCTGTTATTGATTATATTTACGCAGGTAGCACTCTTCAACATATGATTACCGATGTCAATATCAAACATATACAACCACAATGGTCCGACCACGCAATTTTATCGATAAAACTCTCCTTAGGCGACTCTCAACTTGGCCCTGCTGGCTGTCGTATTTGCGTCATCTCTACTTATAAATATAAGTAGATCAGGGTTATAAACTAAACATTATAATAAAAACCTGACATATCTTCATAATAATATACATGTTTAACATTGTATATTATTATCAATATCTTGAACCTAAGGAAATATTCTATATTCAAATGCATATACAAATTGACGTAAAATAAGATCAATGGTAAAAAACCAAGATCAAATAATAAAATATAATTGAGAATAAAACAATACAAATAAAGTAAATGATATATACCAGCTATATATCTTTATCATTGATTACTATTTAATAGGTGGTTCCACCTATTATTTGACATTATTATTTAATAATTCTCCTTGATTTCTCACGAATGATTAATATCCCGGTATCACAAACCCTTTCTGAACTTTCATGCAATACAACGCGTCTTGACCAGGTCATACGTGTAACATATAAATTATTATGAACCAAGACTGTCAATCTTATGTGAAAAGAGTAGACTCTTTTCCCACCCTTTTATTTGAATATAAATACAACCTCTTTTTTCTCATAAATAAAAACCTAATCTTATTTTAAGACTTTCAACAAACTACTACGTTTAACATACAGTACCCGCTCTATTTAAGGCCGCAATTCTCTGCAAAATTTGGCCATATTTAACTTCCCCAAGTCAGAAATAAGGCTATGATACGATTTAAGGCCACAAAAGTCTGAAATTTTTTTCAGCCTTAAATAGAGCGGGTACGGTATTTATCAGTAAATACTCAATTCATATTAATAGAAAATAAGAGATATTTACCGGTAATAGTCTCGATACAAGCTTAGCTACCTTGTGTTGGGGTAAGAACGACTATTACTGGCAAAAATACATTATTAATCTATTAATATTAAATAGTAATATTATATAACCTGTTTACAAAATAAATAAAAAAGAATAACATTGTTGGAATAAAGATTATCCCAGCAACTGTCAATTCTATCCCGAAACTGGGAAAACATGATATCAATCTAAGAATAAGGTTGATCAGGTCGTATGATAGAAAAATAGTTCTTGTCAATTTAAAAGTATGCGCATTTACCAATGAAATCTGTAACAACGGAATCCAGACTAATAACAACCATGTAAGTAATTACAAGGTGATCTTTAGCCAGGAACCAGATATGTTGTTATCCAATCGGGTAGATAGGATCCACGATTATTTATGGTCAATTCGAAAGAGTAGAAAGTACTTATTCAAAAGCAGAAGAGTTGGGTATAGATTCATTTAAACCCATCAAAAAGATGGTCCTTATTCAAACACAACTCATCAGGATATTCAAAATATAAAAGATGATTACAGTGCATCTATTCTTAAATCGAAAATTTTTAGCCCTAGCTAATTTTTTTTTATAAAACTGTAAATTTACTACCAAAAAAAGTAATTTAATCATTTAGAATGAACATAGATCTTTTAAATTAGACCTGTTAAAGAGATGTATGAAAACAGAAATTTAATTTTGATAACAAAAAATTTCAAAATAAGTTGATAAAATATCGACTTAATGGCAGGGCCGACTCTAAAATGTCCGGCTATTTTGGCAAACAAAGTTCATATCAGAGCAGAAGCAACCAATGATATTGCAGTATGTGGTTACACCAATGTTTAAAATGTTACAGGAAAAGGCTTCAGATATAGACTGTCACGGACGAGGTACGGGCAAGAGGCAGAAGATAACTTGGTACAGAGAGATAATGAATACAATGGCAGATAAAAATAAGTGATAATAAAATAGGATTTATTTAACGGGAAAATTGATAAGATCCTGAATGAGGATTTTTGACATCAAAATTATATGCCTTTTTATATAAAAATAAAGACATTAATTTTGTGACAAGTTAATTATAAATTATTAATAGTAAGATGATTCATGATGTGACAAGGAGAGATTCGGGACAAGATCTGAGTGATTGACTGTAATCATAGGTTGGGGTATGTCATGAACTCAAACCACATATTACTCTGTTTAAACCTTTTTCCCGTATCCTGCACTCAAGTCTAAATATTTACTGACACTCAATCCTGTTACCAGTTTCCAGTTCCAGCTTCCCGCTTTCTGTAACTTCCGCTTCAATCTATCAAATATAATCACTCATCTCCGTCCACTCTTGTTAATCTATTATCCCAGCCTATGTTTTCAATCAATCATTCAAATCTTGTCCCGAATCTCTCCTTGTCACATCATGAATCATCTTTTATTAATAATTTATAATTTAACTTGTCACAAATTTATGTCTTTATTTTTATATAAATAGACATAAGTTTTTTACTCTAGAAATCCTTATTCAGGATCTTATCATCTTTCTTGTTTAATAAATCCTATTTATTATTATCTATCCATTATATTATCATCGTGTATCAAGTTATCTTCCGCCTTCAACTGCCTGCCTCGTCCGTGACATTATCCTGAATCAAACAACTTTGATAACTTGGTCTCTCCTGTCCCGAACCCTTGAGAAACAATTTATTTACTATTTTTTTTTGTTATCCTACCTATCATGCCTGAACTAACAGAAGAGCAAATTGAAACAGTCAAACAACTACTCCATCGTGTCTCGTTGTTAGAAGAAACAGCCTTACCCAAGCTTGAAAGTCAACTCAACTCAGTTAATGAGATTACAAATAATTTATTACACCGTATTCATCCTTTGGAAGTCAGCACCCCCAACATTATCAACACCTGTCAAAAACAAGTAGCGGATCTTGGTGCCGAAATCCACACGTATATTGCCGAAAACTGTATATCTAAATCATCTAATCAACTCATTAATCAACAAAATAACTCTGCTGTTCGTATCAAGGCTCCTCCTCCTTTCACCGGCCAAACTTCATATATCGACTCTTTTTTTATCCAACTCTCAGTGGTATTTGCTGCTGATGAAATTCGTTTCTCCGCTGATGAAAAGAAAATTCTATTTACAATTGGATGTCTCGCTGGAAACGCCCTATCATATGTACAGCCGTACATCAAGGATATTGGATCTGAAACCAAGCCCGAAATCTTAAACAACTACAAGGAATTTAAAAAATTACTTTACGACGCCTTTGGTGACTCAAACCCTATTATCAATTCTGAAGGCGCCATTCGTGCTTTGAGACAAACAGGATCCGCCACCAAATATGCCACCGATTTCAGACGTATTAGCATGCAGTTAAGTTGGAATAATGATGCGCTGGTTTCACAATACACCTTAAACCTGAAAGAACAAATCAAAGACGAACTAGCCAGAATCGACCCTATCACCGACCTAAATCAACTTATTGCCAAATCAATTGATATTGATAATCGTTTCTTTGCTAGATCTCAACAAAGAAGTTTAACCAACAGAAACATGTACCAACAAAGACCTGCTCCCACCAACAATGTACCCAAGGTAGAACCCACACCCATGGAAATAAATCACGTTGGTCAACCTATATATGAAACAAAAACCATTCAACATGTGCCTATGAATAACAGTTATCGCCGTGGACCAATTACAACTGAAGAAAAAGATAGAAGAAGAAAAAACAACTTGTGTCTTTATTGTGGCTTACCTGGACATTTCACCGCCGCCTGTCCTAATTGTTGTATTTGACCTATACTACTCATATAAAAAGGATATTACATAACTCTCATTTAAACAATAAATGACTATATTACTTAAAGATTGACATATCAATACGAATTGATACACAATACAATGTTATAAAATAATTATCGGACTATGGGAAATACATGATGTAGAATTAACACTAAATTCTGATCATTCAATCCAAAACCTATTACAAGTTTAGATTGAATAATTAAAATTGACACTATATTAGTAAAGTACTTGTAGGAAGCAAAGCGATGTTGCATCATATGTTTAATAGTTGAGTAGCTACACCTATTAAACCAGAACAGATATGAGTAATAATCCGGGCTGACTCTTGTATTTATAATAAAGAATATATGACAGATCTTGTATATATTCATACCTTACATTATGTGCTTTGGGCAATAAATAAAGGTAAAAGATCGTCGGTACATAATTGAATTAAGTCATTGTGTTACCTCGATTGAGCGCTATGACAGGGTAATCCAGTACCTGTCATATCTCAGATACAAACACCTACACTGTTCTACTTACATCATGCAAAACTAAAAACATAAAATAATAAACTATATATCACGCTAGACATTAGAGCTGATATATAGACTAAATAATACTATAACATTATGTCATTAACAAATCTTTAGTAATAATATAAATAGTCGCATAGTTTAGAAATATGGAGCTCTCAGTTAATTTTGAATAAAGAATAAACCCCCTTTGTTCGTTGTCATTTAATTTATCGCCTTTTATTTTATTTTTATAAAACCCTTCAAACCGAATTCCAACACTAATAAAAACCCTCAATCAAATCGAGCTTCTTCTTCCTCCTCTTACCCGCAAACTATTTCAACTATTCTTATGGGCGATAACCAAGACCAACAAGACCTTCCCGTGGTTACGTATGGTACTTACCACTCAGTCAATGCCATTATTCCAGTAAATCAAGACCATCAACTAAACCTCGTACACCCTATTGTCAAGAAACCCAAGGTTGAATTACTTGCTGATTATACGAATCAAGTTGTGAAACGCCAGCAGAGCATTGATAACTCTATTAGGTGTGAAATAGAATATGTTACTCAAAGCATGGTATCCGGCTTAATTGTCTTACCCGTAATCTTGGACACACATGGTAAAATCGTCAAATCAGTTCGTGCCCTTATTGATTCTGGAAGCTCCACTTCTTTTATTTCGTCTTCTTTGGTAACAAGTCATGACCTCCCGTATCTTACTACTACGCCTTGCTCATACCGTCTCGCTGACAATTCAGTCCATGTAACTAATCGTGTATCATGTCTTCTTTTGGAAATGGAAGGTACCCATCATAAAGAGTTTGTTACTCTCTGTCACTTGGACTCTGCTGCTCACGATGTCATTCTTGGTCAAGATTGGTTATCTCGACATAACCCAGGTTTTGATTGGGTCTCTGGTACCGTTGCCCTCACTTGTCTGTTCCGTGGTTGTTTAGCTTGTAAACTTCCATCTACCACTAACGATGTTATTACCATTGAAGAATCTGATGATGAAGAAGTTGCTACTAATACTAATACTATTATTACTCCTACCCCCATTAGCTGTAAAAATAATATTTCTGAAATAAACAATGATTCTACCCATTATTTTAACGACTCTTTTATTTCAAATGTTCAACACGACAAACCCAGCTCAAACAAACAACCTCTCCTCATAGAATATCCTGCAAAAGAAAATGCTTTAACTACAACAATTAATACACCACCCGCAAAATTATTGAAACCAACATTACCTGACAAATACAAAGATTACGAAATTGTTTTTTCTAAACACGAAGCAGATCGACTTCCACCTCATCGTCCTTATGATCATACTATTCCACTTAAACCTTCCACCGAGGTTGGTTTTGGCCCTTTATATAACTTATCCAAAGTTGAACTTGACACATTATATGAATATATTCAAGACAATTTAACTAAAGGGTTTATTGAACGATCTGAATCCCCTGCTGGTGCTCCTGTATTCTTTGTCAAGAAAAAAGATGGCTCTTTACGTCCTGTTGTTGACTACCGTAACTTAAATAAAATAACTGTACCAAACCGCTGCCCGTTACCTTTGATATCTGAAACCCTTGATCGACTCCATTCCGGTGTTATATTTACTAAACTTGATATGCGAGGTGCCTATAATTTACTCCGTATAGCTAAGGGTCACGAATGGAAAACAGCTTTTCGAACCCGCTATGGTCATTTTCAATATCGTGTCATGCCTTTCGGTCTTTGTAATGCTCCTGCGTCTTTTCAAGCTTTGGTTAACGATACACTCCGTGAATATCTTGATTCTTTTGTAGTAGTTTATCTTGATGATATTCTTGTTTTCTCGGCTTCCCTTGAAGAACACACCCATCACGTTCGACTGGTATTACAAAAACTAAAAGATGCCTCGTTATCCTTAAAATTAGAAAAATGTGAATTCGATGTCGAAAGTGTCCAATTTCTTGGTTTTGTTATTAGTCCCAAACACATATCTATGGATCCGGAAAAGGTCGAAGCTATAAAAAACTGGAAAGATCTTACTAGCGTTCACGATATTCAAGTATTTTTAGGTCTCACCAATTTTTACAAACGTTTTATTGCCAATTATTCCAAGCTCTGTGTACCACTGACCGCTTTACTTAAAAAAGACGCCAAATTCACTTGGAATGAGTCTGCTCGTAATTCTTTTAACTCTCTAAAAGATGCTATTGTTAGTAACCCTGTTCTTCGTCATTTCGATCCAAAATTACCTTGTATTCTTGAAACCGATGCTTCTGATTTTGCTCTTGGTGCCGTATGTAGTCAAAAAGCTGAAGATGGTCTGAATCACCCCATTGCATTCTATTCTCGTAAACTTGTTCCTGCTGAATTAAACTACCAAATATACGACAAAGAGATGTTAAGCATCATTGCAGCTTTCAAACATTGGCGACATTACCTCGAATTCTCT